>CATNWA010014343.1:172500-345655 GCA_951230385.1 Staurois parvus | reverse complement strand
CATAGGGATACTTTGTTTTTCTTAATATTAGGACGCTGGACTCACTGCTGCTCTCTCCTTGTGCAGGGTGGACTGGTCTTAGTCTCCAACCCCCTCTTGTAGTCTTTGCTGTTAGTGGGTGGAGTCAGCTGAGACCCTCCCACAGCTCTGCTCTCGCTTTTTATAGTGCAGTGAGTGACTGGTCTAGGTCTCCGCCCCCTCCGTTAGTTATAGTTTTCTGTAGTGAGGTGGAGAGTAACTGGGTCCCCTCTCCATAAACTCTGCTCACTCTTCTTCCGGTGTGAGTTGTCTAAGTGCTACTAACCTTTTTTTTCTATAAGGTTTTTCACCGGAGGTCATCTTCTAGGACAGCTCCACTTTGAGAGGATAGGGCCTCCTCCCAGGAACACACCGCTCCACCTTTTTTCCCTATTTATAGGGCGTCCTCTCTCCCATTGCCCCCATGTTTGTAGTGTTTCTCCTCGGCCATTAATTGTGCTACGCCTATTTGTTGTTTTTATATCTTGGGGCTCTCTTGGTCGGGAGAGTTACTAGAGGGTCCCCTGGCTGGATATGGGCCCCCCCTTCCTCCAAGCGACTGGCTAGGGGCCTTGTGAGGTGAGGGGGGGGGGACCTGATTCAGCCAGTGTCTCACTCCATGGGGTAATGCCCGTTTTGATAGGGTAGGGGGCGTCGGCCCCAGATGGTCCCAGTCTTGGGGGGCTCTCCAGGGGGGGGTAGAGCGGCGTATTGGACCGCTCCGCAGCCGCGGCATTGGGTGCCTTTTCCATGCGGGTTTTCAAGGTTCTAAGGTGCCTTATCTTGCTCCTGGGATTCCCTGGGCAGCACTTGGCCAGAGGAGGCTCGGCCTGCGAGAGTATCTGGAACGCTGCGATCGCGTCACTTCGGGCGCCCTTCTGACGTATAGCCCACAATAACACCCTCTGCCCCGTGGTGTCGATCACTTCCGGCGCAGGAAGCAGGATAGCTGTAGTGGACGGGGCCGCCTGCGCATCTTGGAAACATGCGGCGGCGCAAGGGGGACCGTGCTTGGATGTTGGTGGATAGGAAACCCGTGTGCACGGCCGCTTTCTCGCTACTGGACCGGCCGGTATGACGAGGATCGAGGTCGTGCGAGTGGGTGAGGGAATCGCAGGGGGGGGCGGGAGCCCAACAGCCCCTGGATAATAAAAAGCCGCGACCGTAATCGGCAGATGTACTGCCGGGCCAGCAAGTGTGGAAGGCTAGATCTGTCAGGAGCGGGGGACGGACTGCAGTATGGTAAGCTGCCTTTGGCAACTTCTCTTTTGTATTTTGCCCCCCTCCTCACCCCCCCCCCCCCCCCACCCCACCCGCCCCTCCCCCTCTCCCCCCCTCTCTCTCCCCTTCCCTCCCGGGGGGGAAAAATTGGGGGTAATTTTTTAGGGTGCTCCCACACGCACACACAGCCCCCCTTATCCCCCCCCCTAGGCCCACGCTGGAGCTTTCACAGTGGCACTGGGGGAGGGCAGCTGTGTTTTTACCAGACCGCCGGCATGAGAAGCGCATGTAGTCTCTTATTTGTCCCCAGATGGGCCACCCACAGGAGGAGGATTAGAGGGGAGAGAAGAAGCTCCTTGTGAGCAGAAAAAGAAGTGTGCCACTTGTACGGAACGAAGCTGGCGAGACTCCCTGGAGGAAGCCAGCCTCTGCCAGGGGTGCATAGACAAGCTAATCAAGAAGGTCGTCTGGGATCTTTTTTTAATGATTTTCTACATAAATATTTGACACAGTGATAATGTCCATATGACATATCATAGAGCTTTCTGGGAACAGAGGCACGGGGCCGGCCCATAGGATGAGACCCAACCGGGCACACTTCTGGCACCCAAGGGGGGAAAAAGAGGATACGCTGGACAAACGGTAGCGCCGCGTAAGGGGGACTGGGAAGAGGCCGAACAGTCGGACACCTCAGACTCGTGAGGAGGGTGAGATATGAGATTGAGGCCTCCAGGGGCCCAAAAGGCAGACAGAGTTCCTTTTTCAGGTGGAAGACACGGAGGACATGTTAAAGGTGATCTATGAGACCCTGGGATCTGCGAGGAGGAAGGAACATAGCAGGACCTCTCTTCTCCACGACCAATCTGTACGCAGGGGCTACATTGTCCATAAAGGGCCAGATCCGGTTAGTGCATTGCCCAATACAACCTGAGTTTCTTGTGGGGTTGCTTCAACAGTATCAGTGAGGGGAAGTGAATGGGATAAGAGCCAGGAGAGGAAAGACTTTCCTTCCCAAGGAATCCTCATGAGACTGTTTCCCCTTCTAAGGAGGAAGATGCCGCGGTTTGGGGAGGGACCTGCCCAAAGCCAGACCGCCCCTCTCTCGTGGATCTCGGAAGGACTTACGGATCTGTTCCTTTGAAGACGGTGGTGGGTCCCTAAAGGACCCAATGGATTCGGGAAAGCAAGATGCATTCCTGAAAGAGAGGCACATGGATAGCATCCGCAGTAAATTTTAGAGCCTGCAGTAGGCCAACAACCTGCAGTGTCGAGGAACCCTGGATGTGTGTGTGGTTGGTGGCAAGCTCTGTTCGCATCTGGAAAACAAGGTTACCCCGGGCGGAGGAGATTCTGAAGTCCACCTTCCGGTGCTGGAGGAAAGCTGGTAGGCCTTCACTCAGGCGGGAGCTATCAGCAGAGACCATCAG
Source organism: Staurois parvus (assembly GCA_951230385.1). Classification (NCBI taxonomy): domain Eukaryota; kingdom Metazoa; phylum Chordata; class Amphibia; order Anura; family Ranidae; genus Staurois; species Staurois parvus. The sequence goes on along the minus strand of CATNWA010014343.1, from coordinate 342,989 downwards.
GACTCTGACTAGATATCTACAGCGCTCATAAACTCGGCGCGGAGGGGCTATCTGGCTGAAATCTTTGGCAGGGGGAATCTGGCCTACAAGTCTTCATAAACTCTGTGGCCTGCGTTTGAAAGGACAACTCCTTTTCGGGCCACGGAGCAGGAATTCAGTCCTGGAAAGGTCGGCAGACAGGAAAAAAGAGCCTTCCCTGTCCCCAGCAGGGCCTCAGGTTCGGAGGAAGGGGTTTTCGCCCATTCCAGTCGATACACGCATGTCAAGGGAAGCTAGGTGTTCAAACCCAGCGCCCAGGCTGTGGCGCCGAGAAGAGGCAGGAACGTGCCGATGAGAGGCAGGGGAGGTTTCCTTTTCAACCCCAGCCAGAATAGACCCAAAACCCAGCAGAAGTGACTGGAGGATGGCCAGGTGGAAGGATATCCGATTGGGGCATTGCGGCGCTTTCCAGCTGCAGCAATGGGAATATGGGATAACCCAGTAAACACCTACATTCTGGAGGCCATCCACAGGGCGGTCCAGAAGATAATAGAGTTCACAAGGGCCCCCCCTCTGAGATTCTTAGCAACAACCCCGCTGCAAAGTACAGGGCCCATGTCGGGATAGCGTTGGTAGAACCTCCTACAAGTATATTCTCAGTCAGAATGTTTATCTGCCAGTTGACGAGAAGATGGTAGAGAAGCATGCGACAAGGGGAAGTTGATTCTTCCTCAGACCATTCTTTCCTAAGGTAAAAAAAAACCGTTCATTGAGCTTCTACAGGATGGTATTGATAGTGAATGTCATGCTTTGGGAAGGTGAAACGAGTTCCGTGAGGCTTCAGCAAATTTCCGTATGGAGTCCAATTTATATTCATCGGTGACAGGACTCTCCTTTCACCTGGGGTGTTCATGGCCTCAGATAGATCTTTATGCAAGATGCCATACATGCATGTCCCGATTAAGAGGTAAGACTCCAGGACGATTCCTTGAGGTTTGCGCTGGAAGGCTTGAAAAGCGGGTCCGGTTTGCTATTTTCAGTTCAAACACACTCCCCTTCGGCATCGTCGTCGGGGGGTGGGGCGACCCCGAGATCCTTCACGCAAGATTCTAGCGGAAGCCTTTAAGGAGTTTTGAAGACTGGCACTGGGAGAATACATCTTCCCTATTTGGACGACCTGCTTTTATTTGCGGCGGCATCGAGAAGGTGGGCGCCTGAGAACAGATCAACTTGTAGCATCGATTCCGTAACGATTATCTTTTCTGGAAGAGTTTGGGGTGTGCTTATCAACAAGGAGAAAGTCGCAGCTATAGCTAACCCCTCCAACGGAGGTATTACGTAATTGGGGTAACGATCCTGGACTCCGCACAAGGCAACCGGTCATACCTCTCACATCAGAAAAGCGCCCTCAACCTGCTGGCTGGACACAAGAAGGCCCTCAGGAGGAGATGTCGACCTGCACGGTCAGGAACGCGCCCCCACGATTGAGAATAATTCCGGGGCGGGATGACAGCGGCATTACCAGCAGGGGTGCAAATGGTGCGCAACTTCACTCCTGGTTCTGCAAAGATCTCACACCTTTCCCACTGGAGGACGGGCAGTCCGTGCAGGGTACTGAATTCCCAGGCATTCCGCATCACGCAGGAAGTGTAGGAGTTCACTAAAGTGGCGGGGAAGCACACTCTCACTTTAGGACCGGGGAAGAGTTTGGAGGTTGGCCAGCCAGTGCGGGATCACCAACGGATTGCAAGCCATTGACTGGTTGGGGTTGCCAATAATGGCAAGACAGGCCTCGCCCAGGGCACGTGGGGTGCAGTGGACTCCAGCAGGTCGTCAAATTACAGGGATTCTGGTGGCAGTCAGTTTTTTCAAGGCACTTGAAGACCTTTCAGGAAAAGTATAAGTGGGATGAGCGTGTCCAGGTTTCTCTCCGGGGGGGGGGGGTGGGGGGGGGACCCCCCCCCCCCAATACCACTGCAGTGGCATATTTGAACAGGCAGGGAGGCACAAGGTCCCCAAGGGTGATGGAGGTTGGCCGGATCCCTCCTGAAGCTTGGGGCGGAGGAAAACCTGGAGTTCATTCACGGCAGTACCTAGTACATCTGAAAAGGGGACATTGAACCAAATTGTGCGGATCAGCTGAGCCGAAGAGAGGTCAGGCCAGGATCTAGAATGGTTGCCTCAGCCACAATCAGCGTGGGCCCGTAAGGTCCGATCAGGATTTTGCGCACAGGTGGGGCTCCCCCTCTATCGATCTATTTGCCAACGGCCAGAAAGCACAAAGCGGGGGAAAAATGTGGTACTTCTGCCTGCAGAGGGACCCCAAAAGCGAGGTGATAGATGAGATAGCCCAGCAGTTGGGAAGGTGGACCTCCTTTATGCCCCTTCCCTTCCATTCTCAGGGACTACTGCCCGCAGGTGATACAGAAGATCAATTGTCTCAAACCAACAGTATGTTCTGATCGCACCATTCTGGCCCAAGAGATCTTGGTTCTCCACCGGTTGAAGGAACGCTCAGTTTAGCGGACCCTTGGATGATGCCACCCACACACGCGATTTACTCACTCCAGGGGAGGGTGATGCATCCTCATCCAGAAAGGCTGTCCTTAGCGGCGTGGCTTCTGAGCGGGACCGGCTAGTCGGAAATGGGGCTGTCGGCAAGAGTGGTCGCCACCCTCTTGGAGGGCCGGAAGGAGGTCGACGAACGCCACTTGTACGACAAGGTCTGGAAGAAAGTTTTCCGCCTGGGAAGGTCAGAAACGCCAGCACCGGGCAACGCCATTTTGCATGCCCGTTCTTGAATTCCTTCAAGCCGGTGCGGATAAGAATCTGGCCGCCAAATACCCTCAAAGTACCAGGTAGCGGCTCTGTCGAACTTTCTCGAGCTGAGGTTGGCGGCCAGACCCCCTGGTAATCAGATTCTTATTCCTGAAGGCTATCTCCAGGCGCCGTGCCCCGCCCTTGCCAAAACTGCCAACACAATGGGACCTGGGCACAGTCCTGAAGAGCTTTCAGCGCGGGGCGGCCTTCGAACCGCTGGATGAGTGTTCGCTCAGGTTTTTGACGCTTAAAACCTCATCCTCCTCACGGCACTAGTTTCTGCCCGCAGGGTCAGCGAGTTGCATGCCCTTTCAGTGATCGAGCCGTACTGCACCATCTTCTTGGATAGGATCATCCTCCGCACGGACGCGGCCTTCCTACCTAAGGTCGCGTCACACCTTCCATAGATCTCAGGAAATAGTAATACCTTCCCTGGAGGCCGATCCGGGCAGCACGGAAGACTATAGCAGGTTAGACGTTCGACGGTGTTTGATCACGTACATCGAACCGCACGAAGACATGGAGACACTCGTCCCGGCTTTTCGTCCTATTCCAGGGGCCAAGGAAGGGGGGACGGTGCTCCAAGGGCAACCATCGCCAGATGGATCAGGGAGGCAGTTTCGGAAGGTTACAAGTCGGCAGGCCTGTCACCACCGCCGGCCTAAAAGCCCACTCCACGAGGGCCACTCTGGCCGGCCTCCTGGGCGGAAAAAAGGGGGGGCCTCCCCCGGACAGATCTGCAGAGCCGCAACGTGGTCCAGTTTCGCCACCTTCACTAAGCATTACAGGCTGGATCTGATCGGCAGCAAGGACCAGGCATTTGGCAGGAAGGTCCTACAAGCAGGGTGCCCGCCCTAATGTACGTATTTCTATTCTACTCCTCTCAAGTGAGCTGTCCTAGAAGATGACTCGGGAAAACGCAGTTATTTACCTGTTTAACTGTATTTCCAGGAATCTTCGTAGGACAGCGTAAACTCCCCCCCGATTACTGTTTGATCACACAATTATGTGCAGGTATGTTGCGAACCTGCTATGGGGGATGTCTTTATTACCGGTTTTCTTTCTTTGTTTTCTCTCTAGGCCTTCGGTCATATTCTTATACTGGGGGCAATGGGATGAGAGAGGACGCCTATAAAAGGGGGAAATAAGGTGGGACAGCGGGTGTTTCCTGGGAGGAGCCCATATCTCTCAAGAGTGTGAGCTGTCCTAGAAGATTCCTGGAAATACAGTTAACAGGTAAATAACTGCGTTTTTGTAAATGGGCGGAGCCATATAGGCCCCTCCCTCTGCTCTGCTCTCTGCGCAGGCTGTGTACAGCACAGTGATGTCAGCTTTTACAAGGGTAATATCTGGGTTTGTACCTTTTGGTGCTCACTGTGCCTACTGAGGAATATAATCAGAGTGTCATGTGGCCGGAGTTCCGATTCATTAAAGCGAACAATTCTCCATATTAGACGGTTGGAGCCGTTGGACTGGATCTCTCCAATCACGGGCCTCCACATGGGGACATCGCTGCTCTCATTCGCTGTACATTAATGAAGGGCTCTGTGCAGGGGGTGGACTGACAACTCATGGGGCACCGGGGCAATAGGGGATCATGGGGCCCCTGTGTCCTTGCCCACACTCACATTACAAAAGCCTATGAAAAAGGTACCTGGGGCATACTCATGGGGCCCCCTTGTACTGACCCCGCGGCCCCGGGCAGTGCCCGAGATCTCCACATGGTCAGTCCGCCCTGGCTTCTGTGGCCGGGGGATCGTTGGATTGACGCCCAAAACTGGAAATCCCGGAAGAAGCGATCCGCACGATTTCTGTGCTTTTCACACACGCGGCGTTTCGATGTTTCTGTACAACGCTGCGCACACACTGTTGGCGCCAATATAAATCCTGAAGAGCGGATTGTAGCGCGCTCCATCATCAGATCTGCGTCGGAGGTGGAGCAGTCTGGGCGCGGTGCGTGGGACAATCCGGGGAATCTCACGTATCTTCAGCCGTCAGCGGACGAATGTAAACCCAGCCATTAACCCCGTCCCTGCCGCCAGGCCTCCCCTCCCCCAACCGTCAGAGCTGGAGCCACACAACGCATGCTGCACAGGAGCTGGACCCCAAGAGCTTGCAATTAGATCTAACGTCGTGCAAATACTGATTTGTTCTTTCAGTTGTTGAGTAATGGCGAGCACACACACACAACACCAATACGATCGTCCAACCAATGCAACTCAAACGATCGAGTCGGATGAAAAGCGCAAACCAAACATTCAATAGATATAGCGAGCTTCCAGACGAATCCGGCTGTGCGAAGAAAAGACGAACGGCGCTCATGGAATTGACTCGATTGCTTCCGATCGAAATCGAACATATACCTATGTGTTTCAGGAGAACCGATCACAACTGATCGATCGATTGGTAATAGATCCTTTACGTTTATGACTAATAGATCAAAATGCGCAATGGTGGTCATACACGCCACCCAATCAAAACGATCGAATCAGCAAAGCAGGCACGACTTTCCTTCTGATCGATTTGGGCTCGATTTAGATCAGAGCCAACCGACGGAGTCGATTGGCTGGGGCAGAAAAATGATCGCTCCGTGTGAATGGATGAGCAGCACTGTTGGTGGCCATGTGCACCTGGCAATTCAATCACAACGATCGATTAGCCGAACCTTCCCTTCCGATCAGTTTACACTCCGCTGAGATAGGATTCCATCACATTGGTTCAATCAGCCAGGGACGAAATCTATTCATCGTTTTACATCGATCGACAGCAATGAGGTGCTTTGGGCTGGAATCCAATCGTATTCTGATTGATCAGATTGTGAGATAGAAACATAGAAAAATGGCGGCAGAAAAAGACCGAGCGGTCCATTGAGTCTCCCGATTATTTTTTTTTGGGGGGGGGGGTTCTTTGTTTTTTATTTTTTTATGGGGTTTTTTTTGAGGTGAGGTATTTTCTTTTGTTTTCTGGGGTTTTTTTGGGTGTTTGGTTTTTTGTTGTTTTTTGGGGGGTTTTCTCTTTTTTGAGGCGGTATGTTTTTTTTTTTTGAGGGGGGTATTTGGTTTTGTGGTTTTTTTTTTTTTTTTTTGGGGGGGGGGGGGGGTTTGAGGGTGGGGTATTTGGTTTTTTGTTGTTTTTTTAGGTTTTTTTTTTTTCTGGGGGGGTATTTGGTTTGTGTTTTTTTTTGGGGGGGGGTGGGGGGGGGGGGGTTTGAGGAGGGGTATTTGGTTTTTTGTTTTTTTTAGAGTTTGTTTTTTTTTTTTTGAGGGGGGGTATTTGGTTTTGTGGTTTGGGGGGGGGGTGGTTTGAGGGAGGGGTATTTGGGTTTTTTTTGTTGTTTTTTTTAGGGTTTGTTTTTTCTTTTTTGAGGAGGGTATTTGGTTTTTGTGGTTTGGGGGGGGGGGGTGGTTTTGGAGGGAGGGGTATTTGGGTTTTTGGTTTTTTTTAGAGTTTGTTTTTTCTTTTTTGAGGGGGGTATTTTTGGTTTTGTGGTTTGGGGGGGGGGTGGTTTGAGGGAGGGGTATTTGGGTTTTTTTTGTTGTTTTTTTTAGGGTTTGTTTTTTCTTTTTTGAGGAGGGTATTTGGTTTTTTTTTTTTAGGGGTTTTTTTTTTTTGGAAGGGGTTGGTTTGGTTTTGTGGTTTTTGAGGGAGGGGTATTTGGGGTTTTTTTGTTGGTTTTTTTTGTTGGAGGACAACCCAACCAACTACAACAATGTAACACACAAAACACAGCAACCCCCCCACCAATGGATACACCAATACACAGGACAGAAACGATCGATGACTGGGGCAAGGCAAGAACCTGGGAGGTGTTCTATCATTAGAAGAATATTGGCTGATTTATGTTCTGAGGGTTTTTTCAAAACTTTTCAAAACTAAAATTCACCAATTTATTACCACGCCCCAAAAAGTCCAAAATGTGGGAGAAAATACATAATATAGAACTCTATGATGGTGTACTCTCTCCTCTGTCTATTCTAGATCTGTCCTTCTCTCTTCTCTCCTCTTCCCTCTCGTTCTCCATCTCCCTCTCCTCCCTTCTCTCTCTCTCTCTTTCTCCCTCCTCTTCTCCCTCTCCTCCCCCATTCTCTCCATTCTCCCTCTTCTTCTCTCCATCTCTCTCTCTTCTCCCTCCTCCCCATCTCTCTCTTTCTCCCTCTCTTCTCACCATCTCCTCTCTCTCCTCTCTTCTCCCTCTCGCCCATCTTCTCTCTCTTCTCCCTCTCGTCTCTCCCCATCTTCTCTCGTCTTCTCCATCTCCCTCTCTTTTCTCCATCTCTTCTCTCTTCTCCTCTCTTCTCCCTCTTCTCTCGTCTCTCCATCTCCCTCCTCTTCCTCTCCTTTCCTCTCCCTCTCTTCTCTCCATCTCCCTCTCTTCTCTCCATCTCTCTCTCTTCTCCCCATCTCCCTTCTCTCTCCATCTCCCTCTCTTCTCTCCATCTCCCTCTCTTTCTCCATCTCCTCTCTCTCCATTCTCCTTCTCTTCTCCCTCTCTTCTCTCTCTATCACTGTCTCTCTTCTCTCCATCTCCTTCTCTTCTCTCTAGCTCTGTCTCTTTCTCTCTGCATTCTCTCCTCTTCTATTTCTTTCTTCTCTATCTCTCCATCTCATCTTCTTCTCCTTCTTCCTTTCTCCTCTCTTCTCCATCCCTCTCTTCTCTCTCTTTTTCTTTTCTCCCATCTTTCTCTCTCCTCCTCTTCTCATCCATTCTCCTTCTTCCTCCCCCACTCTGTCTCATTTCTCCTTTTCTCTCTCTCTCTCTTCTCTTCTCCCATCTTCTGTTCTCTTCTTTCTCTCCATCTCTCCTCTCTGTTTCTCTCCTTCTCTTTTCTCTCCATCTCTCTCCCTCTCCCATTCTCTCCATCTTCCCTCTCTTCTCTCATCCTCTCCGTCCATTTCGTCCCTCCATCTCTGTCTCTTCTCTCCATCTCCCCTCTCCTCTCTCTTTTCTTCTCTCCATCTCCCACTCTTCTCTCCATCTTCCTCTTCTTCTCATCTCCCTCTCTTCTCTCCATCTTCCTCTCGTCTCTCCTCTTCTCTCTCCATCTCCCTCTCGCCTCCTCTCTTTCTCTCTCCTTCTCCCACTCTTCTCTCCATCTCCCTCTCTTCTCTAGATCTCCCTTCTCTTCTCTCTCCATCTCTCTCTCTTCTCCATCTCCCTCTCTCTTCTCTCTCTCTCTTTTCTCTCCATCTCCCACTCTTCTCTCCATCTCCCTCTCTTCTCTAGATCTCCCTCTCTTCTCTCCATCTCCCTCTCTCTTCCGTCTCATCTCTCTCTCTCTTCTCTCCATGTCTGTCTCCTTCTCTCTCATGTCTGTCTCTTCTCTCCATCTCCCACTCTGTCTCTCCTCCCTCCATCCCTCTTCTCCCCATCTCTCTATTTTTATCTTTAAGCTGCTTTCACACACTGTTAAGCTCCCGTTGCGGATGCGTTTTGCTGTTTCCGCTGCATTTTCTGGTTGCCTGACATCAGCGCGGCATCTTTTGAAACACGGACCATGTTATAAATATACAACTGACCGGAGTGAGGAGTTCCGTAGGATTTTAAAGGGATGCATTTCTTCCTCTCCTTTTTTTTTTTCCTATTAACTGAAAGCCGGATCATTGTGAAAGGACCCTTATCTCCCCTCCATCTGTGTCCTCCCACCTATGTCTCATCTTGCTGCTTCCTATCTACCCCCCCCCCCTCTCTTTCTCCCTTTCTCTGTTCTCTTCTCTCTCCTATCTCTCCCCCCCCCTCCCCCCTTTCTCTTTTCTCTCTGTTCTCTTCTCTCTCCTATCTCTCCCCCCCCTCTTCTCTCTATTCTCCCCCCTCTCCCCTCTCTCTCTCTATTCTCCCCCTCTCCCCTCTCTCTCTCTTTTTTTTCCCCCCCTCTCTCTCCTCTCCCCCTCCCCTATCTCTCCTCTCTCTCTCTCCCCCCCCCCCCCCCTCTCTCTCTCTCCCCTCCCCTATCTCTCCTCTCCCCTCTCTCTCTTCTCTTCCCCCCCCCTCTCTCTCTCTCTCCCCTCCCCTCCCTATCTCTCCTCTCTCCTCTCTCTCTCTCTGCTCTCTGTTTCTTTCCATTCTCTTTCTTGTGGCTTTTCTCTCTCTCTCTCTCTTTTCCATCTCTCTCCTATTACTCTTTGTCATTCTTTTTTCTCACTCTGTATCTTTAGATTGTAAGCTCCCAGGATCAGGGCCCTCCTATCCCTCTTGTATTGAACTGTATTGTTGCTGTATTGTCTCCCGTTATATTGTAAAGTGCTGAGCAAACTGTTGGCGCCATAAATCCTGTATAATAATAATATATAAATCCTGTATAATAATAATATATAAATCCTGTATAATAATAATATATAAATCCTGTATAATAATAATATAAATCCTGTATAATAATAAATAATATAGCAGTGTTGTAAAAAAAAAAGAAAAAAATTTCATATGCTTTTTCCTTTATCCATTGCGGTGGATTGGCGTCCCGTTCATAATGAATTGGCTGTCATAACGCAACAATATGTCATAGTGCCGGGCCCTCTGATCCCTCCTGTATCCCTTTGTATGGCAATTGTACTGTCTGACATTATGTTGTAAAGCGCTGAGCAAACTGTTGGCACCATAAATCCTGTATAATTATTATTTATTATTATCATAATACTAATAGCAGCACAGCGGCTAAGTGGTTAGCACTTCCCCTGGCAGTACTAAGGTCGTCGGTTCAAATCCCAACCACGGTACCACCTGCCTGGAGTTTTTGCACATGTTCTCCCTGTGCCTGCATGGGTTTCCTCCAGGTACTCCGGTTTCCTCCCACACTCCAAAGACATGCTGGTAGGTGAATTGGCTCCTGTCTAAATTGTCCCTAGTATGTGTATGTATGAATGTGAGTTAGGGACCTTAGATTGTACACCCCTTGAGGGTCAGGGACCTTAGATTGTACGCCCCTTGAGGGTCAGGGACCTTAGATTGTACGCCCCTTGAGGGTCAGGGACCTTAGATTGTACGCCCCTTGAGGGTCAGGGACCTTAGATTGTACGCCCCTTGAGGGTTAGGGACTGATGTGATTGTACAATATATTATATATGTAAAGCGCTGCGTAAATGGACAGCGATATAGAAGTACCTGAAATAAATAATAAAAAAATTGCATGTGTGCATTGGCCCCCGCACCTGTCTGTCCTCACACAGCCAATCCCAGTAGGGAGCGTTCTAATCCTCCCTCTTAGATTGTAAGCTCCCAGGATCAGGCCCTCTTGTATTGTTGCTGTATTGTCTCCCATTATATTGTAAAGGGCTGAGCAAACTGTTGGTGCCGTAAATCCTGTATAATAATAATATATAAATCCTGTATAATAATAATAATAATATATAAATCCTGTATAATAATAATAATCCTGTATAATAATAATAATAATATATAAATCCTGTATTATAATATAATAATAATATATATAATCCTCTATAATAATAATAATCCTGAATAATAATAATAATAATAATATATAAATCCTGTATAATAATAATAATATATAAATCCTGTATAATAATAATAATATATAAATCCTCTATAATAATAATAATCCTGTATAATATAATAATAATATATAAATCCTGTATTAAATAATAATAATAATATATAAATCCTCTATATAATAATAATCCTGAATAATAATAATAATAATAATAATAATATATAAATCCTGTATAATAATAATAATATATAAATCCTGTATAATAATAATAATCCTGAATAATAATAATAATAATAATAATAATATATAAAATCCTGTATAATAATAATAATATATAAATCCTCTATAATAATAATAATCCTGAATAATAATATATAATAATATATAAATCCTGTATAATAATATTAATAATAATCCTGAATAATAATAATAATAATAATAATAATATATAAATCCTCTATAATAATAATTATAATATATATAATCCTCTATAATAATAATAATCCTGAATAATAATAATAATAATATATAAATCCTGTATAATAATATTAATAATAATCCTGAATAATAATAATATATAAATCCTGTATAATAACAACAATAATAATAATAATACTCTCTTCTGATTGGATCACACTTTATATCTCACAGCCGCCGGGCCCTGCACTCCATGTTCCCGGAGCCCGCAGAGTGTCAGCACCCAGGACAAGCCTTCACTCGTCTCTTCTCATACATTCTTACACTTTTATTGTGTTTTCTCTGATGCAAAGATTTCCGTCTCCATCCATCATTGACCCCTTCCCCCCCCCCCCCCCCCCCCCCCCCCCCACCTAACACACCAGACAAGGGACGCTGCACACGTGACGCCGGCCAATCAGTAATCAATATTGTATTTTGCAAACTTTTCTGGATAAATTAAGAAAAACAAAAAAGAAACTTTGTATCAAGTTGTAGAAACAGCAGATGTTCAATCATCTCAGGAAACAACTGCCGCAGATCAGCAGCGGGATGATGTAGCAGAGACTTGGGGCGAACATCTGCCCTCCTGGCTGCAGGGGAACTACAACTCCCAGCGTTCCCTGCCAGGCCTTGCAAAGACCTCCACCAAACCTTGGCGAGGAACAATATTAGAAAAGCATAGTGAGTGGAAAACTCCCCCCACCTCGCCCCTGGAATCGGGGTCACCCCTTACTCACCGACAGCCAGCTGTGGGGTGGTTAAAGGGGCCGCCAGCAGGAAAAGGGTACATATCCAGGACCACCGAACTCCTGTCTGCTGGCCAAATTCCCAACTGGTCCCCATCCCAGGACTTTGGTTGCACTCATCGCCCGGCCTGCCTTCCCCCTCTCTATATATATTTCCAGCTGTGGTGCCTCTGGCCCCTCCTCTGTCCTCCCTACGTAGGCCGGCCCCCCCATCTGTAATAGGATTCCGCCCGCCCCCTGGGGCTCCCTCATCCAGATGTGGTTCTCTAGATAGATCAGAGGGGCCATGGCTGCCAATGGCCGACCTTAAAGGGGGTCCCCCCTCCCCCCCCCCGGGCACGCAGCAGTTTACGAATTTACTGAAACCGCAAGTTTTTGCTCTAAATCTGAGTTTTCTGCATCGTCTGCAGACTCATCGACATTCAGGGCGGCCAATCACTACCCAGGAATGTGCTTAAAGGGACACTCCGCTCACACCGTGCGCTGGTCAGCAAAGACAAGGCAATTGGCCAATCGGATTTCTTTGGTGTCAGCTCACAGCACTGCATTGCTGAAAAATAGCACAGCGTGCACGGCTTTTTTTTTTTCCGCAATGTAAGCCGCCAAATCAGCAGCGGTAGAGAGCCGGGAACTCAGCACAGGGATGGTGGGAACTCCTCATAATGGGCACTGCGGGCGTACAGACCCAGGAACTCGGCACAGGGATGGTGGGAACCCCTCATAATGGGCACAGCATGTGTACAGACCTAGAAAACTCAGCACAGGGATGGTGGAACCCCTCATAATGGGCACAGCGGGTGTACAGACCCAGGAACTCAGCACAGGGATGGTGGGAACCCCTCATAATGGGCACAGCGGGTGTACAGACCCAGGAACTCAGCACAGGGATGGTGGGAACCCCTCATAATGGGCACAGCGGGCATACAGACCCGGGAACTCAACACAGGGATGGTGGGAACCCCTCGTAATGGGCACAGTGTGTGTACAGACCCGGGGAACTCAACACAGGGATGGTGGGAACCCCTCATAATGGGCACAGCAGGCGTACAGACCCGGGAACTCAGCACAGGGATGGTGGGAACCCCTTATAATGGGCACAGCGGGGGTACAGACCCGGGAACACAGCACAGGGATGGTGGGAACCCCTCATAATGGGCACAGCGGGTGTACAGACCCGGGAACACGGCACAGGGATGGTGGGAACCCCTCATAATGGGCACAGCGGGGGTACAGACCCGGGAACTCGGCACAGGGATGGCGGGAACCCCTCATAATGGGCACAGCGAGCGTACAGACCCGGGAACTCGGCACAGGGATGGTGAGAACCCCTCATAATGGACAGAGCGGGTGTACAGACCCGGGAACTCAGCACAGGGATGGTGGGAACTCCTCATAATGGGCACAGCAGGGGTACAGACCCGGGAACTCAGCACAGGGATGGTGGGAACTCCTCATAATGGGCACAGCAGGCGTACAGACCCGGGAACTCATCACGGGGATGGTGGGAACTCCTCATAATGGGCACAGCAGGGGTACAGACCCGGGAACTCAGCACAAACGGACAGAAACATGAAGACAACTATCCAGAGATTCACCTCCATTTGCAACAAAATAGTTTGTCTTGACCTCAGGCACTAAAAAGGACGGATTTTCCACTGCTAATTACTCTGTAGATCAGAAGCTCTATGACCCAGAGCATGCTAAGCCCAGCCAGGCAATTGGCATGTTCTAGAATCCAGAACTGGCTGCCTCCGTGTTCCCTACAGTATAGAGAACATTTGAATAGAGTAAGGGAGGGTTACAACCAGGGGCGGACTGACAACTCATGGGGCCCCCAGGCAATAGGGGATCATGGGGCCACCGGGCAAGGTAGGGTTCCCCGGGTAGGGGATCATGGGGCCCCTGTGCCCTTGCCCAAACTCAAAAAAACCTATGAAAAAGGTACCAGGGGCATCTCATGGGGCCCCCTACTGACCCCGGGCCCTCGAGCTGTGCCTGAGTTTCCAAATGGTCAGTCCACCAATGGTTACAGCCCCTCTCAGTGTTTTTGCACCGAAAACCATAAATAATCGCCATTTTTAAAAAAAAAAATTTAAATTCATTTTTCCCAACCTCTGTTATATCTGATTGCTTTTGATTCCCTGCGGCCTCTTTGCAGCCACTTCCTGTCTCCATGCACCCTGGTTATGGCTGCATGGCATTGCTCAGGGCGGGTATCCTGCTGGTGACGGCAGTGGGATGTCTGTGGGTAGAAATGGCCATGAATAGCCTATGGAAGCCCGTGTGATGGGGTGACAACACAGGAGCTCAATTGTGAGACAGGGACAGAGCGTTGTCACCCTATAACAGGAAGTGCCTGGAGAGGCGCCATCATGGCGGGATTTACTAAATGCTGCAGATTTCATTACCAATAACCGTGATCTCACTGATGGGGTTTATGTCTAAAAAACCCCAAAATGACTCCAGATTTTGTAATGAACATCCCGGGATGGCGGCGGTGATGATAGCGGTGATGGCGGCGATGATGGCGGTGATGATGGCGGTGATGATGATAGCGGTGATGGCGGCGATGATGGCGGTGATGATGATAGCGGTGATGGCGGTGATGGCGGTGATGATGATAGCGGTGATGGCGGCGATGATGGCGGTGATGATGATAGCGGTGATGGCGGTGATGGCGGTGATGATGGCGGTGATGGCGGCGATGATGGTGGTGATGGCGGTGATGATGATAGCGGTGATGATGGCGGTGATGGCGGTGATGATGATAGCGGTGATGGCGCGGTGATGGCGGTGATGATGATAGCGGTGATGGCGGTGATGGCGGTGATGATGATAGCGGTGATGGCGGCGATGATGGCGGTGATGGCGGTGATGATGATAGCGGTGATGGCGGTGATGGCGGTGATGATGATAGCGGTGATGGCGGCGATGATGGCGGTGATGATGATAGCGGTGATGGCGGTGATGGCGGTGATGATGATAGCGGTGATGGCGGCGATGATGGTGGTGATGGCGGTGATGATGATGCGGTGAGCGGTGATGATGGCGGTGATGGCGGTGATGATGATAGCGGTGATGGCGGTGATGGCGGTGATGATGATAGCGGTGATGGCGGTGATGGCGGTGATGATGATAGCGGTGATGGCGGCGATGATGGCGGTGATGGCGGTGATGATGATAGCGGTGATGGCGGTGATGGCGGTGATGATGATAGCGGTGATGGCGGCGATGATGGTGGTGATGGCGGTGATGATGATAGCGGTGATGGCGGCGATGATGGCGGTGATGGCGGTGATGATGATAGCGGTGATGGCGGCGATGATGGCGGTGATGATGATAGCGGTGATGGCGGCGATGATGGCGGTGATGATGATAGCGGTGATGGCGGCGATGATGGCGGTGATGATGGCGGTGATGATGATAGCGGTGATGGCGGTGATGGCGGTGATGGCGGTGATGATGATAGCGGTGATGGCGGCGATGATGGTGGTGATGGCGGTGATGATGATAGCGGTGATGGCGGCGATGATGGCGGTGATGGCGGTGATGATGATAGCGGTGATGGCGGCGATGATGGCGGTGATGGCGGTGATGATGATAGCGGTGATGGCGGTGATGGCGGTGATGGCGGTGATGATGGCGGTGATGGCGGTGATGGCGGTGATGATGATAGCGGTGATGGCGGTGATGATGGCGGTGATGGCGGTGATGATGGCGGTGATGATGGCGGTGATGATGGCGGCGATGATGGCGGTGATGGCGGCGATGATGGCGGTGATGGCGGCGATGATGGCGGTGATGGCGGCGATGATAGCGGTGATGGCGGTGATGATGGCGGTGATGATGGCGGTGATGATGGCGGTGATGATGGCGGTGATGGCGGTGATGATGGCGGTGATGGCGGTGATGGCGGCGATGACGGCGATGATGGCGGTGATGGCGGCGATGATGGCGGTGATGATGGCGGTGATGGCGGCGATGATGGCGGTGATGGCGATGATGGCGGTGATGGCGGTGATGGCGGTGATGATGGCGGTGATGGCGATGATGGCGGTGATGGCGGTGATGATGCGGTGATGATGGCGGTGATGGCGATGATGGCGGTGATGGCGGCGATGATGATAGCGGTGAGCTCAGACTCAGCGTAGCTGGAAATCTCTTCTTCTGCTTTGAAATTGGAGGAAACGGCCTGGAGGAGAATTCTGCAGAAGAGACAGAAGAGCTGGGGGGGGGTCTCCTGTCCATCCAGGATTAACCCTCTGAACCCCCCCTCCCCTCCCTGGATTGGGCATCCAATCAGATTTCGCTTTTCAGAACAGGACAGAAGGATCGCTCATTGGCTGCTACTAATGGCACCCAGAAAAGAATCCTGCCATGTCTGAGACAACCTGGTCTACTTCAGTCTGCACTTTATAGACACTTCCCCAGATCCATTGAAAGAAGATTGAGCAGGGCTTTCACAGTGCCACTCAATTGCACTGCATGCTGGTGACTAGCTGCAAAGTTACAATGTACAGTCTGATCACTGGGGGAGGGGAGACTGAGGAAATGCTTCCTCCTCATTCAACAAAGTTACAATGTACAGTCTGATCACTGGGGGAGGGGAGACTGAGGAAATGCTTCCTCCTGCCTGCCACAGACTGATTACATCATCACAGCCTAGGCAAAGCCACTGACCGGAGATTTCCTCTCCCCTCCTCTCTGTCTTCAGTCTGGAATAGGGGGATCCAAGGACAGAACAGGGGGTGCTCCCTTCCCCCATTATCTGGGCCCAGTCTTCGGTCTGGAATAGGGGGATTCAAGGACATGATTGGGGGGGGGGGGGGCGGCTCTTACAGAGCATCCAGAATGTATTCCCAGCGATTACTCTTTCCCACATTTTGCTATGTTGCAGCCTTATTCCAAAATGAATTAAATTCATATTTTTCCTCCACATTCCACAAACAATCCCCCATAATGAGACAAGTTTGTTTTGAAATCTTTGCAATTTATTAAAAATAAAAAAACGAAAAAAAAAACCCCATGTACATAAGTACTCCCAGCCCCCCCATGTACATAAGTACTCCCAGCCCCCCCATGTACATAAGTACCCCCAGCCCCCCCATGTACATAAGTACTCCCAGCCCCCCCATGTACATAAGTACTCCCAGCCCCCCCATGTACATAAGTATTCCCAGCCCCCCCCCCCATGTACATAAGTACTCCCAGCCCCCCCATGTACATAAGTACCCCCAGCCCCCCCATGTACATAAGTACTCCCAGCCCCCCCATGTACATAAGTACTCCCAGCCCCCCCATGTACATAAGTACCCCCAGCCCCCCCATGTACATAAGTACTCCCAGCCCCCCCATGTACATAAGTACCCCCAGCCCCCCCATGTACATAAGTACCCCCAGCCCCCCCATGTACATAAGTACCCCCAGCCCCCCCATGTACATAAGTACTCCCAGCCCCCCCATGTACATAAGTATTCCCAGCCCCCCCCCCCATGTACATCAGTATTCCCAGGCCCCCCCCCCATGTACATGAGTATTCCCAGCCTTTGCTCCATCCTTTGTTGAAGCCCCTTTAGCCCCCATTCCAGCCTGGAGTCGTTCTGAGTTCGATGCTAGAAGCCTGGACACCTATTTGTGGGCGATTTCTCCCGTTCTTCTTTGCAGGACCTCTCCAGCTCCATCAGGTTGGATGGGGGAGTCGGTGTACAACCCTTTTCAGATCTCTCCAGAGATGTTCAATCGGGTTCAAGTCTGGGCTCTGGCTGGGCCACTCCAGGACATTCCCAGAGTCGTCCCTTTGTTAGGTGGGCTGTGTGCTGAGGGTCTTTGTCCTGTTGAAAGATGAACCATCACCCCAGTCTAAGGACCAGAGTGCTCTGGAACAGGTTTTCATCAAGGATGTCTCTGTACATTCCTGCATTCATCTTTCCTTCCATCCTGACTAGTCTCCCAGTTCCTGCCGCTGAAAAACATCCCCCCAGCATGATGCTGCCCCCACCATGCTTCACTGTAGGGATGGTATTGGCCAGGTGGTGAGCGGTGACTGGTTTCCTCCAGACATGACGCTTAGCATTCAGGCCAAAGAGTTCAATCTTTGTTTCATGAGACCAGAGAGTTTTGTTTCTCATGGTCTGAGAGTCCCTCAGGTGCCTTTTGGCAAACTCCAGGCGGGCTGCCATTTGCCTTTTACTGAGGGATGGCTTCCATCTGGCCACTCTACCATACAGGCCTGATTGGTGGAGTCCTGCAGAGATGGTTGTTCTTCTGGAAGGTTCTCCTCTCGCCACAGAGAAACGCTGGAGCTCTTTCAGAGTGACCATCGGGGGCTTGGTTACCTCCCTGGCTAAGGCCCTTCTCCCTCCATCGCTCATTTTGGCCAGGGGACCCTCTCTAGGAACATTCCTGGTGGTTCCAAACTTCTTCCATTTACGGATGATGGAGGCCACTGTGCTCACTGGGACCTTCAATGCTGCAGAAATGTTTTCTGTACCCTTCCCCAGATCTGTGCATTGATACAATCCTGTCTCGGAGGTCTAAGGACAATTCCTTACTGACTGAATGTCCCTGAACGTCCACAGGTGGACTCCCATTCCATGACATTCACACAGGTGGTCTCCAATACCATGACCTTCCACAGGTGGGTCTCCAATCCACTGACCTTTCCCACAGGTGGGACTCCAATCACTGAACGTCCCACAGGAGGACTCCAATCCAATGAACGTCCCACAGGAGGTACTCCAATCAAGTGTGAGGAACCATCTCAAGGTATAGGATCAGTGAGAACCGGAATGCATACAGAGCTCAGTTGCTGAGTGTCATCGGCAAATAGCCTGGGAATACTGATGTACCATGGGGGGGTGGTGCTTGGGGAATACTGATGTACATGGAGGGGGGTGGCTGGGAATACTGATGTACCATGGGGGGGGGGGCTGGGCATACTGAATGTATCATGGTTGGGTGGGGCTGGGGATACTGATGTCCATCATGGAGGGGGGGGGCTGGGGAATATCTGATCCCAACATGGAGGGGGGGGGGCTGGGACTGGGAATACTGATGTACATGGGAGGGGGACTGGGAATACTGATGTAAATGGAGGGGGTGGGAATGGGAATTGATGTACATGGTGGGGGGGGCTCGTGGAATGATGAGTTTACATGGAGCGGGCGGGTCCAAGGGAATGTGCTGTTTCCAGGAACTGGGGGGCTGGGGACATGCTGATGTACATGGACGAGGGGGGGGCTGGGAATGCTGATGTACATGGGCGGGCTGGAATGTGCTGTACATGGGGGGGTGGGGCTGGGGAATACTGTATGTACATGGGGGGGGGGGCAGGGAATACTGATGTACATGGGGGGGGGGGTCTGGGAATACTGATGTACATGGGGGGGCTGGGTAATACTGGGTAGCATGGGGGGGCTGGGGAATACTGATGTACATGGAGGGGGGGCTGGGAATGGCTGATGTACATGGAGGTGGGGTCCTGGGAATGACTTGATGTGGTACATGGAGGGGGGGGGCTGGGATGGGAATGCTGATGTACATGTGAGCGTGGGACATGGAGGGGGGGGAATGCTGATGTACATGGGGATATGATGTACATGGTGGGGGGTGGGATGTGGAATACTGATGGAGGGGGGGGCCTGGGAATGCTGATGTACATGGGGGGGCTGGGAATACTGATGTACATGGGGGGGGGCTGCCTGGGGGGCTGGGTGGGAATACAGATGTTCATGTGGGGGGGGCTGGGATGCTGAAATGTACATGAGAGGGGGGGCTGGACATGCTGGTACATGGGGGGCTGGGATGTACATGGGGGGGGCTGGGAAATACTGATGTACATGGGGGGGTCAGGCTGGGATACTGATGTACATGGGGGGGGGTACATTGGGGGGGCTGGGAATACTGATGTACATGGGGGGGGGGAAATGGGGGGGGGGTTTATGGATGAACATGGGGGGGGGGGGCTGGGAATACTGATGTACATGGGGGGGGATGGGAAGAATACTGACATGGTGTACATGGGTGGGGGCTGGGAATACTGATGTACATGGGGGGATGTACATGGCTGGGAATGCTGATGTACATGGGGAGGGCTGGGAATACTGATATGTACATGGGGGGGGCTGGGAATACTGATGTACATGGGGGGGGCCTGGGATAACACTGATGTACATGGAGGGGGGGGGGGGGTTTCTGGTGAATGCTGATGTACATGGAGGGGGGGCCTGGGAAATGCTGATGTACATGGAGGGGGGGGGCTGGGAATACTGATGTACATGGGGGGGGCTGGGAATACTGATGTACATGGAGGGGGGGGAGCGGCTTGGGAATGCTGATGTACATGGAGAAGGGGGCTCTTGGAATGCTGATGTACATGTGAGAGGGGGCCCTGGGAATACTGATGTACTTGGAGGGGGGGGCTGGGAATGCTGATGTACTGGAGGGGGGGGGGCTGGGAATTGCTGATGTACATGGAGAGGGGGCCTGGGAATATGATGTAACATGGAGGGGGGGGGGGGGGCTGGAATACTGATGTACATGGGGGGGGGGTTCATTTATTTTATATTTTAATAAAATTGCAAAGATTTCAAAAACAATACTTCTTTCTGTTGTCATTATGGGAGAATTGTATGTAGAATGAGTGGAGGAGAAAAAATGAATTTAATCCATTTTAGGAATAAGCCTGGAACATAAAATATTGGCAAAGTTAAGCGCTGGGAATACTTTCTGGATGCTCTGTATATATCGGTAGGAATACTTTCTGGGATGCACTGTATATACCGGGAATACTTTCTGGATGCTCTGTGTATGCAGGGAATAACTGTGTGGATGTCTCTGTGTACACCGGGAATACTTTCTGGATTGCTCTGTGTATGCCGGGAATACTTTCCTGGATGCATGTGTATACCGGAATACTTTCTGGATGCACTGTGTATACCGGGAATACTTGTCTGGATGCTCTGTATATACCGGGAATACTTTCTGGATGCTCTGTATATACCGGGAATACTTTCTGGATGCTCTGTATATACCGGGAATACTTTCTGGATGCACTGTGTATGCCGGGAATTACTGTGTGGGATGCTCTGTATATACCGGGAATACTTTCTGGATGCTCTGTATATACCGGGAATACTTTCTGGATGCACTGGTGTATACCGGGAATACTTTCTGGATACACTGTAATATAACCGGAATACTTTCTGGATGCTCTGTATATACCGGAATACTTTCTGGAATGCACTGTAATTTATACCGGGAATACATTCTGGATGCTCTGTATATACCGGGAATACTTTCTGGATGCTCTGTGTATGCCGGGAATACTTTCTGGATGCACTGTGTATACCGGGAATACTTTCTGGATGCTCTGTGTATCCCGGGAATACTTTTTTGGATGCTCAGTATATACCGGGAATACTTTCTGGATGCTCTGTATATACCGGGAAATACTTTCTGGATGCTCTGTGTATGCCGGGAATACTTTCTGGATGCTCTGTGTATGCCGGGAATACTTTCTGGATGCTCTGTATATATCGGGAATACTTTCTGGATGCACTGTGTATACCGGGAATACTTTCTGGATGCTCTGTATATATTCGGGAATACTTTCTGGATGCACTGTGTATACCGGGAATAGTTTCTGGATGCTCTGTGTACACTGGGAATACTTTTCTGGATGCTCTGTGTACACCTTCAATACTTTCTGGATGCTCTGTGTACACCGGGATATACTTTACTGGATACACTGTATATACCGGGAATACTTTCTGGATGCATTTGTATATACCGGGAATACTTTCTGGATGCTCTGTATATACCGGGAATACTTTCTGGATTGCTCTGTATATACCGGGAATACTTTCTGGATGCTCTGTATTATACCGGGAATACTTTCTGGATGCATTGTATATACCGGAATACTTTCTGGATGCTCTGTGTACACGGGGGAATACTTTCTGGATTCTCTGCAGTATACCGGGAATACTTTCTGGATGCTCTGTGTATGCCGGGAATACTTTCTGGATGCTCTGTTCTGTGTATGCCGGGAATACCGTGTGGATGCTCTGTGTATACCGGGAATACTGTGTGGATGCTCTGTATATACCGGGAATACTTTCTGGATGCTCTGTGTATACCGGGAATACTTTCTGGATGCTCTGTGTATACCGGGAATACTTTCTGGATGCTCGGTGTATACCGGGAATACTTTCTGGATGCTCTGTGTATCCCGGGAATACTTTCTGGATGCTCAGTATATACGGGAATACTTTCTGGATGCTCTGTATATACCGGGAATACTTTCTGGATGCTCTGTGTATGCCGGGAATACTTTCTGGATGCTCTGTGTATGCGGGAATACTTTCTGGATGCTCTGTGTATGCGGGGAATACTTTCTGGATGCTCCTGTATATATCGGGAATACTTTCTGGATGCACTGTGTATACCGGGAATACTTTCTGGATGCTCTGTATATATCGGGAATACTTTCTGGATGCACTGTGTATACCGGGAATAGTTTCTGGATGCTCTGTGTACACTGGGAATACTTTCTGGATGCTCTGTGTACACCGGCAATACTTTCTGGATGCTCTGTGTACACCGGGAATACTTTCTGGATACACTGTATATACCGGGATACTTTTCTGGATGCATTGTATATACGGGAATACTTTCTGGATGCTCTGTATATACCGGGAATACTTTCTGGATGCTCTGTATATACCGGGAATACTTTCTGGATGCTCTGTATACCGGGAATACTTTCTGGATGCATTGTATATACCGGGAATACTTTCTGGATGCTCTGTGTACACCGGGAATACTTTCTGGATGCTCTGCATATACCGGGAATACTTTCTGGATGCTCTGTGTTACACCGGGAATACTTTCTGGATACACTGTATATACCGGGAATACTTTCTGATGCTCTGTATATACTGGAATACTTTCTGGATGCTCTGTATATACCGGGAATACTTTGTGGATGCATTGTATATACCGGGAATACTTTCTGGATGCTCTGTGTACACCGGGATTACTTTCTGGATACACTGTATATACCGGGAATACTTTCTGGATGCATTGTATATACCGGATACTTTTTCTGGATGCTCTGTGTACACTGGGATTACTTTCTGGATACACTGTATATACCGGGAATACTTTCTGGATGCTCTGCATATACCGGGAATACTTTCTGGATGCTCTGTGTACACCGGGAATACTTTCTGGATGCTCTGTATATACCGGGAATACTTTCTGGATGCTCTGCATATACCGGGAATACTTTCTGGATGCTCTGTATATACCGGGAATACTTTCTGGATGCTCTGTATATACCGGGAATACTTTCTGTACTTCCAGTGAGATGATAATCATCTTCATGTTGTGTCTGTCACATTCAGAAATATGTAAATAGTTCTGGATCAGCATTGGTAATACGTTGCCTGTGTATGAAGACGACATGCTGGATCGCATCGCGGGAGAGGAGACAGGCGGTGGCCGTGTTATCTGAGGATATTTATATGATGAGTGTGAAGAAAAGAATCCGAAATTATAATTTCACAATTTATCTTCCCTGATTATACCGGAAACGTAACCGTGATAAAACAAATCCATGCCATGGGGGGGGGGGGGGGGTTTGCCCTGCAGGCAATGTGTTCAGCAAGCGCTCAGTGTTGTAAGCGAACCATTGAAGGCTGATTTTATCTGCCAGACCAAAGACAGTCTTCTTACTGTAGAATATCTCGTATCTCTAGTGCATATCAGATTTAAAAAAATGAGAAATTAAAAAAAAAAAAAAAAAAGAGAGAGAGAGAGACATATGCAACGCATCCCTGCAATACATTCACATCTCTATGTTCTGTCATTACTCCTAAGCCCTGTTGTAATCTGACAACACATGACATTTTTAGGGGCGAAGTGGTGTCAGCCCTGCCCAGCTGTCTCATGCTAAACCCTCCCCCATCTCCTATCCTCCACTACCTATAGACTAGTCATTTTGTCCTCCCAAGATAATAACTAGGAGGGCTAATTAGACATTTTAGGATAACACAGGGAGTGAGCGCAGGACGCAGGACGCAGGACGCAGGACCGGTCAGAATTTCTTGGAGGAGCATTTTTTTTCTTACTTCTCTCACAAACAAATATAATAAAATGCTTCCAGTGCCCAGCCCCCCCCCCCGATACAAGTTGTGGTATTTGTATAAAGGTGTATGTCAAGGCAAAAAAAAAATAAAAATCTTTGCCATACGGGCACATTTCCCCCAAATGTCACACATACAGTACCTGTTGCTCCTACCAGAGGTCCAATGAGTAGTGGACTGACACCAATCCAAGCACTGACACTGACTCATGGGGCCCCCCAGGCAATAGGGGATCATGGGCCCGTGTCCTTGTCCACACTCAAAAAAGCCTATGAAAAAGGTACCAGGGGCATCTCATGGGGCCCCCTACTGACCCCCGGGCCCTCGGGCAGTGCCCGAGTTTCCAAATGGTCAGTCCGCCCCTGGGCGTATCTACCACAAGGCAAACAAGGCGTTTGCCTAGGGCAGCAATTTTTAGGAGGGCAGCAATTTTTAGGGGGGGCAGCGCCGCCCTCTGGAAGAAGGGACCTGGTGAGCAGCGGCGGACAGAGCCATGCAGGGCCGCCATCTGAGTGGTACCACCCAGGGGCGGACTGACCATTCAGGCATTGCCCGAGGGCCGGGGTCAGTAGGGGGCCCGTGGGAGGCTCACTGGGCACAATTCACTAAGCGATATCTTACCGCATCCGAATATGCAGTAGGATACCGCCAGGAGTGGACTGACAACTCATGAGGCCCCCAGGCAATAGGGGGATCACGGGGCCCCTGTGTTCTTGCCCAAACTCAAAAAAGCTTATGAAAAAGGAACCAGGGGCATCTCATGGGGCCCCCGGGCAATAGGGGATCATGGGGCCCCTGTGTCCTTCCAAACTCAAAAAAGCCTATGAAAAAGGTACCAGGGGCATCTCATGGGGCCCCCTACTGACCCCGGGCCCTCGGGCAGTGCCCGAGTTTCCAAATGGTCAGTCCGCCCCTGGGCGTATCTACCACAAGGCAAACAAGGCGTTTGCCTAGGGCAGCAATTTTTAGGAGGGCAGCAATTTTTAGGGGGGCAGCGCCGCCCTCCGGAAGAAGGGACCTGGTGAGCAGCGGCGGACAGAGCCATGCAGGGCCGCCATCTTAGTGGTACCACCCAGGGGTGGACTGACCATTCAGGCATTGCCCGAGGGCCGGGGTCAGTAGGGGGCCCGGTGGGAGGCTCACTGGGCACAATTCACTAAGCGATATCTTACTGCATCCGAATATGCAGTAGGATACTGCCAGGGGCAGACTGACAGCTCATGGGGCCCCCGGGCAATAGGGGATCATGGGGCCCCTGTGTACTTGCCCAAACTCAAAAAAGCCTGAAAAAGGAACCAGGGGCATCTCATGGGGCCCCCTACTGACCCCAGGCCATCGGGCAGTGCCCAAGATTCCATATGGTCAGTCCGCCCCTGGATACCGCACAGCATTTAAAAAAAAAAAAAAGTTTGAATTCACTAAGAAACGCTACTAAAATATCTCAGGAGTTATGTGATGAAGTCATGTGGTATTTTAGTAGTGACAGTCATGTGTTAATGTTTCAGCTGTCAATGGGGTTCCCCACTGACAGCTGAATGTAAAAGAATTTCCAGCAATTACAAAAAAAATGTAAAAAACCGACGTGGGGTCCTCCATCCATACCAAGCCCTTCGGGTCTGGTATGGGTTTTGAGGGGAACCCCTCCCCCCACCAAAATGTAAAAAAAAAAAAACAGACCCTTATCCGAGCATGCAGCCGGCAAGTCAGGAAAGGGAGGGGGGGAGGGGGGGGGCGAGCAAGTGCCCCTCCATCCTGATTCATACCAGGCCACATGCCCTCAACATGGGGGGGTGCTTTGTTGATGGGGACAAGGGCCTCTTCCCCACAACCCTGGCCGGTGGTTGTGGGGGTCTACAGGTAGGGGCTTACTGGAACCTGGAAGCCCCCCTTGGCAAGGAAGCCTCCATATCCCAGCACCCCCCCCCATGTGAATGAGTATGAAGTACATGCAGGGACGGACTGACAACTCATGGGGCCCCCGGGCAATAGGGGATTATGGGGCCCGTGTGTCCTCGCCACTCCAAAAAAAAGCCTATGAAAAAAAACAATCAAAGGTACTAGGGGCATCTCATGGGGCCCCCGGGCAATAGGGGATCATGGGGCCCCTGTGTCCTTGTCCAAACTCAAAAAAGCCTATGAAAAAGGTACCAGGGGCATCTCATGGGGCCCCCTACTGACCCCAGGCCCTCAGGCAGTGCCCGAGTGCTCGAATGGTCAGTCCGCCCCTGGGTACATGGTACCGCTACCCAAAAAAAAGTGTAGTGTGAAAAAAGACAGGAGACTGACAAGTCCTTTATTAAAAGAAGAAAAATAAAAGAATGTCCCTTGAAGTAGATCCAATGTCAATCACACTGCCTGCTGCCACTGCTGCTACCCGAAAAAAAAAAAAGAAAAAAAAAGTGTCCGCTCCCGTTGCTGGCTCCCAGCTGTCAGACTGCTCCACTGGCTTGATAGTTCTTAAATATGTAAGGGGCGGGGCCATATGGGGACATCACATGTGTGACCCCGCCCCTTGTGGCATCATCAACTGGGGCATGCTGGGTCAATGATGTCACAAGGAGGTTGGGCCACATGCGTGATGTCACAGGGTGGCCTCTCCCCTTACATATTTAAGAACTGTCAAGCCAGCGGAGCAGTCAGACAGCGGGAGTCAGCGGCGGGAGTGGAGCTTTTTTTTTTTTTTTTTTTTTTCACTTTTTGCGGGTAGCGGCAGCGGTGGGCATCGTGATTGACATTGGATCTACTTCGAGGGACATTCTTCTATTTTTCTTCTTTTAATAAAGGACTTTTCACAGACTGTCTCCTGTCTTATTTCACATTACTCTTTTTTTGTGAATAGGTAGTGGTACCTTGTACCCCATACTCATTCACATGGGGGGGGGCAGGATCTGGGGGCCCCCTTGATAAAGGAGGCTTACGGATTCTGATAAGCCCGCGGCCTGCAGACCCCCACAACCACAGGCCAGTGTTGTGGGGAAGAGGCCCGTGTCCCCATCAACATGTAGACAAGGTGCATGTTGAGGGCACGTGACCAGGTATGCCAGGCTATATGTTAGGATAAGGGTCAGGTATGGATCTTGGGGGGTGACCCCACGCCATATTTTCTTAATTTTGCCGTGAGGGTTCCCCTCAAAACCCATACCAGACCCGAAGGGTTTGGTATGAATAGAGGGGGGACCCCACAATGCTGTTTTTAATGCTCTTTCTATCCTGCTGAGCTGCAATATGTAGGTGGGGTGTTGTTTGGGTATGGCTTTGGTGTAGGCGGAGACACAGGGGGGCCCCATTATCTCTCTTTGCCTGGGGGCCCCATGAGTTGTCAGTCCACCCCTGCTGCCCGGAGAACAGCAGCCCTTGGAGGAGGAGGTGGGGGTGGGAGGGAATCATATTGTGTGTATACAGTCCCATACGATCAGGGGCGGACTGACCATTTGGAAACTCAGCCACTGCTCGAGGGCCCGAGGTCAATAGGGGGCCCCATGAGATGCCCCTGGTACCTTTTTCATAGGCTTTTTTGAGTTTGGGCAAGGACACAGGAGCCCCATGATCCCCTATTGCCCGGGGGCCCATGAGTTGTCAGTCCGCCCCCGCATACGATCTGTCAGTAATCATGTATCATGTGCTGGATGGACAACAGGAGGGAGAGCCCAGAGAACACAACACAGCTCACCTTCTCCCGGCTCTTTCCTCTCCACTTTTTCTAGGAAGTGTAATGTGCATTTTGGGAAGGGGGGGTGGTATTTCCTAGGAGGAATGGGGGTAATCTGTGCTAGTAGGGGAGAGAGGGAAGATAGTGAAGAGGGAGAGACAGAAAGAATCATATATACACACACTCATTGAATTCTCTCGCTCTCTCATTGAGGGGGGGGGCGGGATGGGGCACAATTTTTGTGTTGCCTAGGGCAGCACAAAACCTAAATACACCACTGCACCTCCCTCTCATATTATGGAGATAGGGATGAAGGTGTAGGTCTGTAGTTACATACCGGAGACTGGGCAGGGCTGACAACACCACTTTGCAAGAGAGCTGTGATGGCAGTGATCTCTACAGTCTCAGATCTCCAACCTCTGACCATCTTTTGCTGCAGCTATCCAATTTCTAAAAACATCTGTACCATGCCTCCAATCTCCAACAACACCTGTAATATGTCCCCAGTCTCCACGAATACCTGTAGCATGCCTCCAGTCTCCAACAACATCTGTAGCATGCCTCCAGTCTCCAACAACATCTGTAGCATGCCTCCAGTCTCCAACACAGCTGTACATGCCCCAATTTCCAACAACACCTGTACCATGCCCCAGTCTCCAACAACACTGTAGCATGCCCCAAATCTCCAACAATACCTGTATCATGCCCCCAGTCTCCAAGAACACTTGTACCATGCGCCCAGTTTTCCAACAACACCCGTACCATGTCTCCAGTCTCCAACAACAGCTGTAGCATGTCACCAATCTCCAACAACACTGCAGCATGACCCAAGTCTCCAACAACACTTGTAGCATACCATGTCCAACAAATCCTCCAGTCTCCAACAACTGCTGTAGCATGCCTCCAGTCTCCAACAACACCTGTAGCATGCCTCCAGTCTCCAACAACACTGTAGCATGCCTCCAGTCTCCAACAAACCTGTAGCATGCCTCCAGTCTCCAACATCTGTATGCATGCCTCCAGTCTCCAACAACACCTGTAACCATGTCTCCAGTCTCCAACAACAGCTGTAGCATGCCTCCAGTCTCCAACAACACCTATAGCATGCCTCAAGTCTCCAACAACACCTGAACCATGTCCCCATGGCCTCCATCTCAAACAACACCTGTAGCATGCCTCCAGTCTCCAACATCTGCAGCATGCCTCCAGTCTCCAACATCTGTAGCATGCCTTCAGTCTCCAACAACAGCTGTAGCATGCCTCCAGTCTCCAACACTTGTAGCATGCCCCCAATCTCCAACAACAGCTGTAGCATGCCTCCAGTCTCCATCAACACCTGTTACATGTTCTCAATCTCCATCAATGCCTGTAGTATGTCCCCAATCTCCACCAATGCCTGTAGTATGTCCCCAATCTCCAACAACACCTGTAGCATGCCTCCAGTCTCCCAAAAACACCAGTGCATGTCCTCAATCTCCACCAATGCCTGTAGTACCCCAATCTAGCAACTGTAGCAACCTACCAGTCTCCCAACAACAACTGTAGCATGCCTCCAGTCTCCCAACAACACACCTGTAGTATGTCCCCAATGTCCAACACCTGTAGCATGCCTCCAGTCTCCCCAAAAAAACTGTAGCATGTTCCCAATCTCCAACAAGACCTGTAGCATGTCCCCAATCACCCAGAAACACCTGTAGCATGTCCCTAGTCTCCCAGGAAACACCTGTAGCATGTCCCCAGTCTCCCAACACCTGTAGTATGTCCCCAACCTCCAGCAACATATGTAGCATGCATCCAGTCTCCCAAAAATACCTGTGCATGTCCCCAATCTCCAACAAAACCTGTAGCATGTCCCCAATCTCCAACAACACCTGTAGCATACCGCCAGTTTCCAACAAACCTATGTAGCATGCCTCCAGTCTCCCAAAATTACCTGTGCATGTCCCCAATCTCCAACAACACCTGTAGTATGTGTCCAGTCTCCAACAACAACAACTGTAGCATGTCCTCAGTCTCCAACAAAACACTGTGGCATGCCCCAATCTCCAATACAACCTGTAGCATGTCCCCAATCACCCAAAAACACCGGTGGCATGCCCCCACAATCTCCAACAACACCTGTAGCATGCCTTCAGTATCCCAAAACACCTGGAGCATGCCCCCAATCCTCCCAAAAACACCTGTAGCATGCCTCCAGTCTCCCAACACCTGTAGCATGTCCCCAATCTCCAACAACACCTGTAGTATGTCCCCAGTCTCCAAGAACACCTGTAGTATGTTCCTAGTCTCCAACATCTGTAGCATCTCTCCAGTCTCCCAACACCTGTATTATACCCCAATGACACATGTATGTCCCCATGTCCATAAATGCCAAAATATCTCCCCAGTCCTCAACAACACCCGTAGTATGCCCCCCATCCTCAACAACACCCGTAGTATGTCCCCCCATCTCCAACAACACCCGTAGTATGTCCCCCACTCCCATCTCCAACAACACCCGTAGTATGTCCCCCATCTCCAAAACACCCGTAGTATGTCCCCCAATCTCCAACAACACCTGTAGTATGTCCTCCATCTCCAACAACACCCGTAGCATGTCCCCAATCTCCAACAACACCCGTAGTATGTCCCCCATCTCCAACAACACCCGTAGTATGTCCTCCATCTCCCAACAACACCCGTAGTATGTCCTCCATCTCCAACAACACCCGTAGTATGTCCTCCATCTCCAACAACACCTGTAGTATGTCCCCCATCTCCAACAACACCCGTAGTATGTCCCCCAGTCTCCAACAACACCTGTAGTATGCCCCCCATCCTCAACAACACCCGTAGTATGTCCCTCCATCTCCAACAACACCCTGTAGTATGTCCTCCATCTCCCAACAACACCCGTAGTATATGTCCCCATCTCTCAATTGACACACCCGTAGTATGTCCTCCATTCTCCAACAACACCCGTGTATGTATCTCCAACAACACCCGTAGTCCCCATCATCAACAACACCCGTAGTATGTCCCCATCTCCAACAACACCTGTAGTATGTCCCCCATCTCCAACAACACCCGTAGTATGTCCCCCATCCTCAACAACACCCGTAGTATGTCCCCCATCTCCAACAACACCCGTAGTATGTCCCCCATCTCCAACAACACCCGTAGTATGTCCCCCATCTCCAACAACACCCGTAGTATGTCCCCCATCTCCAACAACACCTGTAGAGCATTCATTTTCATCTACCGAATTGAAATCCATATTTAATCTCCTGTCCCATTAGGTAATGAGGCTGTTTGCCAAGTGCTCATTATTGTACACACAATCTACTTGTTGCAGTTTGGATGAAGCTGTCACAGGATGAAGTTGGAGGTTTCCTCACAGGACGTTTTGAAAGGTTTGGTCAGAGTAACACTGATTACTGAAAAGAGAGTTCTGAAGAAATAGGTGATTTTGAGGTAAATGTTCATTTGTGTGAAAACAAGATGAAAGATCTTATGCAGATGAAAGTCTTCAGAAAACTTGATCTGCAGAGCTAGAACATTTCTGGACATTTTCCATTTCTGTACTAGTCTGATTTTTTCATCTGACCTTCCAACAAAAAGCCTGATAATGTCCCTAGAGGAAACCAAGTCCAAAACCAGAGGCAGCCCAAAGCCTCAGACTCCATACTGGCCCATCATGTTCATAAAACATGAGACTGGTGTGGAGGAACTCTAGTGGCCTTCACAGAGCCCTGACCTCAACTCTACTGAACACCTCTGAGATGAACTGGAATGCCAGTTGTGCGCCGAGTCTTCTGATCCAACTGGAGTACCTGACCTCACTAATGGTCTTTTGGTTTAATAGGTACTAATTCCCAAAGACACTCTCCAGAATCCTGTGGAAAGCTTTCCCAGAAGACTGGAGGATGTTATAGCCACAAAGTTGGGGCCAACTTCATCTGAATGCCCAAGGCTTTGGAATGGGCTGTCCAACAAGCTCAATATAAGTGTCATGGTCATTCTTCAACAAACGTTTGGCCACATAGTGTGTCATTTAGACAGAGTATACTGCCACATAAAATCCAAGCCAACATTCATTTGGGGTACACCTATTACAAGGTCCATATCACCCAGAGGTCTTTTTGAAATGTTTATTGGTTAAAGAGCATCAAATACAGACACTGTGTTTCGGGAAAAGGCCTCTCCCTTCCTCAGGGCTTCAGCAGTGGATGGTTTTAGAATCATGAGATGTAATAGTGGACCTATGTTAGGGCTTCATAAAGGCCATCAAATTATAACAGAACTATGAATGATGGTCAAAATCTTTCAGCTTGAGTAAAGCACATTGGCCTCCTATATCACATGAAAATATGTCTGGACATGGCCAACTGCCAATTCATTGAAATCACAGAATTGATGGGTGTGGCTTGCTGGTTGCGCACATGGTCCTAAAGGGGTGGGGCTTGGACACCGTACCAGACGCTTTCTGTACAGATGTTTAATAGCGCAATTATACTAAAAATTGTTCTCTGTGTCTTACCGGGCAAGAATGTGAGCTAAAAATATAAAGTTCAGTTATGTAGTTTAGTTTATACAGGTACAGAGCAAAAAGGAGGACCATCAGATGGACTGTCTGTTGGGATAAAATATGAGCCACACAAGGAGGGCATTGTTTTCAGTGAGCTAGCCAACACATAGACTTGGGAGAAGGAGCAGTATATTGATGTGTTTGATGGATGGTGGAGAGGTAAACCGCCTGACAGTCTCTTCTATCTCTTATGGATTCTGCTGGTGAGATCTCTGCCCTGATGCTGCCATTATAAGGTGTCCTATGACACCAGAGAGATACATTCATAGAGAATGAAATGAGACGGGGCAAAAGGACAGAACGATCCAAAACAAGTGGGAACAGAACCTGAAGACAATGAAGGCTGATGTCCCTAATGGACAAGCAACCAAAGAGTGATTCCCACCAGTAATTGAAATACGACTTTTGGGTGGAGTGTCCCTTTAATATAGTAAGAATGAATAATGATATTGTCAGCCTCCTCTCAATGACACCCATAGGGCAGGCAGCCCCCCCTGGAGTATAGCCATATACTGTATATGGACCATACCTTATCATACAGCATTGTGGAGCTGATAAAGTATTTCTGTCCTCTGACTCTCTCCGATAATCTCTTGTGGAATGTGAGCAATGCTGGAGCTGAGCTACCTCTGCTGTGATCCCTCCTCCAAACTCCATCCCTGCTCTGCTATAATAATCCCCATCCAGAATTCATCTATGGCAGTACAAAATCCCTGAAACCCCCAATCTCCACTCCACTTCCCCAAAAACCTCCCATCGTCCACTCTGCTCCTCCTGAACCCCTCAAAACTTCCCACCCTTCACTCCCCTCAAACCCTCCCAGCTTCCAATCCACTTCACCCGAACCTCCCCAAAAGTGCCCAGCCTCCGCTCCATCTAAACCCCCCAAAACCTCCCACCCTCCACTCTGCTTCCACCAAACTTCCCCAAAACCCTCCCACCCACCCTCCACTCTGCTCCCCCCCCCCCCGAACCTACCCAAAACCTCCCATCCTCCACTCTGCTCCCCCCCAAAACCTGAATCTCCCGCCCTCCACTCTGCTACCCCCCCCCTGAACCTCCCCCCTCCACTCTGTTCCCCCCCCCCAAACCTACCCAAACCTCCCATCCTCCACTCTGCAACCCCGACCTCCCCAAAGCCTCCCATCCCCCACTCCCCCCCCTCCCCAAAACCTCCCAGCCTCCCCCCCAATCCACTTCACCCGAACCTCCCCAAAAGTGCCCAGCCTCCACTCCGCTCCCCTGAACCCCCCAAAACCTCCCAACCTCAGCTCCATCTAAACCCCCCAAAACCTCCCCCACCCTCCACTGTCCTTTCCCTAAATCTCCCCAAATCCTCCCACCCTCCACTCTGCTTCCCTAAACCTCCCCATCCTCCACTCCTCCTCTCCTTCCCCTAAACCTCCCACCCTCCATTCTGCTGCCCCCTGAACCCCCCCAAAACCTCCCCCTCCACCCTCCACTCTCCTTCCCCCTAAACCTCCCCAAAACCTCCCACCCTCCATTCTGCTCCCCCCTGAACCTCCCACGCTCCACTCTGTTCCCCCCTGAACCTCCCCAAAACCTCCCAGCCTCCAATCCACTTCACCGGAACCTCTCCAAAAGTGCCCAGCCTCCACTCTGCTCCCCCTGAACCCCCCAAAACCTCCCACCCTCAGCTCCATCTAAACCCCCCAAAACCTCCCACCCTCCACTCTCCTTTCCCTAAACCTCCCCAAAACCTCCCACCCTCCACTCTCCTTTCCCTAAACCTCCCCAAATCCTAATGGACTCTTGTTAAGTGCAGTCAGTATAAGAACCTGAACGTGCACTGGTATCATCCTAGTGTGGTCCTTGTACAGCAGAGCTCAGACTGGGGGAAGGAAAAACAGCACAGTGAGCCAATCAAATGTGTTACAGTTCAAAGAGCATCCTGAGAGGAGGAGAAAGCCGAGTGATGGAGGAATGAGCTGCATCTCCTTTCACTGTCCAGTCACAGGGTGGGGGTGGGTGCAGCAAGAAAAGAACAGAAAATAAAATACCTTTGACAGTAAGCAGCCTGTATATATATATTCCGGTTTTAGCCTTTTGCCTCAGTTTCAGCATTAAGAATTTCTGACTGGTATAAAAAAAGTGACCAAATCTTCAGTCAGGACAGGCAGGGTTCAGGTTGAATGTCAGGACACTGTTATGGGGACACCTGATGTATGGGGGCACTGTGATGGGGACACCTGATGTATGGGGGCACGGTGATGGGGACACCTGATGTATGGGGGCACGGTGATGGGGACACCTGATGTATGGGGGCACGGTGATGGGGACACCTGATGTATGGGGGCACGG
This sequence comes from Staurois parvus, assembly GCA_951230385.1. Taxonomy (NCBI): domain Eukaryota; kingdom Metazoa; phylum Chordata; class Amphibia; order Anura; family Ranidae; genus Staurois; species Staurois parvus. Next base: position 308,853 of record CATNWA010014343.1, on the reverse strand, counting down.
TGATGGGGACACCTGATGTATGGGGGCACGGTGATGGGGACACCTGATGTATGGGGACATTGTAATGGGGACACCTGATGTAAGGCAGCACTGTGATGGGGACACCTGATGGGGGTGCCTGATGTAAGGGGGCACTCTGATGGGGACACCTGATGTAAGGGGGCACTCTGATGGGGGTGCCTGATGTAAGGGGGCACTCTGATGGGGGTGCCTGATGCAAGGGGGCACTCTGATGGGGACGCCTGATGTAAGGGGGCACTCTGATGGGGGTGCCTGATGCAAGGGGGCACTCTGATGGGGGTGCCTGATGCAAGGGGGCACTCTGATGGGGGTGCCTGATGTAAGGGGGCACAGTGATGGGGACACCTGATGTAAGGGGGCACTGTGATGGATACACCTGATGTAAGTGGGCACAGTGATGGATACACCTGATGTAAGTGGGCACAGTGATGGGGACACCTGATGTAAGGGGGCACAGTGATGGGGATCTTTGCTAGCAGAACATTTTACAGACCAGCAGGGGCAGACTCAGGGGCGGACTGACAACTCATGGGGCCTTGGGCAATAGGGGATCATGGGGCCCCTGTGTCCTTGCCCAAACTAAAAAAAGCCTATGAAAAAGGTACCAGGGGCATCTCATGGGGCCCCCTACTGACCCCGGGCCCTCAGGCAGTGCCCGAGTTTCCAAATGGTCAGTCCGCCCCTGGTCAGACTGACAACTCATGGGGCCCCTGGTCAATAGGGGATCATGGGGCCCCTGTGTCCTCACCCACACTCAAACTACACCCACAAAAGCCTATGAAAGGTACTAGGGCCATCTCATGGGGCCCCCTACTGACCAGGGGCCCTCGGGCAGTGCCGCCCGAGTGCCTGAAAGGTCAGTCCGCCCCTGCAGACCAGAACATCTTGAATTTTAATTCAATACGGATGATATGAAGGAACTCTTTCCAGCTACAAGAAGTGCTGACATTGTGGGATTGGGGTGAGAACCTCTCAGCACACCCTCTCTTACACTGTAGATGGTGCCGGAGGAGAGATGTTGGCTCTATGGCAGTGGTCTTCACCCCAATCATCAGACAAGGAGAACACAATGTAACAATTGAGGGAACAATACACACGTCATACATTAGCAGACCTCCATCTGTGCTGGGATCCCTCACTTCCTAGGAAGGGCTGGCCTGGTCACTAATGAAAATCAGAGAAAAGAGAACCTGTCATCGGTGAGCTTTACATAGAACAGGCTGGTGATAGAAATCACATTCTTCCGCGCTCATCTCTGGTGCTCCTCTGTGGCATCCTCCCATAGTCACCTTCTGGACGTGGCACGTCTCTGCCACCCCCCCCCCCCCCCCCCCCCCCATGGCATTCAGGGTTTTCTAGTTCTCCCCTAGCTCTAGCTTCAATCAGAAGTTTACAGGTCACTGGGGGAAGATGGAGAGGACAGGAACGTCAGATAAAAGGGAGGACAGGTCAGGGTTGGCCGCTGCGACCCAAACTAACAGGTCAGCATGGTGCCAGATTATCGGAGCTGATAGGTAATATATATAATGGCACGCCTATGTATTGACAGCATTGTAGAGGTCAACCATGAAAACCCGACACCCTCATACACCATGTGCACCAGCCCTGTCCATTACATATTACTGACTGGCCTGACCAGCATCTTATTGATGGCTAAATAATGAATCTGAGAAGGGAAAGCGAGTTACTGTACATTGCATAGCTAGATAATAGATGGATGGATTAGTATATGGTGCGCAGTCATGTGGGAACAGGAAGGGGCCATCCTCAAACTCCTCCCACAAAGTTGGGAGCATGAAATTGTCCAAAATGTCTTGGTATGCTGCAGCCTTAAGCGTTCCCTTCACTGGAACTAGGGGGCCAAGCCCAACCCCTGAAAAACACCCCCACACCATAATCCCCCCTCCACCAAACTTTACACTTGGCACAATGCTGTCAGGCAAGTACCGTTCTCCTGGCAACCGCCAAACCCAGACACGTCCATCGGATTGCCAGACAGAGAAGCGTGATTGGTCCCTCCAGAGAACACGTCTCCACTAATCTAGAGTCCAGTGGCGGCGTGCTTTACACCACGGCATCCGACGCTTTGCATTGCACTTGGTGATGGAAGGCTTGGATGCAGCTACTTGGCCATGGAAACCGATTCCATGAAGCTCTCTACGCACTGTTGTTGGGCTCATCTGAAGGCCACACCAAGTTTGGAGGTCTTTAGCTATTGACTCTGCAGACAGTTGGCGACTTCTGCGCACTGTGCGCTTCAGTGTGCGCTGACCCCGCCCTGTCATGTGACGTGGCCTACCACTTGGTGGCTGAGTTGCTGTTGTTCCCAGTTGCTTCCACTTTGTTATAATCCCACTAACAGTTGAGCGTGGAATATTTAGTAGCCAGGAAATGTCCCGGATGGACTTATTGCCCAGGTGGCCACCTATCACGGGACCACGCTTGGAGTCACTGAGCTCCTGAGAGCGACCCATTCTTTCACCAATGTTTGTAGAAGCAGTCTGCATGCCTAGGGGCTTGATTGTATACACCTGTGTCCATGGAGGGGATTGGAACACCTGAATCACATGATTTGGAGGGGATTGGAACACCTGAATCACATGATATGGAGGGGATTGGAACACCTGAATCACATGATTGGGAGGGGATTGGAGCACCTGAATCACATGATTGGGAGGGGATGGGAACACCTGAATCACATGATATGGAGGGGATGGGAACACCTGAATCACATGATATGGAGGGGATTGCAACACCTGAATCACATGATTGGGAGGGGATTGGAGCACCTGAATCACATGATTGGGAGGGGATTGGAACACCTGAATCACATGATATGGAGGGGATTGGAACACCTGAATCACATGATTGGGAGGGCGGGGCCAATACTTTTGGAAAGAAAGAAAAGAAAGAAATGTACTGTTTTTACCAAGCAAACACAGAATCTCAAAAGGAAAGGAAAGCATTACATCGGGTTCACACTGGTGCAGAATTCTCACTGGTTTCTGTGCGATTTCCTCACCGCATCATAATTGCACCCTGTTCATGCGAACCGCTGCGGGTGTGTATGTTAACGACACCCCGAAATCCATTCGAAAAATGCGGTGCGATGTGCAGAATCAGAGCACACCTGTGCAATCCGATTCTGGTGCGCACAAAGAAAAAAAAAAAAAAAGGGTCCTGCACTTTTTTGGTGTGGATGCGTTGCGATTTGAGACACACAAAATGTACGACTCAAACTGCACCGCAATCGCATGAGATTTGCACAGGAATGCGGTACGGTTCCTTTGCGTATCACATGCATTGTGCCGCACCGCATCAGTGTGAACACCGCAAAAAAATTGACAAATTTAAACCTGTGCGAAAAAATAAATCCATTGCACTCTGTACATTTTTGGTGGTGAGCAAAGTCCAGGGCAGAGGCGGACTGACAACTCATGGGGCCCCCGGGCAAAAGGGGATCATGGGGCCCCTGTATCCTTGCCCACACTCAAAGCACACCCAAAAAATACCTATAAAAAAAAGGTACCAGGGCCATTTCATGGGGCCCCCTACTGACCCTGAGCCCTCGGGCAGTACCCAAGTGCTCAAATGGTCAGTCCGCCCCTGGGATTGACAGATGGATGAAGGAATATTATTATTATTCAGGATTTATGGCACCAACAGTTTGCTCAGCACTTTACAATATAACGGGAGACAATACAGCAACAATACAAGAGGGATAGGAGGGCCCTGATCCTGGGAGCTTACAATCTAGGAGGGAGGGGCTAGTGGTACAAACCACATAACTGTGGGGAATGGGCTGGTAGGAGGAGTAGTAGAAGATCCATTATTAGCTGAGGGCAGGATAGGCCTTCCCTGAAGAGATCGGTTTTCAGAGATCGCCTAAAAGTGGGCAGAGTAGGCGATAGTCTGATAGATTGGGGTAGAGAGATCCAGAGGATGGGGGAGGCTCTGGAGAAGTCCTGGAGAGGAGCATGGGAGGAGGAGACAAGGGAGCTAGAGAGCAGGAGATCAAGCAAGGAGCGGAGAGGACGGTTTGGGTGATATTTGGAGACAAGATCGGTGATGTATTTTGGGGCGGAGTTATAAATGACTTTATATGTTATTGTTAATGTTTTGAATTTTATTCGTTGGGCAATGGGAAGCCAGTGGAGGGATTGGCAGAGCAGGGTGGAGGACACTGAGTGGAGGTCAGTGGAGGGATTGGCAGAGAAGGGTGGAGGACACTGAGTGGAGGTCAATGGAGGGATTGGCAGAGAGGGGTGGAGGACACTGAGTGGAGGTCAGTGGAGGGATTGGCAGAGAAGGGTGGAGGACACTGAATGGAGGTCAATGGAGGGATTGGCAGAGAGGGGTGGAGGACACTGAGTGGAGGTCAGTGGAGGGATTGGCAGAGAGGGGTGGAGGACACTGAGTGGAGGCCAGTGGAGAGATGGGCAGAGAGGGGGTGGACGACACTGAGTGGAGGCCAGTGGAGGGATTGGCAGAGAGGGGTGGAGGACACTGAGTGGAGGCCAGTGGAGGGGTGGAGGACACTGAGTGGAGGCCAGTGGAGGGGATTGGCAGAGAGGGGTGGAGGACACTGATTGGAGGTCAGTGGAGGGATTGGCAGAGAGGGGGGAGGACACTGAATGGAGGTCAATGGAGGGATTGGCAGAGAGGGGTGGAGGACACTGAGTGGAGGTCAGTGGAGGGATTGGCAGAGAGGGGTGGAGGACACTGAGTGGAGGCCAGTGGAGAGATGGGCAGAGAGGGGTGGACGACACTGAGTGGAGGTCAGTGGAGGGATTGGCAGAGAGGGGTGGAGGACACTGAGTGGAGGCCAGTGGAGGGATTGGCAGAGAGGGGTGGAGGACACTAAGTGGAGGTCAGTGGAGGGATTGGCAGAGAGGGGTGGAGGACACTGAGTGGAGGCCAGTGGAGGGATGGGCAGAGAGGGGTGGACGACACTGAGTGGAGGCCAGTGGAGGGATTGGCAGAGAGGGGTGGAGGACACTGAGTGGAGGCCAGTGGAGGGGTGGAGGACACTGAGTGGAGGCCAGTGGAGGGATTGGCAGAGAGGGGTGGAGGACACTGAATGGAGGCCAGTGGAGGGATTGGCAGAGAGGGGTGGAGGACACTGATTGGAGGTCAGTGGAGGGATTGGCAGAGAGGGGTGGAGGACACTGAATGGAGGTCAATGGAGGGATTGGCAGAGAGGGGGTGGAGGACACTGAGTGGAGGTCAGTGGAGGGATTGGCAGAGAGGGGTGGAGGACACTGAGTGGAGGCCAGTGGAGGGATGGGCAGAGAGGGGTGGACGACACTGAGTGGAGGCCAGTGGAGGGGATTGGCAGAGAGGGGTGGAGGACACTGAGTGGAGGCCAGTGGAGGGATGGGCAGAAAAGGGTGGAGGACACTGAGTGGAGGCCAGTGGAGGGATTGGCAGAGAGGGGTGGAGGACACTGAGTGGAGGCCAGTGGAGGGATTGGCAGAGAGGGGTGGAGGACACTGAGTGGAGGCCAGTGGAGGGATGGGCAGAGAGGGGTGGACGACACTGAGTGGAGGCCAGTGGAGGGATTGGCAGAGAGGGGTGGAGGACACTGAGTGGAGGCCAGTGGAGGGGTGGAGGACACTGAGTGGAGGCCAGTGGAGGGATTGGCAGAGAGGGGTGGAGGACACTGAGTGGAGGTCAGTGGAGGGATTGGCAGAGAGGGGTGGAGGACACTGAGTGGAGGTCAGTGGAGGGATTGGCAGAGAGGGATGGAGGACACTGAATGGAGGTCAGTGGAGGGATTGGCAGAGAGGGATGGAGGACACTGAGTGGAGGTCAGTGGAGGGATTGGCAGAGAGGGATGGCGGACACTGAGTGGAGGCCAGTGGAGGGATTGGCAGAGGGGGGTGGAGGACACTGAGTGGAGGCCAGTGGAGGGAATGGCAGAGAGGGGTGGAGGACACTGGGTGGAGGCCACTGGAGGGATTGGCAGAGAGGGGTGATGGACACTGAGTGGAGGTCAGTGGAGGGATTGGCAGAGAGGGATGGAGGACACTGAATGGAGGTCAGTGGAGGGATTGGCAGAGAGGGATGGAGGACACTGAGTGTAGGTCAGTGGAGGGATTGGCAGAGAGGGATGGAGGACACTGAGTGGAGGCCAGTGGAGGGATTGGCAGAGGGGGGTGGAGGACACTGAGTGGAGGTCCAGTGGAGGGATTGGCAGAGGGGGATGGAGGACACTGAGTGGAGGCCAGTGGAGGGAATGGCAGAGAGTGGTGGAGGACACTGGGTGGAGGCCACTGGAGGGATTGGCAGAGAGGGGTGGCAGATATGGAATGGTTAGTACGGTGGATGAGTCTGGCGGCGGCATTCATAATAGACTAGATAGATGGATGGATCCAGGAAGGGTTGTGGACAGTGGGCAGGATTTGCGGTCCCCTCCTGCACTCCCAGTGACCACACCGGTCTGTGGCTGGCGGCACACATACATAGATGGAAGGATTGGGATGATCTCAGATGGGTTCTCTCCTCTTGGTGATATCAGTTCCTCTGGTAGACCACGTCTTCCTGTCCTAGGGGCCACTTCTGCTTGAACAGGAAATGCGGAAAGCACCAGAAACCTTCATAGATGATATTGCGTTCTGTGGAATATTGTACCAATGTTGGGTTCTATAGATTCCGATCACCGGAACCCGGTGCACCCCGTGTATGAGCCCCACAAATCCTAACCCAAAATCCAGCATCATCCTCCTGGCCACACACAGCCGTCTGCAGCAGAATTCAGGGATGATTGGAGGACAAGTTCTGCGGCGGGTCATTTGGGTTTCTGCCAAACCTTTCCTTCCAAATCCCAGCAGAGACTTGGAGCGGCAGCTGGACGACTCGTTCATCGTTGTCTTCCTATTCAGGCAAATCGAGAGCCTCATCTCTCCTCTTTCACCTGCTGACCCCAGAGCTCAAATGTCCTCTCCTATGATAGAAGAAGCTGGAACGTTCCGTGACAACAGGAGCAGAATTATCCATTAACGTGTCCCTGGAATCCCTGGAGAGTTCTAACCATCCCAACAGGGGCGGACTGACAACTCATGGGGCCCCCGGGCAATAGGGGATCATGGGGCCCCTGTGTCCTTGCCCAAACTCAAAAAACCCTATGAAAAAGGTACCAGGGGCATCTCATGGGGCCCCCTACTGACCCCGGGCCCTCGGGCAGTGTCGAGTTTCCAAATAGTCAGTCTGCCCCTGCATCCCAACAATTGATGGGCCAGAACCCCCGTCTGTCTGTTTTGGGTTTTTTTTCACTTTTTTCTGTCCTCCCTGGAAATCTTCACCATCACTTCTCACTTTGGGGGAGATTTCGTCTCACTTCCTGTCGTGTCACTTTGGGTTCTATCCATTAATGGTCATAAAATGAACTTTGTCTCAAAGTCCATCTAAAGTCTCATAAAAGAAACAAAAACTCTTCACCTTCCCTGACTGAGCAGAACCCTCCTCCACATCTCACCCGCTCCCCCTGCCAGACACTGCAGCTCATAGTGGGAGGGTGTTGATCTAGAAAGCAGTGGGCAGGACTGGGTGTGGCCATTCGACCACCTAAATTTGTGAATCTGCAGTGACAATGCTGATAGCCACACCTCCTTCAACAACTTCCCTCCCCCTCCCTCCCGCAGTGCAAGCAGGTACTGCCTGCATGAGAGTGACAACTCTACTCTGAATTCAAAAGCAGTGCAGCATTGTTGTCACCCCGTCATAGGGATCAAAAGGTATTTGTGGGACGGGAGGGGGCTCGTTCATACCTGTGGCTGTTATTGCCACCCTACTGAAAGATAATCTGCAGTGGATCGCTTTTAGGAGGGTGTTTGACAGGCAGGAAATGGGTGATATAGGATACATCCCCTCCTCACCACCTACCTTACCCTTCAAATGGCCAACCAACTGTGCAGCTGCGGGATCGTTTCTGCGCGCCCCCCCCCCCCCCCATTTACTTGAATGAGTAACACCCACGACATGCAGTTTAATTTTTGCTGTGCGCCTGAAGCATTGCAACTGCATTTCTGTGTTTAGGTGGGCGGTAAAACCGCAGCCCAACCTCCTGATTTTACTGCTTCCTGGCGCCCCAGCCCAGGAGAAAACTGCAAACTTTCAGACCCGGTTCACACCAATGCAGTGCGGGAAACGCTGCGAATCCTGTGTGTTTCTCGCACTGCATTGCAATCGCATCCCGCTCATGCGATCTGGTGCGGGTGTCACTGATGAATGAATGGAAGTGTACAATCCAGACGCACACGCTCCTGGCGGTGTGTATAAGTGGGTGCTGCAGGGACCGTCGGCTGGAACCGAACAGAATCAGCAAAAGCGAAATGTCACCAGCAAACCGAGGATCACCAATATGGGGCCAAACGGTTTAATGAACGATCGCACAGGTACAGCAAGGCAACGTTTCGGAGTCTCAGGACCCCTTCATCAGGCATGTGACCAATGACTGACACCCCGAAACAGATTGCAAAACCCAATGCGAATACCAGAAATCGCATCACATGCGCCAGAACACCCATGTGATTTAAAAGAGGGGTCCTGCGTGTTTTTTGGTGCGGTTGCAATTTGGCTTTACAAAGTGCACGGTGCAAATGGCACCATATAGACATTGGTCTGTAATCTGGACACGGATGCAGTGCGATTCCGGTGTGAATTACTGGCGGTGTCCCACGCTGCATAACGTGATGCCGGGCTGAGGACCACACTAAGGTCCCGTGTCTACCTGAATGCAGTGCGATTCCTGTGCAAATTACTTGCAGTGTCCCACGCCCAGGGGCGGACTGACCATTTGGAAACTTGGGGCCAGTAGGGGGCCCCATGAGATGCCCAGAGATGCCCCTGGTACCTTTTTCATATGCTTTTTTGAGTTTGGGCAAGGACACAGGGGCCCCATGATCCCCTATTGCCCGGGGGCCCCATGAGTTGTCAGTCCGCCCCTGTCCACGTCGCATAACATTAAGGTCCCATGCACCCGGAGATTCCGGTGCGAATTACCTGCGGTGTCCCACGTCGCATAATGTGCACCCGGGCTGAGGACACACTAAGGTCCCATATCTACCTGAATGCAGTGCGTGCGCGATTACCTGCAGTGTCCCACGCCACACAATGCGCCACATTAAGGTCCCATTTCCTGACAGTGCTTCCGGTGCAATTACCTGCAGTGTCCCACGCCACACAATGTGAAGCTGGGCTGAGGACCACATTAAGGTCCCATGCCTTCCTGAATGCAGTGCGATTCCTGTGCGAATTACTGGCGGTGTCCCATGCCGCATAACGTGAAGCGGGCTGAGGACCACACTAAGGTCCCATGTATAGTTGAATGCAGTGCGATTCCGGTGCGAATTACCTGCGGTGTCCCACGCCACACAATGTGCACCCGGGCTGAGGACCACACTAAGGTCCCATGCCCACCTGAATGCAGCACACCATAGCTCTAGCGATTTTGAGGCTCGCGGCACGCCATGTTCAGCAGCCTTTTAAAATGAATAGAAAGCAACTCACCCCCTGCACATAAATTGGAACCGTGCGGCACATTTTGCAGCACATTGCAGCGCACATTGGTCCCCCCCGTGGAGCAATGCACACTGGCAGGTGTTTGGGCGCGATTTAAAATGAATGGCACTGCGACGCCCTACCGCAACGCACCAACAGAGGTAATGTGAATGAGCCCCAAGTGTGGCGGCAATGAGGTGCTCACTGTACCTGCCCTATAGCGGGTTATTGTCTGATCATTCTGCGATGGTTGGATGGATTGTGGCCCTCGGAGGATGGGAATTCCCGGTCAGAGATTGCAGTCGCAGGTTCTGCATAACAGAATATAACAAATGATAGAATTTGCGGGAGTTTCCTATTATTGTGCAGATGACAAGCCACCTGTGTGTCCCCACCCCCCATCACCTTGAAGAACCTGACTGGTGTCACCGCAGCTCCCCGCAACATCCTCTGCACTGCGCCGCACCCTGGAGTCACCACCCACCCATCCGCCAGAAATCACTCAGCCCACAATCTACAGATAAAATCTGGCTTGGCACAGAAAGAGAAACAATCCTCTGCAGGGGATTTATATCATCTGCAGCCATTATTACAGTGAAGGAAATGTGTATTTGCTCCCCGGCTGATGTTGAATGTTCACCCCTCACACAGAAATGATCGGTCTAACAATGGAATGTTCACCCCTCACACAGAAATGATCGGTCTAACAATGGAATGTTCGCCCCTCACACAGAAATGATCGGTCTAACAATGGAATGTTCGCCCCTCACACAGAAATGATCGGTCTAACAATGGAATGTTCACCCCTCACACAGAAATGATCGGTCTAACATGGAATGTTCGCCCCTCACACAGAAATGATCGGTCTAACAATGGAATGTTCGCCCCTCACACAGAAATGATCGGTCTAACAATGGAATGTTCGGTGTAACACTGAGAGACAGAATACAACAACAAATTCAGCAGAAATGTGTCTACAAATGATGACTGATCTGCATGTTCATGAGGGAAAGAAGGATTTGATCCCCTTCACAAAACATGACTTAGTACTTGGTGGCAAATCCCTTGTTGGCAATCACAGAGGTCAGACGTTTCCTGGAGTTGGCCCCCAGGTTCGCACACATCTCAGCCATCTTGGCCCACTACTCTTGGCAGATCCTCTCCAAGTCATTAAGGTTTGGTGGCTGACGTTTGGTGGCAACTCGAACTTTCAGCTCCCTCCACAGATTTTCATCGGATGAAGGTGTGGAGACTGGCTAGGCCACTCCAGGACCTTAATGTGCTTCTTCTTGAGCCGCTCCTTTGTTGCCTTGGCCGTGTGTTTTTGGTCATTGTCATGCTGGAACACCCATCCACGACCCATTTTCAATGCCCTGGCTGAGGGAAGAAGGTTCTCACCCAAGATTTGAGGGTACATTGCCCCATCCATCGTCCCTTTGATGCAGTGCAGTTGTCCTGTCCCCTTAGCAGAAAAACACCCCCGAAGCAGAATGTTTCCACCACCATGTTTCACAGTTGGGATGGTGTTCTTGGGGTCATAGGAAGCATTCCTCCTCCTCCAAACACGGCGAGTTGAGTTGATGCCAAAGAGCTGGATTTTGGTCTCATCTGACCACAACACTTCCCACCAGTCCTCCTCTGCATCATTCAGATGTTCAGTGGCAGACTTCAGACGGGCCTGGACATGGGCTTTCTTGAGCAGAGGGACCTTGCGGGCACTGCAGGATTTCAGTCCTTGTCGGCGTAGTGTGTTACCTATTGTTTTCTTGGTGACTGTGGTCCCAGCTGCCTGGAGATCATTGACAAGATCCTCACGTGTAGTTCTGGGATGATTCCTCACTGTTCTCATGATCATTGACACTCCACGAGGTGAGATCTTGCATGGTGCACCAGACCTAGGGAGACTGACACTTGTTTTGTGTTTCTTCCATTTGTGAATGATTGCACCAACTGTTGTCACCTTCTCACCAAGCTGCTTGGCCATAGTTTGGTAGCCCAGTCCAGCCTTGTGTAGGTCTACAATCTTGTCCCTGACATCCTGGACAGCTCTTTGGTCTTTGCCATGGTGGAGAGTTTGGAATCTGATGGTTTGATGGCTCCTGTGGACAGGTGTCGTTTATACAGGTAACACAATATCAGCAGCACTCCCTTTAAGAGACTGCTTCTAATCTCAGCTTGTTACCTGTATGAAAGACACCTGGGAGCCAGAAATCCTGCTGAATGATAGGGGATCAAATCCTTCTTTCCCTCATGAACATGCAGATCAGTCATCATTTGTTAGACGCATTTCTGCTGAATTTGTTGTTGTATTCTGTCTCTCAGTGTTACACCGAACATTCCATTGTTAGACCGATCATTTCTGTGTGAGGGGCGAACATTCAACATCAGCAGGGGAGCAAATACGCATTTCCTTCACTGTATGTCAATAGATTTCATACAAAAGAGGTAACTCCCAGGGGTACATTTTGATTGTAGATTGGTATATAACAGGTTTGTCCTCGGCGTTGGTGTTCAGGTTATGAGGATTCGTGTGCCAAGAATGGAGATGGATTGAAGCATATATCCCCTTTTTGGCTCCTGGTGATCCCGCCAGTAACACACTTCCTGTCCTAGGGTGACAACACTCACTCGCTGCACTGTATCTATGGAGGAGCGGTGTTGTCACCCTAGGACAGGACTACAGAACACCTTTCACGCTCTGCAACTTCATAACTTGGAACATTGCAGCACAGGATACTGGGATCTCACTAGGGTTCTGGTAGAAGATGGTAGTAGCCAGGGGCGGACTGACAACTCATGGGGCCCCCAGGCAATAGGGGACCATGGCGCCCGTGTCCTTGCCCAAACTCAAAAAAGCCTATGAAGGTACCAGGGGCATCTCTTGGGGCCCCCTACTGACCCCGGGCCCTCAGGCAGTGCTCGAGTTTCCAAATGGTCAGTCCGCCCCTGGTAGTAGTTATGCCCCCTCCACACACACATATATTTGCATTGTTTGGTCTGGTTGGACCCCATCAAAGATCAACTGCCTACAAGTCCATTCTCCATTGTGAAGTGACAGGCAGGGGCACAACTTTGATCAATTACGACATCCCTTACCTGCATGATTTACTGCAGGATAATGAAGGTTGTAGCTGGGGCCCCTGAACATCCACAGGGCTCAAGGCTCCTGCCCATGTTATCATGTGGATTATCTTGCTCCAGCCATCAAGGTTGGAGTTGTTAGACCTGTGCTGGCTCCTACTCTAGAAGAATGAAGGTTTTAGCGTGGCCCCTGAACATCCACAGTGCTTGAAGCTCCTGCCTAGGTTACCGTATGGATTATTTATCTCCAGCCAACAAGGCTGGAGGCATTGGACCTGTGCTGGCTACTACTGCAGGGGAATGAAGGTTGTAGCTGGGCCCCCTGAACATCCATAAAGTCCAAGGCTCTTGCCTAGGTTAGAGTGTGGATTATCCATCTCTGGCTATCAAGGATGGTATCATTAGACCCATGCTGGCTTCTACTCTAGGAGCATGAAGGTTGTAACTGGGCTCCGGAACATCCACTTGCCCCAAATCTTTTGCCTAGGTTTTTATGTGGATTATCCATCGCCACTCATCAAGGTTGGAGCCATTAGACCTGTGCTTGCTTCTACTGTACACAAATGAAGGTTGTAACTGGGTCTACTGAACATTCACAGGGCTTAAACCTCTTGCATGGGTACTGTAGGGATTATCTATCTCCACCCATCAAGGCTGAAGTCAGCAGACCTCTGCTGGCTACTACTGTAGGAGTGTCAGGAATGGACTGGCCAGCAATGGTGGGACTCACCTGCCTTATGAGCTGCAGTACCAGGGCTGGCCAGCGGGTGCTCCCAGCAATCAGAGACTCAACCTTGCAGCCAGTCAAACACCTGGAACTGATTATACTGGTGTATTTAAGGGATGGCCAGACCTGCAGACTCTGCCTTGGTGTGTGTTTCTCCTGGGCCCTGTATCCTGTTCCTGCTCCCTGTCCCTGTCCCTGTTCCTGTCTGATTCATTGCTGACCCTGCTCTGATCCCTGGCTTTGTCTGACCATTCTCCTGCTCCTGATCCCTGGTTGTCTGACCATTCTCCTCTGCCTGACCCTCTGTACTACGCTGCCCGCTACCTGCTGAACCTGGCCTGTGACTCCGACCATTCTCCGCTTGCTCCCCCTGTACCTACCTGCCCGATTGATATTGACCCGGCCTGCCTGACGATGCTTGCATTGTATGTACTGTCATCTGTGGGTGGTTGGTTTGGTTTGTTTGCACTGTGTTATGTTTTAGTATTGCACTGCGTTTATGTTTGTATTGTTAGTGTTAATAAATTATATTTATAACATATCTGAAGTCTGCGTTTCCCTGCGTCAGTCACATACCTCTGGTCACACCCCGGAGCCCTGACAAGGAGAATGAAGGTTGTAGTAGTGTCCCCTGAACCTCCACAGGGCTTGAAGCTCCTGCCTAGGATTCTATGTGGATTATCCAGCTCCAGCCATCTGTGTTGGAGTCATTAGATCTGTACTAGCTTCTGCTGCATTGCCCCCTAAATATTCAAAGGGCCCAAGGCTCTTGTCTAAGTTACCGTGTGTATTATCCTTCTCCATCCATCAAAGTTAGTGCCATTAGACCCGTGTTGGCTTCTACTGTGGGAGAATGAGGGTTGTAGCTGGAGCCCCTGAACCTTCACAGGGCTTGAAGCTCCTGCCTAGGTTACCGTATGGATTATCTATTAAGCTCCTGCCTAGGTTACCATGTGGATTATCTCCAGCCATCAAGGTTGGTGTCATTAGACCTATGCTGGCTTCTACTGCAGGAGAATGAAGGATGGAGCTAGCCCCCTCAACATCTACAGGGCCCAGGCTCTTGCGTAAATTACAATATGGATTATCTATCTCCGACGATCAAGATTGGTGTCATTAGACCTGTGCTGGCTTCTACTGCAGGAGAATGAAGGTTGTAGCTGGACTCCCTGAACATTGACAGGTCTTTAAACTCCTGTCTAGGTTACCTTATGGATTATCCATGAAGCTCCTGCCTAGGTTACCATGTGGATTATCTCCAGCCATCAAGGTTGGTGTCATTAGACCTATGCTGGCTTCTACTGCAGGAGAATAAAGGTTGTAGCTAGACCCCTGAACATTGACAGGCCTTTAAGCAACTATCTAGGTTACCATATGGATTATCCATGAAGCTCCTGCCTAGGTTACCATGTGGATTATCTCCAGCCATCAAGGTTGGTGTCATTAGACCTGTGCTGGCTTCTACTGCAGGAGAATAAAGGTTGTAGCTGGGCCACCTGAACATCCATAGGGCCCAAGGCTCTTGTCTAGGTTACAGTGTAGATTATCTTTCTTTGCCCATCAAGGTTGGTATCATTAGACCTGTGCTGGGCTGGCTACTACTGCAGGAGAATGAAGGATGTAGTTGGCCCCCTGAACATCCACAGGGCCCAAGGCTCTTGCGTACGTTAGGGTATGGATTATCTATACCCGACCATCAAGATTGGTATCATTAGACCTGTGCTGGCTTCTACTGCAGGAGAATGAAGGTTGTAGTTGGTGTGATGGACCGCAGTGCCCCACCTCTGCCCTTCTCACCAACTCGTGACCGAATGACCAGCAGATCTCACACCGCGCTGTCACTTGCATAACAATGCCACGCTCAGCTGCACCCTGCTCAAAGATTTTCCAGCTTGCGAGACCACAATCTATGTGCCAGCAGCCTGAGAGCGATTGTTACTGAGTCAGGTTAATTACGCAATTAACCCTTCACACTACCACCACCACCTTTTTACAGAGAAGGAGGAAACTCGCAAATCTTAGCAGTAACGCTATGATATTAGCATAAGCGTCTGTAATACACACTGTCACCACAGACGGAGATTCAGAGGAATATTACATACAGGAACACTCTTCCAGGGCCAGGGATATCTGAGGATTATCACATACAGGAACACTCTTCCAGGGCCAGGGATATCAGAAGATTATTACATACAGGAGCGCTCTTCCAGGGACAGAGACAGAGATTATCACATACAGGAACACTCTTCCAGGGCCAGGGATATCAGAAGATTATTACACATACAGGAGCACTCTTCCAGGGACAGGGATATCATAAAATTATTACATACAGGAGCGCTCTTCCAGGGACAGGGATATCATGAGATTATTACATACAGGAACACTCTTCCAGGGCCAGGGATATCAGAAGATTATTACATACAGGAGCGCTCTTCCAGGGCCAGGGATATCAGAAGATTATTACATACAGGAGCGCTCTTCCAGGGCCAGGGATATCAGAGATTATTACATACAGGAGCGCTCTTCCAGGGACAGAGATATCAGAGCAACTGGCAGATTAATATTCAGAATTATATTTCAAACCCAGGGATACCAAACACAGCGTACCCTTGTCACCCAGGAGGGAAGAGACTGCTTTCTCCTCTCTCCTATGTGCCAACATCGTTATGTATGACCTGGTTTGGCTCAACGTGAAATAATCTTTCCAAATATATACCTAATATTAATGTGCCCAGTTCCTGTTGGATGCTATGAACTATATGTGAAAATAGTTACATGTGGAAAAGACGTTGTTGTGGCGTACTCTGTATTCCTAGAGACGGAATGCCTAACAGGTCATGTGTGACTGCTGACTGAGTTACTGTATTACGATAGGGCAATGGAAAGTGGTTTTCCTGAAAACCAGACCTCCTGCACCAGACTATTTAGCAGTTTAGAGCTCTGGAGCTTAATTTATCTGTGTTTTATATAAACTAAGAGGCTCTTTTGAAGTTGTTACAATTTACAGAAACAAATTCCATTCCAAGAGGTGGGAGAGAACTGATTGTTCTTGCAAACAACATGGCTGAGACCTTAACAAGATGGCTGTCGCGTACAGCTTCCATATCTCTATTGCGCATAATCGTTACAGCTGGCCCCCTGAACTTCCACAAGGCCCAAGGCTCTTGCCTAGGTTAGAGTGTGGATTATCCATCTCCTACCATCAAGGCTGCAGTCATTAGACTCATGCTGGCTTCCACTGTAGGAGAATGAAGGTTGCAGCTGGGCCCCTGAACATACACAGGGCATGAAGCTCCAGCCTAGGGTACCATGTGGATGATTGATGAAGCTCCTGCCTTGGGTACCATGTGGATGATTGATGAAGCTCCCCAGGCCTAGAAACTCCTGCCCGGGGTACCATATAGATTATCTATGAAACTCCTGCCCAGGTTACCATGAAGCTATCTCCAGCTAAGGCTGGAGTCATTGGACTTGTCTGATGTAGGAGCTGAAGGTGCAGCTAGGGTACCAGGGATTATCGATGAAGCTCCTGCCTAGGGTACCATGTGATTATTGATGAAGCTCCTGCCCAGGGTACCATGTGGATTATCGATGAAGCTCCTGCCCAGGGTTACCATGTGGATTATCGATGAAGCTCCTGCCCAGGGTACCATGTGGATTATCGATGAAGCTCCTGCCCAGGGTACCATGTGGATTATCGATGAAGCTCCTGCCCAGGGTACCATGTGGATTATCGATAAAGCTCCTGCCCAGGGTACCATGTAGATTATCGATGAAGCTCCTGCCCAGGGTACCATGTGATTTATTGATGAAGCTCCTGCCCAGGGTACCATGGGGATTTATCTATGAAGTTCCTGCCTAGGGTACCATGTGGATTATTGATGAAACTCCTGTCCAGGTTACCATGTAGATTATCTATCTCCAGCCATGAAGGCTGGAGGCATTAGATTTGTGCTGGCTTCCACTGTAGGAGAATGAAGGTTGCAGCTGGACCCTCTATACATCCACAGGGCTTAAAGCTCCTGCCTAGGGTACCATGTAGATTATCTTTGAAGCTCCTATGAAACTCTTGCCCAGGTTACCATGTAGATCCTCTATGAAGCTCTTGCCCAGGTTACTATGTAGATTATCTATCTCCAGCCATGAAGGCTGGAGTCATTAGACTTGTGCTGGCTTCTACTGCAGGAGAATGAAGGTTGGAGCTGGACCCTCTGAACATCCACAGGGCTCGAAGCTCCTACCTGGTTTACCATATGGATTACCCAGCTCCAGCCATCAAGGTTGGCATCATTAGACCTGTGCTAGCTTCTACCGTACAGCTGGGACAACCCACCAGGCTTTACAACCAGTTCTGTGTATCTGTGGGTCGGGGTGAAGCGAGGAGAGCATTCTAAGCCACGTTACAGTTTTAGTTTTGGAAGCCTTTGTTGTTCAGCGAGCGGCTAGGACCTGTTATTTCCGTTTCTAGAATAGAATTCTCTATATTGTTTCATTGTTTTTACTTCCCCATCAGGGAGCCGGCACCTCTCTCTCACTTCTTATAAACTGTGACCGGAAGAAAATCTGCGAAGTCACATACTCTGCTTATATCCCGCTATGGGCATTATTTGTTGTGGATGGTGATGCAGAGCTGGGGCTGCTGTCATTGCTGTTGTAAGTGTTTCCTGTACATCTGCACGCTAGGCCGAGAACACACGTGTTCAGCCAACAGTGAAGTTCCCAACATTATGGTTTTTAAATAAATAGAAGATATAGCAAGTGTTCTCTCTCTCTTTTCCTCTCTCTCTCTCTGCCTGTAACATGGTTCAGCATGACCATTTTGGTGGTGGGTCAGTGATGGTCTGGGGAGGTATATCCATGGAGGGACGCACAGACCTCTACAGGCTAGACAATGGCACCCTGACTGACATTAGGTATTGGGATGAAATCCTTGGACCCATTGTCAGACCCTACCCTTGGTGCAGTGGGTCCTGGGTTCATCCTGGTGCAGGGGGCCCTGGGTTCCTCCTGGTGCAGGGGCCCCTGGGTTCCTCCTGGTGCAGGGGGGCCTGGGTTCCTCCTGGTGCAATGGGGCCTGGGTTCCTCCTGGTGCAATGGGGCCTGGGTTCCCTGATGCAAGGGGTCCTGGGTTCCTCCTGGTGCAGTGGGTCCTGGGTTCCTCCTGCTGCAGGGGGTCCTGGGTTCCTCCAGGTGCAGTGGGCCCTGGGTTCCTCCTGGTGCAATGGGGCCTGGGTTCCTCCTGATGCAAGGGGTCCTGGGTTCCTCCTGGTGAAGTGGGTCCTGGTTCCTCCTGATGCAAGGGGTCCTGGGTTCCTCCTGGTGCAGTGGGTTCTGGGTTCCTCCTGGTGCAGACTATGCCGGGCCTCATGTGGGGAGAGTATGCAGGCAGTTCCTGGAGGATGAAGGAATTGATACCATTGAATGGCCCCCACACTCACCTGACCTAAATCCAATAGAACACCTCTGGGATGTCATGTTTCGGTCCATCCGACGCCCCCAGGTTGCACCTCAGACTGTCCAGGAGCTCAGTGATGCCCTGGTCCAGATCTGGGAGGAAATCCCCCAGGACACCATCTGTGGTCTCATTAGGAGCCTCCCCCGACGTTGTCAGGCATGCATACAAGCACGTGGGGGCCACACAGACTACTGAGGACCATTCTGAGTTGCTGCAATGACATTTCAGCAGAGTGGACTCGCCTGCTGCATCATTTCTTCACTTTGATTTTCGGGGTGTCTTTGAATTTCAGTCCTCTGTAGGTCAATCATTTCCATCCAATGATGGGGCGTCCTTACATTCCTCACCCATCCCCCATCCATGTCAGTATAGAGATCCAGCAGATTTGTCCCCATTGAGATCCGATGGGTTTTCAAAAAGTTCAGTTCATTTTTTGGAGCAGTGTATAGAGGGCCGCTGTTAGAAATCATGGGGCCCCATACAGCCAATGCCCCCCCCCCCACGGCAACCCCCCCCCCCCCATCCTCGGCCAACGCCACACACACCTCCGCCACAGCTGTGGAGATGCTGAAGGCTCAGCCACCCTGGAGGTCAAAAATAGGGGATGAGGGGGTTCTATATTAACACTTTAAATCCGCCTTAAAATCAGCTGCACCAATCACTACAGTATTGATTAGGAAATCTTTATAATCACGTTTGCACTGGTGTAGCTCTCTGAAAAGCGATACACATCCTATTGCTTTTCAGAGAGCCTTCAGTGAGGAAGCATTGTTTTGCCTCCATCACACAGCTATTTTGCTGCCTCCACCAGATTCCATCTACAAGAATCAGTGCCGCTGGCAATTCATGCTGCTCGGGTGACAGGTGCATGCGGATCTGGCAGCCGCTCAGGCTGTACAAAGCATGCTGTCACCTGTGGTTAGGGGCAGGGGGCCCACGCCTGGATGCAGTCACACGTGACCGCGCTTGGACACGCAACACGGCAAGAATATGCCTGGTGTGAACAGCAACGGCTGCTGTCAGCCTGTCCACACTTTACACAGGCTGAGCCGCCACCACTGACAGGCATGTGCCTGTCATAATAGCTGCAAGAATCCAGTGGATGCAGCTAACCAGCATTGTGATTGGGGCCCCAAAAACATGGAGCTAGCAGTCACGTTCAGCAAGCATGTCCCGCATATCCCTCCGCCAGCCAGAACCGAACTTTAAACTTCAAAAGGTGCAGCACCGGATCCCTACGAGTCATAATAATTCCTATTATCTGGGCCCCTCCGATGATATAACGGGGCCCAAGGATTTACTAGATATTCTAGGAGCCGATCAAGCATTGCCTGCACACTATAATGTGCCATGAAGCTGTCTGGGCCCCCTTGTGAAACTGATGGGGCCCGGGCCCCCTACAAGAGGACCGGTGGTACCCCCTTATCGGCAGCCCTGAGTGTAAATATATATATAATGATTTGTAACAATTTTCTAGATATTTATTCATTACATATCCATGTATATCCTGCCACAGCCAGCTTCTTGGCTCCCACCGCTTGGATCCCGCGCCATCATCTTCATGACATCACCCAAAGGCTGCTTCCATCTGGCAGTGGCGGCCTCCTTTCAAGCACCCCGTCAGGTCTGTCCCCCTCTTCTAGATTATATACTCTGATCAGCCACATTATGGTCACCCACCATAGTCTGCTAAGGCATGGCCTCAAGACGTAGACCTCTGAAGGTATGTTGTGGTATCTGGCGCCAAACAGATCCTTTGAGTCCTGTAAATAGCGAGGTGGGTCCTCCATGGCTTGGATATGTTTTTATAGCACATCCCACAGACACTCAATGGGCCGGAAATCTGGAGCATTTGGAGGCCAAGTCAACATCCCAAAC
This sequence comes from Staurois parvus, assembly GCA_951230385.1. Lineage (NCBI taxonomy): Eukaryota > Metazoa > Chordata > Amphibia > Anura > Ranidae > Staurois > Staurois parvus. The sequence goes on along the minus strand of CATNWA010014343.1, from coordinate 288,190 downwards.
TCGTTGTGTTCCTCAAACCATTCTTGGATTCATCAGACCAGGCCACCTTCTTCCATGGTTCCACAGTTCTAATGCCCATTGTAGGCACTTCTGGCTGTGGACACCCTGCCCAGTCTATGGCTACCCAACAAACTGCGATGAACTTTACGTTCTGACACCTTTCTATCGAACCTGGAGGAACTTTCTCAGCAATAGGAGCTGCAGTAGCTCTTCTACTGGATGGGATTACATGAACCAGACTTCGCTCACCATGCTCATCAATGAACATTGGCCGCCCATGACCACGTAACCAGCTTTCCTTCCTTGGACCACTTTTGGGCAGTCCTGACCACCGTAGACTGGAAAAACCCTTCAAGAGCTGCAGTTTTTTTTTTTAATTCATTCTCACCTGATGCTGAGTCCTCACTTCAGATACTAACCTACCAATATCCAGAGCTATTCTGCTGTGATCCACTTTGCCACTGCCACACCTTGCATCCCACGCCGCCATCTACCTTTGTGACACTGCCTGAACCTGGAAGAGATGACCTGCTCCAGGTGATGCCCTCGTTCACCCTATTTCTTCCATGAACAGAGGAAGGGGGGGTTTGGAGAGGAGGGAAGTTTTGTTTCACTTGTAGCTGCTGGGGGTCTTTTGTTACAAGAGGTCTGATGTTGCTGGGGGTTTCGATGGGAGGGATCTACTGTTGAGGGAGGGGTCTATTGCTGCTTGCTGCTGTAGGGTCCACTGATTCTGGCTGTGGGGAGAGCTGTTGTTGCTGAGGGGGTGTTTTGTTGCGGGTAGTCCATTGTTGCTGTGGGTGGATCTATTGTTGCTGGAGGGGATCCATTTCTGAGGGGGGTGTCTGGTGTTGCTGCTGGGGGTCTTTTATTACAAGAGGTATGATTTTGCTGGGGGGTTGACAATGTAAAGAAACTACTGTTCAGGAGGAGTCTATTGCTGCTTAGTGCTGGAGGGTCTATTGATTCTGGCTGCCGGGAGAACTGTTGTTGCATGGGGGGGGGGGGGGTTGATGCGGGTGGTCCATTGTTGCTGCAGGATCTATTTCTGTTGGGGTGTCTATTGTTGCTGCGGGAGATCTTTTGTTATGAGGTCCTATTTTGCTGGGGGTTGTTGATGGGAGGGATCTACTGTTAAGGGAGGGGGTCTAGCCAGGAATTGCTGACAAGAGGAGCGGGAGAGGACAGAACATGCTACGATACATAGGCAATGCACTTTGGTGAATTTTTTTTTGGGGGGGGGGGGGGGACATAAGGACAGGTATTGATAGGAGTCTCGCTAAGGGAAGGGGAGGGGTCACAGAATTTTAACTCTATGCTCACTATTACTAAAGTGTTTGAAATATTATCAGAATATCAACGTCCACAACACCCCACCCCCCCACCCACGCAACCCCCCCCCCCCCCCCCCCCCCCCCGGTCACAACTTTCTACAGAAAGTTCAGCATTCCTCGGAGGAGACAGGGCACTGATGATCAGTGTAGCCCCAGCAGCAGCACCTGTCAGTGTCCATCAGTGGCAGCTGTCAGTGCTCATCCATGCCACCTGCCAGTGCCTACCAGTGCACATCAATACCACATATCAGTGCCCATCTGAGCTGCACTTTGTGTCACCCATCAGTTTTAGTCAGTGCCGCCTATCAGTGACCAGTGATGTCTGTCAATGCCCATCAGTGCCACCTACCCGTGTCCATCAGTGCAGCCTATCAGTGCCCATCACTGCAGCCTCATTAGCGCACATCAGTGAAGGAGAAAAATCACTTATTTACAACATTTTATAACAAAAAACTAAGAAAGAAAAATCTTTTTTTTTCAAAATTTCAGTGATTTTTGGTTTAAGAAAAAATAAAAAAAAACCTCGAGGTGATTAAATACCACCAAAATAAAGCGGTCACCACAATGATAAAAATGTCATATGGGTACAGTGTTGCATGACCGCACAATTGTCATTCAAAGTGTGACAGCGCTGAAAGCTGGAAATTGGCCTGGACTGGAAGGTAGAAGTGCCCGGGGGGGCAGGAAGGGGGTAGAAGTGCCCGGGGGGCAGGAAGGGGGTGAAGCGCCGGTAGGCAGGAAGGGGGTAGAAGTGCCCTGTAGGCAGGAAGGGGGTAGAAGTGCCCTGTAGGCAGGAAGGGGGTAGAAGCGCCCGGTAGGCAGGAAGGGGGTAGAAGTGCCCGGTAGGCAGGAAGGGGGTAGAAGTGCCCGGTAGGCAAGGGGGTTAAAGAGATATCGCGAGGAGGTGGAGCAACAGACGCTAGTTTGTGGAAGATGAATGGTTGTTGCAGCGCACGGCCCCTTGAAGGGTCAGTTCACACTCCAGATTTTCAGTTGCTTTTTTTTCTGCACCCAAAACGCACAGAAAGTAGGTGATATGGTTGTCAGTGTCATGGTTCACATCAGTGCTTGCAGTGCGTTCCAGATGCAGAAAAAAAAAAAAAGTAGAACAGGCGGCATTTTTCCTGCACAGAACGGTACTGGAATGCAGGTAAAATGCATTAATGCAGCAGAATGCAGACGTCGCTATTTAAATGGAGTAAAAAAAGGGGGGGAAACATTAACCAGAAAGCATAAAAAAAACGCACCATAAATATGGCAAAACTTGCATGCGGAAATAGATCCGGAAGGTGCCAAAATAGCAAATGAGGAAACGCATCTGGACTGCATTTCTACAGTGTAAACTGGCCCTAGGAACCGGTTCACACTCCATGCGTTTCAGTGTTTTTATTCTGCATCCAAAACGCACAGAAAGTAGGGGATAAGGTTGTCATTGTCATCGTTCACATCAGCGCTCGCAGTTCCAGTGTGTTGTGGATGCAGCAGAAAAAAAAAAAAAAAAAGAAAAAAAAAAATAGTTCACATCAGCGCTTGCTGGCTGCAGTTTTCCTGCACAGAGCTGTACTGGAATGTGGTAAAACGCATCAAAAAACGCACCGGAACGCACACGTCTACTTATATTGAAGAAAAATAGAGGGGGGAAAAATGAACCAGAAAGCATCAAAAATGCACATGCGAAAACGCATCTGGGCAGCGTTTCTATGGCGTGAACCGGCCCTTAAGGCTTATGCCAGAATACGGCAGCTTGTTGGGTGAGTGGGAGGTTCCTGCAGTTTGAAGTACCGGGAGGGGAAGGGGAAGGAAGGTGGAAGGGGAAGGAAAGAAGGGGAGGGAGGAGGGGAAGGGGAGGGAGGGAGGAGGGGAAGGGGGGGGGAAGGGAAGAAAGGGGAGGGAAGGGGGAGGGAGGAGGGGGGAAGGGAAGAAAGGGGAGGGAGGGGGGGGGGGGGGGGAAGAAAGGGGAGGGGGGGGGGGAAGGGAAGAAAGGGGAGGGAGGGGGGGGGGGGAAGGGAAGAAAGGGGAGGGAGGGGAAGGGAAGGGAAGAAAGGGGAGGGAGGGGGGGAGGAAGGGAAGGGGAGGGGAGGAAGGAGGGAGAGTTAAGCTGGCCATACATGGCAGCGGGAACCGGACGAATTTCCATCCATCTCCATTCCTGTTCTATCGATTGACTTCTCATGAACGGTCCCTGCTGGAAAGTTTCCATTCGATCAGTGGCTGCATCCAGTGGGCTGCAATGCTGATCGTTACAAAGGTGTCATTGCATTCTGACATTAGGAATATACTGGTCTTACCTCCACATTCCCGTTACAGCCGCCGTGCGGGGGGGGGGGGGGGGGGGGGGGACAGGGGGGGGGAGAGAAGTATTCAGTCCAATAGGCACCAGAGCACTCAGTAGTGATGCATCGAACATAACTGGGTTCAGCTCAGGGCAGGTTTGGGAAACTAAGAAGCTCACATACTGAATCTGAACCCTACTGAAGGTAATAGGAGCTGAACATTAAAAAAAACAAAACAGAAAAAAAAAACCCCATAATGATCATTTCCTAGACCAGCAGTGTCCAAAGTGGGGCCCTTTGCCTTTGTCAAGACTTTGGGGCTCTGTTCCTCCTATTGATATGAGGCACCATTTCTTCCACTGACACAAACAATGGAGCGCCATTCTTTTCACTGACAGCAAAGATGGGGCACCATTCCTTCCACTGACACCAATGATTGGGGAGTATTCCTTCTACTGACAGTGGGGGGCACCATTCCTTCCACCGACACCAAAGATGGGGGCACCATTCCTTCCACCGATAATAAAGATAAAGCACCACTCCTTCCACTGACACCAACAATGAGGCACCATTCCTTTCAATGACACCAATGATTAGGCAGTATTCCTTGTACTGATACAAACAGCGGGGTACCATTTCTTTCACTGACACCAACAATGGGGCACTATTCCACCCACTGACAAATGAGGCACTGTTCCTTCTACTGACACTAGCAATGGAGCAGGATTCCTTCCAAAGATGGGGCACTATTGCTCCCACTGACACCAATAATGGGGTATAATTTCTTCCACCGCTACCAATTATGGGACACTATTCCTCCCACCGATACCAATGATGGGGCACTATTCCTCCCACCGACACCAATGATGGGGCACTATTCCTCCCACCGACACCAATGATGGGGCACTATTCCTCCCACCGACACCAATGATGGGGCACTATTCCTCCACCGACACCAATGATGGAGCACCTATTCCTCCCACCGACACCAATGATGGGACACTATTCCTCCCACCGACACCAATGATGGGGCACTATTCCTCCCACTGATACCAATGATGGGGCACTATTCCTCCCATCGACACCAATGATGGGGCATTATTCCTTCCTCTGACACCAATGATGAGGCACTATTCCTCCCATCGACACCAATGATGGGACACTATTCCTCCCACCGACACCAATGATGGGACACTATTCCTCCCATCGACACCAATGATGGGGCATTATTCCTTCCTCTGACACCAATGATGAGGCACTATTCCTCCCTCTGACACCAATGATGGAGCACTATTCCTCCCACTGACACCAATGATGGGGCACTATTCCTCCCACTGATACCAATGATGGGACACTATTCCTCCCACTGATACAATGATGGAGCACTATTCCTCCCACTGACACCAATGATGGGGCACTATTCCTCCACTGACACCAATGATGGGGCACTATTCCTCCCACTGACACCAATGATGGGGCACTATTCCTCCCACTGATACCAATGATGGGGCACTATTCCTCCACTGACACCAACGATGGGGCACTATTCCTCCCACTGATACCAACGATGGGGCACTATTCCTCCACTGACACCAACGATGGGGCAATATTCCTCCCACTGACACCAACGATGGGGCACTATTCCTCCCACTGACACCAACGATGGGGCACTATTCCTCCCACTGACACCAACGATGGGACACTATTCCTCCCACTGACACCAACGATGGAGCACTATTCCTCCCACTGACACCAACGATGGGGCACTATTCCTCCCACTGACACCAACGATGGGGCACTATTCCTCCCACTGACACCAACGATGGGGCACTATTCCTCCCACTGACACCAACGATGGGGCACTATTCCTCCCACTGACACCAACGATGGGGCACTATTCCTCCCACTGACATCAATGATGGGGCACTATTCCTCCCCACTGACACCAATGATGGGGCACTATTCCTCCCACTGATACCAATGATGGGGCACTATTCCTCCCACTGATACCAATGATGGGGCACTATTCCTCCCACTGATACCAATGATGGGGCACTATTCCTCCTACAGACACCATGTAACGGTTTTTTACTCTGACTACCAATCCTTAGACATTGTCTACCCCTATGGTAGCTGGGACACTTTTTGCTTTCAATGGCTGCAGTCCAGCCCTCCTGATGTCTGCAGGACAGTAAATTGGCCCTCTGTTTAGAAAGTTTGGAGACCCCAGCTCTAGACCAATGGGCAAGGGATTGTCAAACAAATAGAATGGGGGGGCTCAGAATGGCCCTAGAGGACATGCACCAGAGCAAAAAAAGTCCAAAGACATGCTGGGAGGTTAATTGGGGCTGCAAATAATACCGATGCAACTAAGCAGCACAGCGGCTAAGTGGTTAGCACTTCCACCTGGCAGTACTTGGGTCGTTGGTTCAAATCCCAACCACGGCACCACCTGCCTGAAGTTTGCATGTTCTCCCTGTGCCTGCATGGGTTTCCTCTGGAGTGTGGGAGGAAACCGGAGTATCCAAAGACATGCTGGTAGGTTAATTGGCCCTAGTATGTGTATGTATGAATGTAAGTTAGGGACCTTCGATTGTACGCTCCTCGGGGGGCGGGGGACTGATGTGAATGTACAATATATATGTAAAGCTGGTGGTGCTATAAAAGTACCTGAAATAAATAAAAATCTACATTAAACCCCCCACAGCCCTGCCCCCATTTGCATCAAGAAGCATGCTCTGCCCTTTTGACATCCAGCCAGCCCCCCTCCCGAGCACTGCCCCCTTTCACATCACCCTCCCCTAGTGTCCTCTGCCCCCCTTTACTCTATCATAGGATAGGATAGGCAGGATAGCAATGAACCGAGTACGGGAGGCAAAGCTAAGCATTGGAGGAGGGCGGGAGCTGCAAGAGTTAACTTTCCAGATTAACCAGCAGGTGATTGGTTGTTAGGACACAGGGCGGTCATAGCAACCAATCACTTGCTGGTTAATATGAAAATTTACCCACCGACAGCTCCCACCCCCACCCTTCGTTCATTATGCTCCTGCTTCCCCCTGTCTGGAGAATGAGGTTGGGGGGATGGAAGCACCTCCTAAAAAGTGCAATTGTGGCCCGAATGGGACAGCGGCTTGGTCCAGATCCGGACCGTGGTCCGCCATTTAGTGATGTCTGTGCTAGACAATGCTGGGTGCTCTCTGACCAGGAAATGGGGTGGAACTCCAATGACCCGCTGCAGCTTCTAATGAATATGGTGAGAAGCTCCCATTGTGTGCGGGGAAATCGGAGGCAGTGCTTTCAGTCCAGGGGGAGGAGCCTTTTCTTCCTGATCGAACTGTACATATAAGTACATACACATGCAGGTATTTTCTTCCTCTCAGTCCTCACGTGGACGGTGTTCAGGGATGAAGTGTCGGCCGGCTGCAGCGTCTCAGGAGGACAGGAAGCTGCGGAGGATAGACATTTTCCCAGAGAGCGTATTGTGCGGAAAGGTGCGCAGTTGGAGAAATATTTATATCGGGAACCTCGGGAACATTTTCCTCATCTTCTCCTCCGGTACGGCAGCCAGCAGATTATTCTTCCAGCCTCGGGAACATTTTCCTCATCTTCTCCTCCGGTACGGCAGCCAGCAGGTTATTCTTCCAGCCTCGGGATCATTTTCCTCATCTTCTCCTCCGGTACGGCAGCCAGCAGGTTATTCTTCCAGCTGCTCGGGATCATTTTCCTCATCTTCTCCTCCGGTACGGCAGCCAGCAGGTTATTCTTCCAGCCTCGGGATCATTTTCCTCATCTTCTCCTCCGGTACGGCAGCCAGCAGGTTATTCTTCCAGCCTCGGGATCATTTTCCTCATCTTCTCCTCCGGTACGGCAGCCAGCAGATTATTCTTCCAGCCTCGGGAACATTTTCCTCATCTTCTCCTCCGGTACGGCAGCCAGCAGGTTATTCTTCCAGCCTCGGGATCATTTTCCTCATCTTCTCCTCCGGTACGGCAGCCAGCAGGTTATTCTTCCAGCCTCGGGATCATTTTCCTCATCTTCTCCTCCGGTACGGCAGCCAGCAGGTTATTCTTCCAGCCTCGGGATCATTTTCCTCATCTTCTCCTCCGGTACGGCAGCCAGCAGGTTATTCTTCCAGCCTCGGGATCATTTTCCTCATCTTCTCCTCCGGTACGGCAGCCAGCAGGTTATTCTTCCAGCCTCGGGATCATTTTCCTCATCTTCTCCTCCGGTACGGCAGCCAGCAGGTTATTCTTCCAGCCCCGGGGTCTGATGTTGCATTTCTGTTCTGTTGGGCAGCCAAGTTGCTTACATGACGCAAGTGTGCCGATTGTTTTGTGGAATATAAATGTCACGATTCACATTGTATCCATTATCAGCTACAGGCAGCTGCCATTTTCTGGAAACACTAGACTCAAGTTTTGTTTTCAGCCATGGCAACAGTACTGAGAGTGAAAAGAGGAAGTCCCAGAAAAGTTCCCCCTGTACCAGGGTCAGGCTGACCGTTCGGGCACTGCCCGAGGGCCCGGGGTCAGTAGGGGGCACCATGAGATACCCCTGGTACCGTTCATAGGCTTTTTTGGGGGTGGTTTTGAGGGTGGGCGAGGACACAGGGGCCCCACGATCCCCTATTGCCCGGGGGCCCCATGAGTTGTAAGTCCGCCCCTGCCCTGGACTTTGCTCTGGGTGAATGGCAAAGGACAATATTCGCTCTGTTAGTGGGGTCAATGGCACCGGACAATTTTCGCTCTTAGTGGGGTCAATGACACCGGACAATTTTCGCTCTTAGTGGGGTCAATGACACCGGACGATTTTCGCTCTTAGTGGGGTCAATGACACCGGACGATTTTCGCTCTTAGTGGGGTCAATGACACCGGACGATTTTCGTGGTTCCTTCCCTTTTCAGTGATTGGGCGTGTTGGAAAATTTGTGAAAAACGACCGATTTTCGACTCCATGATGGTAAAATCATACGAAGTTTCACCTGTTCCTTTATGACTCGGTCGGCCGATTTTCGAAATCATTGATGGCGCCATCGGCATTACCGAGCGAACGGTTTAAATTTTTGGATGAAAAATCGTTCGGAATTCAACCCATGTATGGCCTGCATAAGTCTCGGTTCAAACACAAACACACAGCAGTCCATTTATGATTTCCTATGGGAAAGGTTCACATCTCCCCCCCCCCCATTTTTTTTTTTTTTTTTGGAAAGGGTGACTTTTTACAAACACAAAACGTTTTTCTGCAACGTCTCCATTGAAGTAAGTCTATGGAATCAAAAACGCATGTTGTTCGTTTTTGATGTGTTTTGCATTTTAATCTGCCCAGCAAAAAGTTGGAAAACAAACCCCCAAAAAAAAAAACAAAAAAGGCGGCAAAAACTCACCGTGGAAACGGATCACACAGGTGGGAACCCAGCCTTGACTAGGGGTGCTCACACTTTTGAGAAGCGAGGGCCACCGAAAGTGATTTGGTAACCAGTCGGGGGACACAATGGAATGAAATGATTCAGAATTTCGATTTTTTTTTTTTTTTTTGAATAGCATAACGAACATTTCCCTCGTGCAGCCGCTGAATGCCGGTGGGAGGGAGGAGGAGGGAGGAGGAGGAGAAGTCTGTCCCAAACTACATCACTGACCTAATATCCAAGTACCACCCAACACGCACACTCCGCTCCTCACAAGACCTCCTTCTCTCTAGTTCCCTGGTCTCCTCCTCCCATGCCCGCCTCCAGGACTTCTCCAGGGTGTCACCCATCCTCTGGAACTCCCTGCCCCAACCCATCAGATTATCACCTACTCTCCTCTCCTTTAGGTGCACCCTGAAAACCCATCTCTTCAGGGAAGCCTACCCCACCCCCTGCTAATTACTGAACTCCTCCACTCTTCCAACCACTCCATCCCCCACAGCTATCTCCTCCTGTACCACCATCCCCTCCCTCCTAGATTGTAAGCTCCAAGGAGCAGGGCCCTCAATCCCCTCATGTATCGCATTGTATTGTTATATGTTCTGTCCCCCATTGTAATGTACAGCGCTGAGCGAACTGTTGTCGCTTTATAAATCCTGTATAATAAATAATAAAGTCAGCTTTTAGTGGCTGCAGGAGGAAAAAAGGAGAGAATGTGTCGCCTCCGCCACCCCTTCTGTCCAAATATAAAAACAGAATGTGAAAGGGAGGCCAAATGGGCCCCCTGGAGCATGGGGTGAGGTCGCCATTGTGACCCAACGCTATACCTGTGGTTGGTGGTGTATGGTAAAAACATCTCAACTTTGGGGTTTTACCGCTCCCCAAACTGAAAATGTAAACAAGCCGTTACTGTCCTGAGCCCACTAGAAGGCTGCTTTCACACTGATGCGCTGCGGTTCGCCCGCACCGTGGGTGCTTTCCTGCGGGTTAGCTGCACGTTACCATAGACTTCTATTATATCCTGAGGATGTGGCCCACTTTCTGAAAGCTCACCAAACCTCCTGCATTGAGTTTGAGGGCCACATCAGAGGGCTCAGCGGGCCACAGGCTGATCACCCCTGCCTTATACCATCCAACGATTATATATTTTCTGAAAGCAGAGGCCCTGGAGAATAAAATGGTAATAGACTTTTTTTTTTATGTTTGTGCGTGAAAATCCCAGGAGATCAGAAGTTTTTTGAAAACTCAGACCAGCCCGTCAGCACCAACAGCCACGCCACGTTCAAAGCCACTTAAATCCCCTTTCTTCCCCATTCTGATGCTCAGTTGTTGGAACTTCAGCAAGTCGTCTTCACCACATCTAGATGCCTAAATGCATTGACTGCCATGTGATTGGCTGATTAGCAATTTGTGTTACCAAGCAGGTGGACCTAATATAATGGCCGGTGAGTGTATGTGCGCACTCTACACTGCGTGTTTTCATTGGGGTATGTATGGGAGCGAGGAGGGTGTGTAGGGGGGCGAGGAGGGCGTGTATGGGCGTGATGTTGGGGGGCGAGGAGCACGCGTATGGGGGGCGAGGAACGCGCGTATGGGGGGCGAGGAGCGCGCGTATGGGGGGCGAGGAGCGCGCGTATGGGGGGCGAGGAGCGTATGTATGGGGTTGAGGAGCATGTGTATGAGGCAAGGAGCATGTGTATGGGAGTGAGGAGGGTGTGTATGGCGGCAAGGAGGGCGTGTATGGGCGTGAGGAGCGTGATGTTGGGGGGCGAGGAGCGTGCGTATGGGGGGCGAGGAGCGTGCGTATGGGGGGCGAAGGAGCATGTGCGTATGGGGGGCGTGAGCGTGCGTATGGGGGGCGAGGAGCGTGCGTATGGCGGGGAGGAGCGCGCGTATGGGGGGGAGGAGCGTGCGTATGGGGGGCGAGGAGCGTGCGTATGGGGGGCAAGGAGCGTGCGTATGGGGCAGCGTGCGTATGGGGGCAAGGAGTGTGCATATGGGGCAAGGAGCGTGTGTATGGGAATGAGGGGGGGTTAAAAAAAGCGAATTTCGACTTACCTGTAAATTCAATATCTTGGCGTACAGTACAGGACACAGGCGAAGTATTCATAGCCAGGGGTGGACTGACCATTTGGAAACTCAGGCACTACCAGAGGGACCGGGGTCAGTAGGGGGCCCCATGAGATGCCCCTGGTACCTTTTTCATAGGCTTTTTTGAGTTTGGGCAAGGACACAGGGGCCCCGTGATCCCCTGTTGCCCGGAGGCCCCATGAGTTGTCAGTCCGCCCCTGTTCATAGCCCCTGGGTTATAGCCTCATACCTTCAAGTGATTGGACCCTGGCAAGCTTTGGAGGACACGCCCTCGGGGGGGCACCTCCCCTATTACCCTACCTTACTCAAGTTTTTATTTTTTTTTAGCAAGCAATGCAGACCAACCAAGGAATAGAAGGTAAGGTGGCCCGTGTCCTCTACTGTAGTGTATGGAATTTACAGGCAAGTCAAAGCTCATTAATTGTACAGTAATGGACACAGCCAAGGTATCCCTAAACCATGGGGTGTCCCCAAGCCATGAATGAGAAAGGGGGCAACGATTAGGCAAACAGAACTATGCCAACAAACCCAAAAACAAGGCTCAGCAGACCCAACCAGTGCAGCTGCTTGAACCTCACAGCCAAAAGCTGCATCCACCAAAGATTGGACATCCACCTCGTAGGACGTTGAAAATGTGTAAGTAGAGGACCAGGTGGCAGCTTTGAGAAGCAGGTCTACAGAGGCCTGAAATTCCCAGGAAACACCTACCGATCTGGTGGAATGGTAGCAGGTGCAGGAGTAGATTTGGCCATGAAAGTGTAAACTCTAGTAACCCGACTTCTTAACCATCTCACGGTGGTGTACGTGGAAGCAGGTGCCCCTTGCGAGGTTCTGAGGAGAAGATAGGGAATACGTCTGTCTAATCTAAGCGATTGCTTTGAGGTAGACAAAACGGCTGACTCTGTCCAGGCAATGGAGAGAGATTCCTTTGGATGCTTTGGAGGAAGGCACAAGGACAGTAGGACTATATCCTGATTAGGGTGGACTGACTGACACTACCTTCTGAAGAAAGGATGGTCTTGGGCATAAGATAACCTTGACTTCGAGTTGGGCTCCAGCAAGGAGATGTGTCTCATACTTGTGTCCCTTGCGAGGTCCCGAGGAAAAGATAAATAGGGAATACGTCTGTCTAAACTAAGCAGTTGCTTTGAGGTAGACTAAGGGCTCTGACTCTGTCCAGGAAATGGAGAGAGATTCCTTTGGAGGAGGGCACAAGGACAGTAGGACTATATCCTGATTAGGGTGGACTGACTACCTTCCGAAGAAAGGATGGTCTTGGGCATAGATAACCTTGACTTTGAGTTGGGCTCCTGCAAGGAGCGGTTTCTCATACAGAGACATGTCTAACAAATTTGATACCAACCAAGAAGAAAAGGCCATTTAAAGGAATCTCCTCATGGGGTCAAGTAGGGGGTTTCTGCAGAACATAGTTGAAATCATTAGGAAGTACAGGGTGCTGCAAAGGGGAGAACAATGCAGGATACACCTTACAGTCCAGAGGTCAATGAAAAAGAATGGAGAAGGCTAGACGTATCCTTTTGGAGTGCTTAGGGCCAAGTCCTGGTCAAGACCTGATTGTAGGAATGCCAGAACCTGAGGCACGGGCTAATTTCCGATGTTAAAGTGACTGAATTGTGCAGGCAAAAATAGGATTTCCAGGTATGACAGTAGATCTTCCTGGATTCAGCTTTTTTAGCAAGGTTGGAATAAACAGACTTAGACGTTTTCTAAGACCTGGGCTTCATGCTGTTAAAGCCAGTGACGGAATATGAGGTGGTATCAAAAAGCTCTGTACTAGTTTTGTAACACGCCAACAGATGGCAGCACAAGGATGCATGCACAGTCACAGGGAGCACCGAACTTCATAAGTAATTGTGCAAAAAGACGTTGTTCTGTGTACATTGGGAGCTGAGCAACAAGGTGCTATCCTGACCACATGCGTTGCCACGTCTGCTATGTCATCACGGACAGCAAGTTAGAACAAAGAGCAAAGCGTGAAATCCTGTGTGAAACTGGGCAAATCGCTGGATCTCCGCAATGTTGTCAAAACTGCGGCCTTTGAGCTCGATCTTCTTCGGGAAGTAGACATTTTCAGAGGTTGCGCTTGTTGAAGGTCTTCCCAATTTCTCAAATACAGGCGTGCCTCGGTATACGAATGCCTCGGTTAACGTAATTTTCAATTTACGAATGAAAATCCATTGAAAATAATGCCTCGGTTTACTTTTTTTAATAAATTTTTTTCCGCAATACAAAGTGTAAGTCGGTGCCGATTTTTAAATGCAATTGCCGGCTTTTTTATTATTCACTATAGCTCACAGAATTAGCTGTCACTTTCCCCGGAGCTAAAGGGAAACTGTTTCTTTTATCATCAGGAAAGAAACTAAAAGGAAACATTGTTTCTTTTATCTCAGGAAAGAAACTAAAAGGAAACATTGTTTCTTGGCAGCACAGCAGCTAAATAGTTAGCACTTACGCCTGGCAGTACTCGGATCGTTGGTTCGGATCCCAACCACGGCACCACCTGCCTGGAGTTTGCATGTTCTCCCTGTGCCTGTCTGGGTTTCCTCCAGGTACTGCGATTTCCTCCCGCACTCCAAAGACATGCTGGTAGGTGAATTGGCTCCTGTCTAAATAGTCCCTGTATGTGTATGTATGAATGTGAGTTAGGGACCTTAGATTGTACGCCCCTTGAGGGTTAGGGACTGATGTGAATGTACAACATATATGTAAAGCGCTGTGTAAATTGACGGCGCTATAAAAGTACCTGAAATAAATCAACTCGGGGAAATAAACTAAAAAGGAAAGAAACAGCCGATTTGAGCTATAGTGAAGAGAAAAAAAAAAAAAGTTGATAATTACATTAAAAACCGGCACTGACCTGTAGAGACAGCAACTTTTTTTTTTTTTTTTTTTTTAGTTTTTTCTGACCTCCGGAAAAAAAGAGAAACCGCGTTTCGGTTTACGAATTTCTTGCAATACGAAACATCCTGGAGAACGCATTAAATTCGTAAACCGAGGTAAAACTAAACCGAATATTAAAAAGCAGCTCACACTAACACATACTCATGACATGTGCAAAAATTCCTATATATATATATATATTTTTTTTTTATCTATCATACAGTGCCGCACTCTTTTGAATATGTACTTGCTAATAAATTATTGAACATCCATGAAAAAATATATACACGTGTGTGAAAATAAAACTCTAAAATGTACTTCTTGAACTTGGAAATAAAACTAGACAAGTTCATATCTTCATGCCGTGTTAATCCTCCACCACAAACACCAGATGCGCCCCCTCACCTGGAGTTTTTGACCCAACTATAGATTTTTTTCACGATCGTCCTGATTTGTCGTCTTCCAGTGTTTTGCTTTTAAAGTGCGCCTGCCACTCAAAACTCCTCAAATGACTCATTGCAGCATCGCAATAAACTTGCTGAATCATGTCCATCGTCTCTGTGGCAGATATGCCCATTTTCACATTTGCTCTTTGTTCTAACTTGCTGTCCATGATGAAATAGCTTGCGGTTAGAATAGCACCAGTTGCACAGCTCCCGATGTACACAGGACAATGTGATTTGGCACACTGCCTTATGGAGGTCAGTGCTCCCTGTGACTGTGCGTGCAACCTTGTGCTGCCATCTGTTGGCATGTTACTAAACTAGTCTGGAAACTTTTGATACCACCTCATAGAAGGCCTTGCGATATCAGATCTTACCTGTTGGGAATAGGCAAGGGATTGTCTGCTAGAAGTACCAGTATGCCTGTGTTCTTGCCTAGGCTCTCCTGGGCAAGTTTGGTGCATTACAATTAGAATCACAGTTTTGTTATCTTGGCTCTATTTTTTTTGAGTAAATGAGTCAAGGGAGGAGAGGGAAGGCGTAGATTATCCTGAACTGAGATCAGAAACGGTGTCCAAGGCTAGGTCTAGAGGATCCTTGGCCCTGGCTGCACAGAGGAAGCTTGTTCAATGTGAGGATTGGGGGCAGTTGGGGTGTCTAAATCCAGAGTCCCCCATTTATGACAGATCAGGTGAAGGGCCCATCCCCCTTGTTCCAGGTGGTGATGACAGATAGTTCAGTTTCCAGTTTCCCCCACCCCTGGGCTGTGGACTACAGCAATTGTTGGACAGAGTTTCCTTCCATGAGATTATCCAACTTGACTCCTTCCAGGCTGTGTTGCTCCTGGTGCCCCTTTACAGCTGATGTAGGCCACAGCCATGGTATTGTCTGATTGCACCTTTACTGTGTATCCTTGTAGAAGGGGGTGACCAATATTATAGAGCCACCCCAACTCCAGGTTGTTGATACGATGGTTGGTTTCCACAGGTGACCATGTTCCCTGCACCAACATGAGGGAATGAAACGCTCCTCACCAGCCGGAAGGAATGGTATTGGTTATTACTTTCCAGCGATAAAAACCCACCAACATAGGTAGTTCCTTGCTTAGCCGGATGGCATCATGGGTAGGTCAAGGGAAGGCGCAGGTCTAGATCATCAGGAGGTTTTGTTGGGAGAGCTCTTGAATGAAATTGGGCATATAGAACAGCCTTGAAGGAGGTTAGACCGCTCATGGAGAATCTCCTCGGACTCAATGCTCGAGCCTGGACTCCTTTTGTTTTCTGGAAGAGTCTGAGAATCAGCCAAAGAGATCTACAACTTTTGTAAAATCGTTTCCATGTAAACGTTAACCACCTCCCATCCAGCCATTGTATATAAAACGGCCGGAGGGTGGCAGTGCAGGGTCGGGTGGCCATTTATAAATGCTTTCCCAGCCCCCTGCTTGTGCGCGCTCCCTGGGGGTGCGCAGCTACAGTGTTCTCCGGACACAGTGAAACACCGGTCGGACAGGACCTCCGTGCGGCTCCCGATCATGTGGTCACTGATTGGCCAATCAGTGACCACATGCAGAGTAGTAAGCAAGATGTCACTTCTGACATCATTGCTTACTGCGTGTGAAATCTGTGAATGATCACAGAGATCACATGGTGCAAGGGCTATTCACAACAGCCTTGTACCATGTGACAAGCTGTGACCAATCACAGCTCACACAGTATTTCTAAATGGCTGCAAAGAATGCAGCCAGAGAGAAGGAGAAATGATTGCTTTTACACCCATAAAAGGCTGTAAAGGCAATCAGTGTAAAAAAAAAAAAATAATATATATTTATATTCATCACCCCCACAAGTAGTACAGTGTCACCATGGTGATCCTGTACTGCTAGGGTGACAGTATGTAAAAAAAAAAAATAAAATATAAAAAAAAAATTAAAAAAAAAATTTTACAAATTATAATTTTTGTAATAAACTAATTTGGGTTATTTTTTTTTACTAAAAATACAAACGGAAAACATTTTGGCCAAGATTTATGATGAAATATTTATAACAAAATTTTTGGAAACTTTTTAAATTTTTGGTCTCAAAAAAAAATAAAAAATTCCAGTGCAGTGGTGAATAACCGTGCACCAAAATAAAGTTTATGTATCAAAAAAGCAAAAAAATGGACAATACGGGGGGGGTGTTGCATGACCGGACTGGAAGGGGGGGGGAGAAAGTGTGATAGTGCTGAAAGCTGGGGGGAGGGCCCTGGGGGACTGGAAGGGGGGAAAGCGTCCGGACTGGAAGGGGGGGGGGGGGGGCGTCCGGAGAGCGTCCGGACTGGAAAGGGGTGGGGGGGGGAAGCGTCCGGACTGGAAAGGGGGGGGGGGAAGCGTCCGGACTGGAAGAGGATAAAAGTGTCCGGACTGGAAGGGGGGTGAAAGTGTCCGGACTGGAAGTGGTTAATGTCTTTATGGAAACGACGTGCTGCCTTCATGGGGTGCCCCTACAGTGGTTAATGTCTGAAACGACGTGCTGCCTTCATGGGGTGCCCCTACAGTCCGACGACGTGCTGCCTTCTTGGGGTGCCCCTACAGTCCGACGACGTGCTGCCTTCTTGGGGTGCCCCTACAGTCCGCCATTGTGGCATAACATTCGAGTTCCTCCAGCTGGAGGTAGGACTTGTAGTTCCAGATGGGCTGCATGCCGCTCCCTGCACCTAAGGCTTGTGGTGCTTCCATGACACCAGTGGAATGGTTCCTGGAGCTGGTGGTGCCTCTGGCCTCCTAGTTTGTGAATCATTGGAACCCACCCTTGTTACATTTGTTCCCTCTTCCCTATTGTGTGCTGAACCCCCTCACAATAAAATGGCCAGCGTGTCCCGTCCTGCCTCGGCGTGCTCGCTCTGCAATCCTGGTTCATCACAAGTTTTATACCAAACCAGTGGCGGACTGACAACTCATGGGGCCCCCGGGCAATAGGGGATCATGGGGCCCCTGTGTTCTTGCCCACACCCAAAAAAATCCTTTGAAACAGACAATGAAAGGAACCAGGGGCATCTCATGGGGCCCCCTACTGACCCCGGGCCCTCGGGCAGTGCCCGAATAGTCAGCCCGCCCCTGTACCAAACTGACTTTTTTTTCAGTTGTGCATCTACACAATATTTGAAGAATATAATTGCAGTTTAATCCACAAACACGTGTTTTCTATTAGATGAGGACAGACGCAGAAAGCTCCATAACAAAACACAGCTGTGTGCGATTAGCTGAGGTTTACATTCAATTGACAGCTATTCTTACCACCAATACAACCCCATCCTCCCCTCTAGTGGTCTAAAATGGTAATACATGCATTCAGAATGTACACTATATTGCCAAATGTATTGTCCCCGCCCTCAAAATCATGTGTATACAATCAAGCCCCTAGACATGCAGACGGCTTCTACAAACATTGGTGAAAGAATGGGTCGCTCTCAGGAGCTCAGTGACTCCAAGCGTGGTCCCGTGATAGGTGGCCACCTGGGCAATAAGTCCATCCGTGACATTTCCTGGCTACTAAATATTCCACGCTCAACTGTTAGTGGGATTATAACAAAGTGGAAGCAACTGGGAACAACAGCCACTCAGCCACCAAGTGGTAGGCCACGTCACATGACAGGGCGGGGTCAGCGCATGCTGAAGCGCACAGTGCGCAGAAGTCGCCAACTGCCTGCAGAGTCAATAGCTAAAGACCTCCAAACTTGGTGTGGCTTCAGATGAGCCCAATAACAGTGTGTAGAGAGCTTCATGGAATGGGTTTCCATGGCCGAGCAGCTGCATCCAAGCCTTCCATCACCAAGTGCAATGCAAAGCATCGGATGCCATGGTGTAAAGCACGCCGCCACTGGACTCTAGAGCATGGAGACATTCTCTGGAGTGACCAATCACGCTTCTCTATCTGGCAGTCCCATGGACATGTCTGGGTTTGGCGGTTGTCAGAACGGTACTTGCCTGACTGCATGTACCAAGTGTAAATTTTGGTGGAGGGGGATTATGGTGCGAGGTTGTTTTTCAGGGGTTGGGCTTGGCCCCCTAGTTCCAGTGAACACTTAAGGTGACATTTTGGACACTTTCACGCTCCTAGCTTTGTGGGAAGAGTTTGGGGATGGCCCCTTCCTGTTCCAACATGACTGCCCCCCAGTGCACAAAACAAGGTCCATAAAAGATATGGAGGAGCCAGTTTGGGGTGGAGGAACTTGACTGTCCTGCACAGAGTCCTGACCTCAACCCCATAGAACACCTTTGGGATGAATTAGAGCGGAGACTGCGAGCCAGGCCTCCTCCCCCGACATCAGTGCCTGACCTGACAAATGTGCTTCTGGAAGAATGGTCCAACCTTCCCATAGACACCCTCCTAAACCTTGTGGACGGCCTTCCCAGAAGAGTTGAAGCTGTTATAGCTGCAAAGGGCAGGGCCAACTCCATATTGAACCCTACGGACTAAGACTGGGGGGCCATTAAAGGTCATGTGCGGGGAAAGGGCGGGGCCAACTCAATATTGAACCCTACGCACTAAGACTGGGAGGCCATTAAAAGGTCATGTGCGTGGAAAGGGCAGGGCCAACTCAATATTGAACCCTACAGACCAAGATTGGAAGGCCATTAAAGGTCATGTGTGTGGAAAGGGCGGAGGCCCAATATTTTGGGCAATATAGTGTATATATACCTGGGCCACATCTTACAATCCCCTTTGGCTGTCTCTGCACAACCACCTGCAGATTTCCGTGACGGAATAATTGAAGGAATTGTACAGAATGGCCCTTGTACTTACCTAGTCAGCTAGAGCCTCACACCATACAGCCATTCAAAAATTTACAGAGGAATTTACAATCTCCTGTCTCCATCCAACAACTGAACCTTCAGGTGTTCCATCAGCTCGTCCTGCAGAGTTGTTGCCTTTTGTATCACTTGCCCTGTCCTATTAGATTGTAAGCTCTTATGAACAGGGCCCTCTTGTATTGCATTATAACTAGGAATGAGCTGAAATGTATCAGCCGAAAATTGTGTTATCGGATAAAAAGGTGCCGATAATGGTTGCCAAAAACACACAATTTTACCATGTTTAGGGTGCATTTTTTATAGGTCATGTGACTAAAATAAATAAATAATCAAAACCGCAACAGGAGTGCACTTTTGATGTGTTTTCAATGCATTTCAGGCCTGCTTCACACAAATGCAGTTTGCGTGTTGCGTTCTTGCATGTGAGTTTGATAAGTTTTGCAATTTGTTTTTTCCCTATTTGTTGCAGGGCAGATTACAAAACGCATTAAAAACATGTCAAACGCATGAAAAAAGCACCACTGAAGTCTACTGAACCAAAAACGCAACGGTTGGCATTTACAAAAGTCCCCGCCCCTTTCCAAAACAGCAGCGGCTCAAAAAAGCATAGATGTGAACATGTTCCATAGGAAACCATATTGAATGGACTGTAGTGCATTTCTACAAAAATCACTAAAAAAAACAAAAAAAACACATTGGTGTGAACCCGGCCTCAATGGGGACGTGTGGTTTCTTAACTTCTTTAACTTGCCAAATATGCACCAAAAATGGGGAAAAGCAGGATTTTTGACGCTGCGAGGGCAGTGCAATGGACCAGTGTGAAAACATACATTGAAGAAGAAAAGCTTAAGAAAAACGCATCCCTTTAAATCCAAACACAAAAGTGTTGCAAAAAACAGCTCAGTGTGAAAGCAGCTTATTGGCAGAAATGGTATTGAAAATAAATTAATATTCATGATATTAATTAAAAAGTCGAATATAATACAAATATATTAAAAAAAAAAAAAAAAAAAAGTCCATTTCGGTGGAAAAGAGGCCTAAATTTGAGAAAAAAAATGCAAAAGGAAATACTCTGCATTGAAGTGATCCATACTGCAAACAACTTTCTATGCATGCAAATGTAATGAGAACCAAAATGAAGCTTCATTTACTTACATCCAAGCCTCCAGCAAGGACATGGAGAGATATATCAGACACAAACATATTATTATACAGGATTTACGGCACCAACAGTTTGCTCAGCGCTTTACAATATAATGGGAGACAATACAGCAACAATACAGTTCAATACAAGAGGGATAGGAGGGCCCTGATCCTGGGAGCTTACAATATATATATACATACATATACATACATACATACATATATATATATATATATATATATATATATATACACACACACACACACACACACACATATACATACACACACACACACATATATATACAGTTGCAAGAAAAAGTATGTGAACCCCTTGGGATTACGTGGAGTTTTGCATGAATTGGGCATAAAATGTGCTCTGAACGCCATCTAAGTCACAACAATAGAAGAACACAGTCTGCTGAACATAATACTACACAAACATTAGATGTTGCCACGGTTTAATTGCACATAACATGTAAACATTCACAGTGCAGGGAGGAAAAAAGTATGTGAACCTTTGGACTTAATAACTGGTTGACCCTCCTTTGGCAGCAATAACCTCAACCAAACGTTTCCTGTAGTTGCAGATCAGACCTGCACAACGATCTGGAGTCATTTTGGACCACTCCTCTTCACAAAACTGTTTCAGTGTAGCAATATTCTTGGGATGTCTGGTGTGAATCGCTCTCTTAAGGTCATGCCACAGCATTTCAATCGGGTTGAGGTCTGGACTCTGACTGGGCCACTCCAGAAGGCGTATTCTGTGCTGTTGCAGCCATTGTTTTGTTGAATGACTTGTATGCTTTGGGTCATTGTCCTGTGGCATCACCCATCCTCTTCGGAGCTTCACTTGGCAGACAGATGGTTGTACGTTTTCCTGCAAAATGTCTTGATAAACTCTGGAATTCATTTTCCCATCAATGACAACAATCCGTCCAGGCCCTGAGGCAGCAAAGCAGCCCCAAACCATGATGCTCCCTCCGCCATGTTTCACAGTGGGGATGAGGTTTTGATGTTGGTGTGCTGTGCCTTTTTTTCTCCACACATAGTGTTGTGTGTTCTTCCCAAACAACTCAATCTTGGTTTCATCTGTCCACAGTATATTTTGCCAGTAGTGCTGTGGAACATCCAGGTGCTCTTTTGCAAACTTCAAACGTGCTGCAATCTTCTTTTTGGACAGCAATGGCTTCCTCCGTGGTGTCCTCCCATGTACTCCATTCTTGTTTAATGTTTTCCTTATTGTAGATGTGTCAACAAAAATGTTAGCATGTGCCAGAGATTTCTGTAGGTCTTTAGCTGACACTCTGGGATTCTTCTTTACCTCATGCAGCATTCTGCACTGTGCTCTTGCAGTCATTTTTACAGGACGACCATGCCTAGGGAGAGTAGCAACAGTGCTAAACTTTCTCCATTTGTAGACAGTCTGTCTTACCGTGGACACATGAACATCAAGGCTTTTGGAGATACTTTTGTAACCCTTTCCAGCTTCATGCAAGTCAACAATTCTTGATCGTAGGTCTTCTGAGAGCTCTTTTCTGCTAGGCATGGTTCACATCAGACAGTGCTTCTTGAAACCAGTAAACCCAAAACAGGTGTGTGTTTTTTACGGGCAGGACAGCTGTCAGCAACACATCCAATATCATCACACTGATTGGAGTCAAGGTTGGCTCACTCCTGACTCCAATTAGCTCTGGGAGAAGTCATTAAGCGAGGGCTTCACATACTTTTTCCTCCCTGCACTGTGAATGTTTACATGTTATGTGCAATTAAACCATGGCAACATCTAATGTTTGTGTAGTATTATGTTCAGCAGACTGTGTTCTTCTATTGTTGTGACTTAGATGACGTTCAGAGCACATTTTATGCCCAATTCATGCAAAAAACTCCACGTAATCCCAAGGGGTTCACATACTTTTTCTTGCAACTGTATATATATATACACACATATACATATATACACATACACAGTTGTGTTGAAAATAATTGCAGTCAGACATCACTAACCGGATCAATCACTGTTTTTGGTGGAAATGATATTTCTACATGGCAAATAATTTCCTAGCAGGTGTAGTAGAGTCATAGAAATCCAACAGACCCGACAGTCATGACATGCATGCTGCTGATTCTGTGTCATTGAATCACTCATTGAAAGGGGCGTGTTCAAAATAATAGCCGTGTGGAGTTCTATTAGTGAGGTCATTCATTCTTTGAAAAACAGGCGGCAATTATTGCCCTTATTTAAGGAAGGAAGGCAGCAAATGTTGTACATGCTGGTTACAGTGCATTTCTCTCTGAAATTCTGAGGAAAATGGGTCGTTCCAGACATTGTTCAGAAGAACAGCGTACCTTGATTAAAAAGTTGATTGGAGAGGGGAAAACATATAAAGAAGTGCAGAAAAATGATCGGTCTGCTCAGCTAAAATGATGGCAAATGCTTTAAAATGGCCACCAAAACCTGAAAGATGTGGAAGAAAGCGAAAACTACCATTGGAATGGATAGAAGAATAGCCAAAATGGCGCGGACTCAGCCAACAATCAGCTCCAGGAAGATGAAAGAAGGTGTGACGTTCCCTGTGAGGACTGTTACAATTAGAAGACGCCTATGTGAAGCCAAGCTATCTGCAAGAAGTCCCCGCAAAGTCCCACTGTTGGGAAAAAGACGTGTGCTGAAGAGGTTACAATCTGCCAAAGAGCACATTGACCGGCCTAAAGAGAAATGGCGCAACATTTTGTGGACTGATGAAAGTAAGATTGTTCTTTTTGGGTCTAGTGGGCGGAGACAGTTTGTCAGACGACCCCAAACACTGAATTCAAGCCACAGTACACTGTGAAGACAGTGAAGCATGGTGGTGCAAGCATCATGATATGGGGATGTTTCTCATACTACGGTGTTGGGCCTATTTATCGCATACCAGGGATCATGGATCAGTCTGAATCCATCAGAATACTTGAAGAGGTCATGCTGCCTTATGCTGAAGAGGAAATGCCCTTGAAATGGGTGTTCCAACAAGACAACGACCCCAAACACACCAGTAAACGTGCAACATCTTGGTTCCAGACCAACAAGATGGACGTTATGGAGTGGCCAGCCCAATCCCCGGATCTTCATCCAATAGAAAACTTGTGGGGTGACATCAAAAAAAAAAAATGCCGTTTCTGAGGCAAAACCAAGAAATAGAGAAGAACTGTGGAATGTGGTCCAATCATCCTGGGCTGGAATACCTGATCACAGGGGCCAGAAGTTGGGGGACTCCATGCAACACAGATGTACAGCAGTTCTCAGAAACAGTGCGACTACAACCAAATATTCATGAAGTCATTCAAAGGAAAGCAAAATCTTCAAACATTT
Source organism: Staurois parvus (assembly GCA_951230385.1). Classification (NCBI taxonomy): domain Eukaryota; kingdom Metazoa; phylum Chordata; class Amphibia; order Anura; family Ranidae; genus Staurois; species Staurois parvus. The sequence goes on along the minus strand of CATNWA010014343.1, from coordinate 264,458 downwards.
CTCAGTTTATATAGTGAATGTTGGAGTTTGTAAAGAAGAATACAAACACTGCGATTTTTTTGAACCGTCTAATATTCACTTTTCTTCCATTTTTTTAGAGGAACAACACAAATTTGATGTATTTTTCTTCATGTTGTGATTTGGAATAGAATGTGTCGTGTTCCCAATGCATTTGTGTGGATGGAAATAAAAGCTATTAGAAGGATTTTCAGCTTTATTCACTTTTGTCATCACACTGCTATTATTTTGAACACAACTGTATATGTGAGATAGATAAGTGTGTGTGTATATATATATATATATTATATATACATATATACACACACACACATACATATACATACACACAAACATATATACATATATATATACATACATCAAAGTCGTGATCCCTCCAGAGTCTGGACCGGCTCTGATGTCAGCCGACAGCAGACTTTAGCGCACTGTTGGCTGAATCTGGGTTACAGGAGTGCAGAATGAAGTGCACTCCTGTGATCCATAGACGTGCAGCCAAAACAGCTTTAGCCCTTCTTTCATTTAAAACCGAATATTGCACCGTTTTAAAGCCCAATAAAAGACTTAATTTTTTCCTTTAACCACTTGCCGCCCTGCCACTGTATATATACACGTGTTCAGGGCAGCACTGGGGCGCAAACCACGTTTTAAAACGTGCTCCCGACGTTTTCGCCAGCAGGGGGCGCACGCGCGCACTCCCGCCGACCCACGGGTGACACCATTCGATCCTGGAGGGATCAATCATTCGATTTCAGCCAGTGATGTCTGGCTGAAATCAGATGATCGGTCCCTGTCCTATCCTGTCCTGTGTTGACATTTACACAGGACAGGATATGATGTCATTCTTCTCTGGCTGGACACATTCCGTTCCAGACAGAGAATAAGACATCCAAACAGTGAGTAAAACAGCACATACCCACAGTTAGAACACACCTAGGACACATTTAACCCCGTTAACCCCTTCACTGCCCTGTCACCAGTGTCATTGATACAGTGATCAGTAAAAATCTGTTCACTGATCAGTGTCGCTGGTGACTTCCGATAGTGTTAGCGCCCCTCCCAGATAGCGCCAGTTTGCCCGCTAATGCACGGGATTTTTTTTACCAAAAACATGGAGCAGAATACATTTTGGCTTACATTTATGACTAACTTTGAGTTTACGATATATTTTTTATAGCTGAAAGTAGAAAATAGTTTTTTTTTCAAAATTTTCGTGGTTTTTTTGTTTATAGCGCAAAATAAAAAAAGCGCACAGGTGATAAAATACCACCAAAAGAAAGCTCTATTTGTGTGAAAAAAAGGACGTAAATTTCGTTTGGTGCTGCACTAATTCAAATGATAATTGGGCGGTCATGCAATGCTGCACCCAAACAGCAAAAAAAGGCGTGGTCATTAAGGGGGGTAAATCCTCTGGAGCTCAAGTGGTTAATATCATGGTACCAGAGTTGTATTACCCTGAAGTTGTACTCAGCCGTACCTCTTCTCCACTCCTCTGATGTCCTCAGTCTCCTGGGTTGACCAGCACCCAGCAATCATTTATTGGTGAAGTAATAAAAAATGTCAGAGTGTGAGGCGGCATCATGGCAGGAGAAGAACTGGACAGTACGGGGGGACACATGACTGGACTGATGACACCTGTGGCCATGGAGGAGACTGGAATACCTGAATCCAAAGATTTGGAGGGGGGGCCCGGTACTTTTGGCAATATAGAGTGTTTGTGTATATACAATAAAATACCAAAACATATGAGGGGGGTTGAGAGTTTACCTTTAAATTGATCGCAGGTCGTAGAGGTCCCTGATCCGCTGTGCACTCATCTTTGCACATCTCCCTCCATCCATCTGGAGCCCCAGGTGCCCAGTCTGCAGCCTGGGGGTCACATGCCACCTTTTGCCTATTTTGTACCTTTCCAGATCCTGGCAGGAAGGAAAAACCATATTCTGTAGACTGGCTTCTACCAGTTAAATCATTGTAATTTCTCTTACATCACCTTTTTCCATGCGGTTTATCTTTTCTGTTTTATTTTGAAAAGGATTTTAATGAGAGAAATATCAAATCGAGCACCTGCAGTCCTTGTCCCGGAGCGTGCCCGCAGCCCCCGACCCTGGCCCCAAGCGCGCCTGCAGTTCTCCGGCCCCGGGCGCGCCTGCAGTTCCCCGACCCCCGAGCGCGCCTGCAGCCCCCCGGCCCTGAGTGCACCTGCAGCCCCCCGGCCCTGAGTGCACCTGCAGCCCCCCGGCCCTGAGTGCACCTGCAGCCGCCAACCCTAGCCTCAAGCGTGTCCGCAGCATGCCCACAACAGGTCTGCAGTCTGACAGCTCTCTGTATGGTCCTTTGGGAGGGTCAGATGCTGCACTTGGGGCCGCATGCAAAAAGACACAGAGAGCGCACAGGCCCAGAGCATTACCTAGGCACATCATAAGAAATACAGCAAGGTTCAATCTCCCCGGAAGGTGTCTGGTCAGGGACTATAGACCTCCAAATGGTTGACGCGTTTCGAGGCAATGCCTCTTCCCCAGAGCTGCTACCTACACAATCTCTGTTGATAGCGGCTCTGAGGAAGAGGCATTGCCTCGAAACGCGTCAGCCATTTGGAGGTCTATAGTCCCCGACCAGACACCTCCCAGGGAGACTGGACTTTTTTTTTTTTTTTTTTTAAAGGTAATGCACTAGGCCTGTGCGCCCTCTCTGTCTTTTTGCTTGCAGTTCATTTGGATTCCCTTGGTCCATTGAGGGCAGCAAGGCGTGCGTTCCATAGGCCATCTATGTACGGTTACAGTCACTGGAGTCCATCGTCCAGCGCAGGAGTACAAACATTTTCTTCAAGCTGCACTTGGGGCCCCCTTCCATCCAGCTGACCACCACAGCTCCAGGGTATGTACGTGTTCAGTAGCCCAGATGTCAGCCTCAGCAGTAATAAGCGACCACCAACCGATTCACGTTATAGCCTTCAATTTATTTAGAGTGCATACAGAAAAAAGCCAACGCTGATAAATATTGTATGTGAGAACCACAGCTGTGCAGTGTAGGCACACCAAAGACAGATTCTGAAAAGGGACGCAGGACCCCCAATCCAGTGACGTCATCCAGCAAGTCTGGATTATCCGAGTGGACGAAAGAACAAAGCTACACCTTTAGTGTTCAATTTCCTGAGCGCAGTCATTCATCAAGTGGTTCTCTGCTGAAGTGCAACCTGACAATTTCCGTAAGCAGGACAATCTGACAATCCACAAATCGTGTCCTATTCCTTATGACTGCACAGGCTCTTGGAGTATATCTGCAGGTTTCACAAGGAAACTGTAGACACATGGGGAGGGGGGGGGGGGGGCATTTATCAATCGTGTCACAATGAAACTGTAGACACATGGGGAGGGGGGGGGGGGGCATTTATCAATCGTGTCACAAGGAAACTGTAGACACATGGGGGAGGGGGGGCATTTATCAATCCTGTCACAAGGAAACTGTAGACACATGGGGGCATTTATCAATCGTGTCACAAGGAAACTGTAGACACATGGGGGAGGGGGGGCATTTATCAATCCTGTCACAAGGAAACTGTAGACACATGGGGGAGGGGGGGCATTTATCAATCCTGTCACAAGGAAACTGTAGACACATGGGGGAGGGGGGGCATTTATCAATCCTGTCACAAGGAAACTGTAGACACATGGGGGAGGGGGGGCATTTATCAATCCTGTCACAAGGAGACTGTGACAGGATTGATAAATTCCCCCCCCCCCCATGTGTCTACAGTCTCCTTGTGACAGGATTGATAAATTCCCCCCCCCCCCCATGTGTCTACAAGGAAACTGTAGACACATGGGGGAGGTGGGGCATTTATCAATCCTGTCTCAAGGAGACTGTAGACACATGGGGGAGGGGGGCATTTATCAATCCTGTCACAAGGAAACTGTAGACACATGGGGGAGGGGGGGCATTTATCAATCCTGTCTCAAGGAGACTGTAGACACATGGGGGAGGGGGGCATTTATCAATCCTGTCACAAGGAAACTGTAGACACATGGGGGAGGTGGGGCATTTATCAATCCTGTTTCAAGGAGACTGTAGACACATGGGGGAGGGGGGCATTTATCAATCCTGTCTCAAGGAGACTGTAGACATGGGGGAGGGGGGGCATTTATCAATCCTGTTTCAAGGAGACTGTAGACACATGGGGGAGGGGGGCATTTATCAATCCTGACACAAGGCACAGCAATCAGAAGCAGTGAGGTGCATCGCAATGCCTCAGCCGGGGTCATAAAACTTCTACTTTGTTACTCGACATCTCTATGGAGTTACACCTGACCCTGACCACTTGTCAAAGCTGCATCTGTTCAGAGCAGAAATCCTTCTTATGTTCAGTAAACGATCTTTGAAAACTGTTGCACTTGTCTGCCCAGGAATACAGAAGCACAGGTCTGTAAACCTGTCCTTGAGACTTCGTTGAAGGAGACGCAGCCCGATTTGTGGCTCATCCTGTCATTAACTTGCTTGATAAATGTCCCCCATAGGACGAGATACACTGGTGCCTGAAGCAAAACCGGAACATTTCTCAAGTGGTCTGAATAAAGAGCCTGTAAAGACGTAAGGGGGTGGCGTGTGTAAATAATACTCTGAAAATAGGACCGCCCCCCTCGGTCTAGGACTATTGCCAGAGGACTTTCAATTTTACTGCAGATGTGCAGCTGGATGCCCATATACCTGCTACACGATAGTAGGGGGGACAGATTATCTGATCCAAAGGACAGCAGGGTCCTTGATGACCAGAACCAGCAAAGCAGGCACACTGCAGTTGAGGTGGCAGAGAAAGTGAAAGGCGCTTTCCGCAGCAACAGAAAACGCCTTTAAAAGTCCTGCTTACGTTTGCCAGAAAGGTGGACACTTTACCATGCTGTACTATGTGGTCTGCGATGGAGGAGAGGGGAAACTACTACCTGTCGTGTCATTATGCAGTTATCGGCACTCCAGGAGCGCCGTAATGGAGGAAAGCAGCCGGCCAGTGTCGGCGAGGCAGAGGTGTGTAAGGAGTTGGGCCCCGCCTGGCACTTCTGCTCTGCCCCTGGATATAGTGGGTGACCCCCTCCTGCAGAGCCCGCTTCTCTCTAGCTGATGAGGCGACCATGCAGTTCATTTAGTTGTTCTGGGGTTAGCACCAGACGATGGATCTGTCCCCGCTCCGCCTGACACGGGAGCATCACCTTCCCGATGTAAACCGTGTCTTCTTTCTTCTCTTCTTTGGCCTGTGGGAAAGAAACGGAGACCAAAAATATTGTAGGAGCAAACTTGGCTGTAACTATGACAAAGGTTAGGCTGCTATCTGAATCTAAAAAAAAAAGTATGTATGTATGTATGTATGTATGTATACATACACACATACATACATATATACACACACATACATACATACATACATATATACACACACATATATACACACACATACATACATACACACACACACACACACACACACACACACACACAGGATCTCCCAGAAGTGAGTCGACCCCTCACCCGGATTGAATACAATACACCTCCTCCCTTGGCCAACTCATACACTCTCACGGCTTCAACTACCACCTCTATGCCGACGACACACAAATCTATCTCTCAACCCCCCACCTCACCCCCTCGGTCTCCGCCCGAATCACACACCTACATCCCTCCTGGATGTCGCTTCACTTCCTTAAACTGAACCTCTCCAAAACCGAGCTCCTGGTCTTCCCCCCAGCCTGGACACCACCCCCCATTGACTTCTCCATCACATCCAACAACACCACCATCAAACCCGTCCCACAGGCCAGAGTACTTGGTGTCATTCTGGACTCCAACCTATCCTTCCAGCCCCAAGTCCAATCTTTAACAAACTCATGCAGACTCCACCTCCGCAACATGCAGACTCCACCTCCGCAACATGCAGACTCCACCTCCGCAACATGCAGACTCCACCTCCGCAACATCGCCAAAATCTGCACATTCCTAACCCCAGAAACCACTAAACAGCTCATCCACTCCCTCATCATATCACGACTCGACTACTGCAACTCCCTCCTCACTGGCCTGCCTCGCCGCTGGCTATCCCCGCTTCAGTCCATCCTGAATACGGCTGCCAGACTCATTCACCTCTCCAACTGCTCTGTCTCTGCCACCCCCCTCTGCCAATCCCTCCACTGGCCTCCACTCAGTGTCCTCCACCCCCCTCTGCCAATCCCTCCACTGGCCTCCACCCCCCTCTGCCAATCCCTCCACTGGCCTCCACTCAGTGTCCTCCACCCCCCTCTGCCAATCCCTCCACTGGCCTCCACCCCCCTCTGCCAATCCCTCCACTGGCTTCCGATTGCACAACGGATCAAATTCAAAATCCTAACACTGACGTACAAAGCCGTCCACCATACTGCCCCGAACTACATCACTGACCTAATATTCAAGTACCGCCCAACACGCACACTCCGCTCCTCACAAGACCTCCTTCTCTCTAGTTCCCTGGTCTCCTCCTCCCATGCCCGCCTCCATGACTTCTCCAGGGTGTCACCCATCCTCTGGAACTCCCTGCCCCAACCCATCAGATTATCACCTACTCTCCTCTTCTTTAGGCGCACCCTGAAAAAACCCATCTCTTCAGGGAAGCCTACCCCACCCTCTGCTAATTTGCCGATCTCCTCCACTCTTCCTACCACTCCATCCCCCACAGCTATCTCCTCCTGTGCCACCATCCCCTCCCTCCTAGATTGTAAGCTCCAAGGAGCAGGGCCCTCGATCCCCTCGTGTATCGCATTGTATTGTTATTGTTCTGTCACATGTTCTGTCCCCCTTTGTAATGTACAGCGCTGAGCGAACTGTTAGTGCTTTATAATATATATATATACACACACAATACTGTCATTGTATTAGACAATTACAGCATTAAAGTTGCTGTAAACCTCAGACGTGAAATATAAACAAAGCATATCCCTCTCTAGTGCGTTCTCAATTAACCACTTCCCCACCGCCTTATAGCAGACATACTGCTACAGGGCGGCAGGGGTGTGCAAAATCATGTGTATATATGGGATTTTGCATTTCTGGGTAGGGGGCGCCTTACTCGCGCCGTCATTCATGGCCATCAATCATCGGGTCCCGGCCAGTGATTACCGAGGATCTCCGACGGGGAGGAGGGCTGCTTTGTTTACTAACAGTCCTCCTCCCCGTTAGCTCGGGCACACTGCACAGCACAGCCATCCAGAGCAGTGTGCTTACAGTGAAGCACCAACACACTGCCCCCCAGTAAAACACTCCCAGCACACAGTTAACCCTTTGATCACCCCTCACATTGACCCCTTCCTGCCCAGTGCCATTAGTACAGTGTCAGTGCTTTTTTTTTTTAGCACTGGTCACTGTATTGGTGTCACTGGGGATGTCAGTGACACCAAGTCAGTCCCTCCCCCCCCCATGTCAGAATGACCGCCGCAGTCCCGCTATAGGCCGCTGATCGGCGCATTAGCAAAAAAAAAACCCAAAAAAATTCTAGTATCTATACCGCCATTTGTAAACGCTATAACGTTCATGACACTGTTCAGCTGATGGGACGTCTCCCAAGTCTTGTCGGTATGGAAACAGAACTTGGGGTGACGCCCCCCCCCCCCCCCCCCCCCCCCCCCCCCCCCCCCCCCCCCCCCCCCCCCCCCCCCCTCCCCCCCCCCCCCCCCCCGAGAGACTTACCTTTATAAAGTCTAATGATGGGAAGGTAGCGAAGTCTGATGGGACGTTTGCTCCAGGGCACTGTGATACGGTCTCCTTCAGGACTTCATCCTGGGAACAAACGAGAGATCCGGGGAATCAAGACTACACGGCCAATTATACAAAACATTCTAGTTATTTTAAAGCGTTAAGTGCTACGTTACATTGGTGGTCAAAGTAACAAAAGTCTGACCACCAACGGTAAGGAGGGCACGACACCGACCACCAACGGTAAGGAGGGGGCACGACACCGACCACCAACGGTAAGGAGGGGGCACGACACCGACCACCAACGGTAAGGAGGGGGCACGACACCGACCACCAACGGTAAGGAGGGGGCACGACACCGACCACCAACGGTAAGGAGGGGGCACGACACCGACCACCAACGGTAAGGAGGGGGCACGACACCGACCACCAACGGTAAGGAGGGGGCACGACACCGACCACCAACGGTAAGGAGGGGGCACGACACCGACCACCAACGGTAAGGAGGGGGCACGACACCGACCACCAACGGTAAGGAGGGGGCACGACACCGACCACCAACGGTAAGGAGGGGGCACGACACCGACCACCAACGGTAAGGAGGGGGCACGACACCGACCACCAACGGTAAGGAGGGGGCACGACACCGACCACCAACGGTAAGGAGGGGGCACGACACCGACCACCAACGGTAAGGAGGGGGCACGACACCGACCACCAACGGTAAGGAGGGGGCACGACACCGACCACCAACGGTAAGGAGGGGGCACGACACCGACCACCAACGGTAAGGAGGGGGCACGACACCGACCACCAACATAAGGGGGCACGACACCGACCACCAACGGTAAGGAGGGGGCGACCCCGACCACCAACGGTAAGGAGGGGGCGACCCCGACCACCAACGGTAAGGAGGGGGCGACCCCGACCACCAACGGTAAGGAGGGGGCGACCCCGACCACCAACGGTAAGGAGGGGGCGACCCCGACCACCAACGGTAAGGAGGGGGCGACCCCGACCACCAACGGTAAGGAGGGGGCGACCCCGACCACCAACGGTAAGGAGGGGGCACGACACCGACCACCAACGGTAAGAAGGGGGCGACCCCGACCACCAACGGTAAGAAGGGGGCGACCCCGACCACCAACGGTAAGAAGGGGGCGACCCCGACCACCAACGGTAAGAAGGGGGCGACCCCGACCACCAACGTAAGGGGGCATTTCTTTTCTGGTCATTGATATTTGTTTCAATTTTAATTATAAATGAAACATTTTCTATTGTTTAATTTATTTTTATATTAAACTTTCAGCTTCATCCAATGTTCCATTATATATATATATATAATGTATTTATTAGCAGGGATTCTGAGACCTGAAGGCTTTTTGAAAGGTTCCTCCCTTGAAGTAACTTTCACAACATACCCGATTATCAGAGGTTGCTTTACAACTGTCGAAAAGAAAATAGAGAGACGGCCGCTAAAGTCAGCCTCATACAGCTAGGATTTACCTTCAGCTTGTCGATCGTCTCGCTGAGCGACTTGAGGCGAGCGGTCTGTTCGAGGAGCTGCGTTGCTGGACTGCCTGTGTACAGACATCGATACAACCAGTGATTACAATATTGATATACACATCGAGTAATCGGATATTTTTAGGACACATTATCACAATTTTTTTTCATCTGAAGAAGTTAGACAGAAATGCAGGGGGGGCCATGTTTGGCCGTGACTGTATCAGTACAGATTGGACACATTTTCTGTCTGATAACGCACCACTTCACCCAGAACATTGCTGCAATGACAAAATGGCAATCTCACGTTCATTTCTTTTGTTCCTATTGGTAGGACACAAAAAAGTGGAGAAATAAAAAGCCAAGTCTTCCATGCAAAACCCCAAAAATGGACTGGACAAAATTATTGGCACCCTCAATGTAATATTTGGTCACACACCCCTTGGTTGCAGGAAGCCATTGAGTTCAGTCATTTTTTCCATCAATGAGTTTCTTCCACCTCTCTACTGGACTTTTGGATCGCTTTTCTTCCTCCAACTGCTCCGGGTCTCTCAGATTGGAAGGTTCCTCCTCCCAACTGATGTTCTGAGATTTCTCCACAGGAGCTCTATGGGATGGAGATCTGGACTCATTGCTGGCCAGTTCAGTCCTCTCCAGTGCTTTGTCTGACACCATTTCTGGGGTCTTTTTGACGTGTGCTTTGGGGTCATTGTCCTGCTGGAAGACCCATGACCTCTGACATTGGAGACCCAACTTTCTGACACTGGGCCCTACATTGCACCCCAGAGTTCTTTGGTAGTCTTCAGATTTCATCATGACATGCACATGGCCAAGACATGCAGTGCCTGAAGCAGCAAAGCAACCCCAAAACATCAGTGGACCCCCCCCCCCCCCCCCATCATGTGTGACTGGATTATTTTCTTTAAAGGCCTCATTGCTTTTTCTGACAACAGTAGAATGATGGGCTTTACCAAACTTACCTGAGGAAGCCAAAATCCCTTTGGGAGAATGTGCTGTGGACAGACGAAACACAATGGCAGATTTTTGGTAAACTCCAATCTGGCTTCCAATATGTTTCTGTGCCAGCAGTGGGGTCCGCCTGGGTCTCCTCCCATATTTCTGTGTCAGCAGTGGGGTCCTCCTGGGTCTCCTCCCATCCTACCAGCATGGGGTCCTCCTGGGTCTCCTACCATATTTCTGTGTCAGCAGTGGGGTCCTCCTGGGTCTCCTACCATATTTTCTCTGTGTCCTCCTGGCAGTGGGGGGGTCCTCCTGGGTCTCCTCCCATATTTCTGTGTCAGCAGTGGGGTCCTCCTGGGTCTCCTACCATATTTCTGTGTCAGCAGTGGGGTCCTCCTGGGTCTCCTACCATATTTCTGTGTCAGCAGTGGGGTCCTCCTGGGTCTCCTCCCATATTTCTGTGTCAGCAGTGGGGTCCTCCTGGGTCTCCTACCATATTTCTGTGTCAGCAGTGGGGGTCCTCCTGGGTCTCCTACCATATCTTCTGTGTCAGCAGTGGGGTCCTCCTGGGTCTCCTACCATATCTCTGTGTCAGCAGTGGGGTCCTCCTGGGTCTCCTACCATATCTCTGTCAGCAGTGGGGTCCTCCTGGGTCTCCTACCATATTTCTGTGTCAGCAGTGGGGTCCTCCTGGGTCCTCCTATTTCTGTGTCAGCAGTGGGATCCTCCTTGGTCTCCTACCATATTTCTGTGTCAGCAGTGGGGTCCTCCTGGTCAGCAGTGGGATCCTCCTTGGTCTCCTACCATATTTCTGTGTCAGCAGTGGGGGGGTCCTCCTGGGTCTCCTACCATATTTCTGTGTCAGCAGTGGGGTCGGGTCCCTACCATATTTCTGTGTCCTGGGGGTCTCCTACCATATTTCTGTGTCAGCAGCAGGGGGGGTCCTCCTGGGTCTCCTACCATATTTCTCTCTCAGCAGTGGGGTCCTCCTGGGTCTCCTACCATATTTCTGTGTCAGCAGTGCGGTCCGCCTGGGTCTCCTACCATATTTCTGTGTCAGCAGTGGGGTCCTCCTGGGTCTCCTACCATATTTCTGTGTAGGAATACCAGAACGTGAGGCACGGGGTAATTTCTGATGTTAAAGTGATGGAATTCAGTGATCACATGATCGGGACCTCACACAGAGGTCCCGTACGACGATCGGTGTGCCACTGTGTCCGGAAGGGAGCACGCACAAGCAGGGGGCGGGGAGGCCGTTTATAAACAGCCACCCGACTCTGCACTGCCACCGTCCGGCCGTTTATATACAATGGCCGGACAGGAAGGGGTTAATGACAAATTACCGGAGTGTCACAAACTTGGAATGCAATTGTTTCTTCCAACTTTGAGAAAATGCCAATGGGATGGGTCAGATTTGGCTTGGAATTTCTCCACTTTTTTGTGTCATACCAATACATAAGAAAAACATGAGAATGCCGAAACATTTGTAATTGCAACAATTTTCTGGGCGAAGACATTCGGGGGGACGACAACAAGATTCTTGGCCATGACTGTACGCACAATTCACAAATCCAGTTGACCACCTAAAAAGGAACATCTTTGGATTTACTTAGAATGGCTGTGCGGAGTCCATGACTCGGAACGTTTCACAGCCCCTGGATGAGCCTTGGTTCGGCTCAAAGTCGATCAAGCAGCATTTCTAGAGGGAGAGGAGTAAATGGAGATTCACATTATCACAACGAGCTTACTGTGCTGAAAAGAACAGACCTCCTTTCTTGTGGGTGATGTCCACCACCTTGGCGTTGGCGCTCATTTGCTGCAGGGTATCCAACAGCTGACTGGTCTTGCGGTAGAGCGTCCCAGACATGACCTCCTCCCGCGGACGGTCTTTGGAGAGGGTTAGTTTAGGCAAATGCAGTGGAGGTAAGGCAGCCAGCTCCTCCTTCATCCGCTGAGCCTGGAAAAAAAGGGAGAAGTGCTGGTTAGATATTGTAGTGAAGGTCAGAACCCCCCTCCATGTTTTCTACAGGCCCTCCTTTGTTTTGGCTCAGAAGACACAACTGGTCATGAGCTTTGCCCCGGACCACCCTTGGTTTGGAGAGGACCTCACCTTCAGCTTGTTGTTCTCCTGCTTCAGGTGCTTCATGGACAGGCGCAGGGCATCAATCTGCTGCAGAAGCAACGGTGAGTCCTTCACTTGTACAGGACCCGATCCGTTCAGCAGGACCTGGCTGGAGACCACTCCTACATGGAGAAGCAATGGACACAAGAGACGCGTCAGATCGATGACTAGAAGATCGGCAGGGCGGCCATCGCATGCATACTGACAACAGAGACATCTTCAGGATCTTGTGGAAAGGGTTAATGAGTCATGCAGAGTTCCCATCATGCACCAGGAAGTGATTCTCGGGGACTCAAATGGAGCCGATTTATAAATGTCAGGAAAATATTTCTTTTTTACATTTCGCTTCACAATATTTCCTGCTTTTTAACCATTTGACCTCCAGAAGGTTTTGCCCAATTCACGACCGGGGCATTTTCTTGCTATTTAGCTGGGAACTGCTTGTTCTTGCGACACGTACACAAATTACATTTATAACATTTTTTTTTTTTTATACACAAATAGTGGTGATTAAATACCACCAAAATAAAACTCTGTTATATTGTAAAGCGCTGAGCAAACTGTTGGCGCTATATAAATCCTGTATAATAATAATAATCACTGGGGAATTTTTATTATTTAAAATGAATTTCTCTCTACTTTATCAAAAAAAAAAAAAAAAAAAAATCAAATTTCTTTATAAAAAACTTAGGCCAAAATTTATTCTGCTACGTGTCTTTGGTGAAAAAAAAAAAATCCCAATAAGTGTATATTATTGGTTTGTGTGGAAGTTTACAAAACTACGGGATATAGTGGGAAAAAAGAAAAAAAAAACCACAAATTCGTTTATAACCAAAAATTATAATTTTTCAAAATTTCTTCACATTTTTATATTAATTATGTTTTTTTTGCTTTTAACAAACTGTCACCCTAGCAGTACAGTGTCACCATAGTGACACTGTACTACTTGTGGTGAAGATTTTTTTTTTTTTTTTTTACACTGATTGGTTTTACAGCTCTTATGGGTGTAAAAGCAATCATTTCTCCTTCTCTCTGGCTGCATTCTTGCAGCCACTGAGAAATACTGTGAGAGCTGTGATTGGTCACAGCTTCTCACATGGTACAAGGCTGTTGTGAATAGCCCTGTACCATGAGATCTCTTGATCATTCACATATTTCACACGTAGTAAGCAATGTGTCAGAAGTGACATCTTGCTTACTACTGTTCATGTGATCACCGATTGTCCAATCAGTGATCACATCATCGGGACCTCGCACAGAGGTTCCGTACAGTAATCAGTGTCCAGACACAGCAGGCACTGGATCGCAGTCCCATGTGCTCCCAGGAAGTGCGTACAGGCTGTGAATGTGGAGACCGTTTATAAACGTCCACCTGCTCCTGCACTGCTCCCGGCCATTGTGTACAGTGTGTGTATATATATAAAAATGAAAAAAATTCCAGTATATATACCACCATTTGTAGACGCTATAACTTTCAGGTAAACCAATTATTTACATGTATTGGGATTTTTTTTTTGGCAAAGACACGGCGCAGAATACATTTTGGCCGAAACTTATGATGAAATTTGATTTTTTACATTTTTTTTACTGGACATGTTTTATAGCAAAAAGTCAAAAATATTGTTATTTTTCCAAATCGGTCGGTCTTTTTTTGACTATAGTGCAATAAAAAAAAATAAAAAAAAAACGCACATGCGATCAAATACCATCTAAAGAAAGCTCTATTTGGGGGGAAAAAAAAAAAGGATGTAAATTTGATGTACAGCGTTGCATGACCGTGCAATTGGCAGTTACTGTAACGCAGTGATGTATTGCAAAAAATGGCCTGGTCAGCAGGGGGTAAATCCTCTGGAGGGCGAGGGGTTAAGGAGCACAATGACATAATAATCTGACCCTTTATAAACAGGCCCCGATGTGTAAATGTAGAGGTGACGTGGATGGGTGCATGCTGCGTACAGAAGAGTGCAGGGTGCCGGTACTATACCTCTCTGCTCTTCCTCTGTCAGAGCACAGGACAGGAAGACACAAATTACAGGAGAAATCAGAGAAGAGAACAGAAAACAGCAAACAGTTCAGGAGTGGTTCACACAGGAGTGTATCAGGCCTGTACAAGCTCCCACTGACACCAATGATGGGGCACTATTCCCCCCACTCCCCCTATTCCTCCCACTGACACCAACCATGGGGCACTATTCCTCCCACTGATACCAATGATGGAGCACTATTCCTCCCACTGACACCAACGATGGGACACTATTCCTCCCACTGACACCAATGATGGGACACTATTCCTCCCACTGACACCAATGATGGGGCACTATTCCTCCCACTGATACCAATGATGGGACACTATTCCTCCCACTGATACCAATGATGGGACACTATTCCTCCCACTGACACCAATGATGGGCACTATTCCTCCCACTGACACCAACCATGGGATGGGGCACTATTCCTCCCACTGACACCAACCATGGGGCACTATTCCTCCCACTGATACCAATGATGGGGCACTATTCCTCCCACTGACACCAACCATGGGGCACTATTCCTCCCACTGACACCAACCATGGGGCACTATTCCTCCCACTGACACCAACCATGGGGCACTATTCCTCCCACTGACACCAATGATGGGGCACCATGGGGGGCACTATTCCTCCCACTGACACCAACGATGGGGCACTATTCCTCCCACTGACACCAATGATGGGGCACTATTCCTCCCACTGATACCAATGATGGGACACTATTCCTCCCACTGATACCAATGATGGGACACTATTCCTCCCACTGACACCAATGATGGGGCACTATTCCTCCCACTGACACCAACGATGGGGCACTATTCCTCCCACTGATACCAATGATGGGGCACTATTCCTCCCACTGATACCAATGATGGGGCACTATTCCTCCCACTGACACCAATGATGGAGCACTATTCCTCCCACTGACACCAATGATGGAGCACTATTCCTCCCACTGACACCAATGATGGAGCACTATTCCTCCCACTGACACCAATGATGGGGCACTATTCCTCCCACTGACACCAATGATGGGGCACTATTCCCCCCACTGATACCAATGATGGGGCACTATTCCTCCCACTGATACCAATGATGGGGCACTATTCCTCCCACTGACACCAATGATGGGGCACTATTCCTCCCACTGACACCAATGATGGGGCACTATTCCCCCCACTGATACCAATGATGGGGCACTATTCCTCCCACTGACACCAATGATGGGGCACTATTCCTCTCACTGATACCAATGATGGGGCACTATTCCGCCCATTGATACCACTGATGGGGCACTATTCCTCCCACTGACACCAATGATGGGGCACTATTCCTCCCACTGACACCAATGATGGGTCATTCCTTACTCCCACTGACACCAGGACATATTCTTCCACTGACCACAGTCCAGGCCCCCTATAGTTGGAAGAACAGTAAAGTGGTCCTATGTTTAGAACGTTTGGGGATTTCTGGTTTAAAGGAAAAACAACATTTATACATTTATTTCATTTAGTATTTTCTTTCCCCGAAACCCCATCAAGCCCTCTCACCTCCTGCGATGCCAGACACAATGGATGCCACACCGGATGCGGGGGCCCCGCGGAGACCCTCGATAGTGCGTTTTGATTGGTTGTTCAGTCTCTGCCGTAACTCAGCCTTCTCTGCCTCCAGCTGGTCGATATCCGCCTGTAGGGCATCCATGGTCTCCTCGAATTCCCTGCCAACGGCACAAAACATCGATCAATATCAGAAGCCGCTATACTGCACAAATCAGAAGACGTCAGGCGCAAACAACCATGAAAAGGAGAAATCCCAGACGCAGCATAAACTCCGCTTACATCAAAGGAGTCTTCAGAGAGGAGTCTCGGCTCTGGTCCCAGATATACTGGCCTGACCTGGACCATCCTGCCCTGGACCATCCTGCCCTATACACAGGTAGGTAGTCACGCCACTTACAGGACTGCGGCAGAGAGAATGCCGCTATATTTATTGAAATGGGAAAACCTGCATTCTTGGCCAACTGGAGACTCTTCCAAGAAAGATCCATCCTTCCTCCTGAGGAACATACGTGAACCTTGAAGGGTCCAGGAGAGGGCAGAGCCTCTAGGAACTGCTCGCCAGTTGTACATGCCTAGTGTGCACTTCTACTGTAAGGGGCAGTATAGCCCTAGGGTGCTTACTGTCAAGCTGTGTCCCTCATCGAACGATAGCGACGATCTATGCTATACAAAGGCTGAGCAGGAACCAGATTACCGCGCCTGCAATACAGGTATAGGGGACATCTGAAGTATCAGTAGAGGCCAAATGTCTTCGGGAACACTGTGCTGTGCCCCAATCCACAAAGCAAGCTGCATTAAGACATTGGTTGAGGAGTTTACTGAGGAGAAACCTCAAATGGCCTTCACGGGGTTCAGACCTCAACCCTACATCTGTCAGGACTTTGATCACCTGCTGGTGGCACCATTGCTCCCAGAGTTGACGGGCATCTGAAGTATCAGTAGATGCCAAAATGTCTTAAGGAACACTGTGCTGTGCCCCAATCCACAAAGCCAGCTGCATTAAGACACTGGTTGAGGAGTTTAGTGAGGAGAAACCTCCACGTAGTTCTGACCTCAACCCTACCGAACATCTGTCAGGACTTGGATCACTTGCTGGAGGCACCATTGCCCCCAGAGTCCAAGGGCATCTGAAGTATCAGTAGAGGCCAAAAAGTCTTAGGGAACACCGTGCTGTGCCCCTGTGTGCAAAGCCAGCTGCATTAAGACATTGGTTGAAAAGTTCGGTAGGGTTGAGGTCGGAATTCCATGAAGGCCATTTGAGGTTTCTCCTCATTAAACATCTGTCAGGACTTGGATCACCTGCTGGTAGCACCATTGCCCCCAGAGTTCAAGGGCACCTGAAGTATCAGTAGAGGCCGAAAAGTCTTAGGGAACACAGTGCTGTGCCCCAATCCACAAAGCCAGCTGCATTAAGACACTGGTTGAGGAGTTTGAGGAGAAACCTGAAATGGCCTTCACGGAGTTCCGACCTCAACCCTACCGAACATCTGGCAGGACTTGGATCATCTGCTGGTGGCACCATTGCCCCCAGAGTCCACAGGCATCTGAAGTATAAGTAGAGGCCAAATGTCTTAACACCGGGCTGTGCTCCCATCCACAAGGCCAGCTGCATTAAGACATTGGTTGAGGAGTTTACTGAGGAGAAACCTTCATGGAGTTCCGACCTCAACCCTGCCAAGCATCTGTCAGGACTTGGATCACCTGCTGGTAGCACCATTGCCCCCAGAGTTCAAGGGCATCTGAAGTATCGGAGGCTAAATGTCTTAGCGAGCACCGTGTTGTGCCCCAATCCACAAAGCCAGCGGCATTAAGACATTGAGGTTTCTCCTCACTAAACTCCTCAACCAATGTCTTAATGCCGCTGGCTTTGTGGATTGGGGGATGGGGCACAACACGGTGCTTGCTAAGACATTTAGCCTCCGATACTTCAGATGCCCTTGGACTCTGGGGGCAATGATGCCACCAGCAGGTGATCCACGTCCTGCCAGATGTTCGGTAGGGTTGAGGTCAGAACTCCATGAAGGCCTTTGAGGTTTCTCTTTACTAAACTCCTCAACCAAAGGCCTTCATGGAGTTCTGACCTCAACCCTACCGAACATCTGGCAGGACGTGGATCACCTGCTGGTGGCATCATTGCCCCCAAAGTCCAAGGGCATCTGAAGTATCAGTAGAGGCCGAAAAGTCTTAGGGAACACCGTGCTGTGCTCCTGTGTGCAAAGCCAGCTGCATTAAGACATTGGTTGAGGAGTTTGGTAGGGTTGAGGTCAGAACTCCATGAAAGCCATTTGAGGTTTCTCCTCACTAAACATCTGTCAGGACTTGGACCACCTGCTGGTGGCACCATTGCCCTCAGAGTCCAAGGGCACAGTTTCGATGGCCACCAGCGGGTATCTCCCAGCAACTAGCTGATCTCAGTAATTAGGCTCCACCTGATGCTGGCTGCTGTGAAGGTATATAATCCCTCCCTTAACCCCTTCATTCCCGAGGGTGAAACAAATCTTAATACCGAAGCACAATTTTGCAACTCTGACCTGTGTTAGCAACACCGTACATATCGTCCCAACTACTTTGTGCATCCAGGTGGGTTATTCGCTTGTTCCTCAGTCCAGTAGTGTTCTCACCGTCTTCCCTCCCCAGCATCTTTAGTGTGGGCACCCGGCTGTGACAGCTTGCGGCTTCACACCTGGGTGCACACTGCGCATGTGCGAGTAGTGCTGCACTTTGTGAATGGTCCCATAGTCTTCTGGGACCTGTCACGTGTCCCAGAAAATGGGAAGGGAGGAAGTGGGGGCAAGGAACCTGTCAAATTTGGGTACCCACTCCCCCCCCCCTTCTCAAAGATCTGCAGTCTCCGGTCATCTCCTGTACCGCGTACCGCGTCCGCAGTCTCCGGTCATCTCCTGTACCGCGTCCGCAGTCTCCGGTCAGCTCCTGTACCGCGTCCGCAGTCTCCGGTCAGCTCCTGTACCGCGTCCGCAGTCTCCGGTCAGCTCCTGTACCGCGTCCGCAGTCTCCGGTCAGCTCCTGTACCGTGTCCGCAGTCTCCGGTCATCTCCTGTACCGTGTCCGCAGTCTCCGGTCATCTCCTGTACCGTGTCCGCAGTCTCCGGTCATCTCCTGTACCGTGTCCGCAGTCTCCGGTCATCCCCTGTACCGTGTCCGCAGTCTCCGGTCATCCCCTGTACCGTGTCCGCAGTCTCCGGTCATCCCCTGTACCGTGTCCGCAGTCTCCGGTCATCCCCTGTACCGTGTCCGCAGTCTCCGGTCATCTCCTGTACCGTGTCCGCAGTCTCCGGTCATCTCCTGTACCGTGTCCGCAGTCTCCGGTCATCTCCTGTACCGTGTCCGCAGTCTCTGGTCATCTCCTGTACCGTGTCCGCAGTCTGTGGTCATCTCCTGTACTGTGTCCGCAGTCTGTGGTCATCCCCTGTACTGTGTCCGCAGTCTGTGGTCATCTCCTGTACTATGTCCGCAGTCTCTGGTCATCTCCTGTACTGTGTCCGCAGTCTGTGGTCATCCCCTGTACTGTGTCCGCAGTCTGTGGTCATCCCCTGTACTATGTCCGCAGTCTCTGGTCATCTCCTGTACTATGTCTGCAGTCTGTGGTCATCTCCTGTACTATGTCTGCAGTCTCTGGTCATCTCCTGTACTGTGTCTGCAGTCCATTGGTTCAGAATTTTTTTTTTCCTCCTAGGTGCGTCTTATGGAGCGAAAAATACAGTATGTGTATGCACCTTTAATAAAAATGGTTTGTGAAGAAAAAAAATAAAAAATGTGTATACAATAAAGCGAATACTTTTTTTTACCACAATGTCTTTGTATATACGTGTAATTTCTCAATGCTGCAATAAAGTCCCACCGGGGGGTCTTCTGGTATATGTAGTCATTCAGGGGACGAGCGGCCAGATACTCAACTTTTTAGTTATGCTGCTTGATACCCAGTTTCGGTATCTCTCAGCACCTTGGAGCAGCGGCTGTCAGCCACGTCTGCTCACCCATCATCAGTACCTGGCCTCACAAATGCTCTTTTGGCTGAACTGGCGCACATAACCGCAGTAACATTACAGAAGACTTGTGGAGAGCCTCCCCAGATAAGCTGAGGTGGTCAGAGCCTCAGAGAGGGACAACTGCACATTGACACTCCTGTTTTTGCGACAGGAGCTGATTTAGGTGTGATGGTCAGGTGACCACAGACATTCGATCCTACACATACATTGTACGCATTACATATTCAGGAGATCACATACAGTGTGTGCATTACGTGTTCAGGAGATCACATACTAGGCCACGGAACACGGAAACATACTTCTCTTTCTTCTTCAGCACAGCCTGCGTTTCGTCCAGCTTGGTCTGGATCTTCTCCACCCGGTCATCTGCTTCCTTGGAGGCGCTGTCCAGCTTCTTCTCCAGCAGGCTAAGCCGTACGTTGGCTTCACTCAGCTCCTCCCCCTGATAAATATGGAGGAAGAAACATCATGACCGACCAATCAGCTGCAGACATCATCAATGACTGACAACGAATCACCGACCAATCAACTACAGACATCATCAATGACTGACAACGAAGGGACTCTTTCGGGTCCTATCACTGTGAGGACTAGGCGTGTTTTATGATCCGTGAATGTCACTTTCTGCATAGTTTTAGCAATGAACCAACGGCTCTCAACGGCCAATCAAATGGCCGTTGTCCTGACATGGGCAGTGCGCCTGGAAATTTAGACATAGAAATTTAGGCAATTTGTATGTCTTTAATTTGTGTTTTCAATGGTCACATGCCCTCAGGTTTAACCCCTAGCATCTAAGCAAAAGGACAGGGAGTGAAGACAAAAAAAGAAAAAAAAAAATTAAAGCATAGATAAAAAAAAAAAAATATTTAAAAAAAAAAAAAAAAAAGGAGGTATAAGAAAAAAAAAAAAATAAAAACAAAAAAAACCACACAGACACAACCCTAGTTCCTTTCTTGGCCCCGCTAATTTTTAAATTTTTTTTTCTTTTCTACATTTCCCCTTTCTCCCCCCCCCCCTTGTACAGGCCCCGCTAATTTTTTCAATTTTTTTTTTGTACAGGCCCCCGCTAATTTTTCAATTTTCTTTTTTTCCGTTTCCCATTTCTCCCCCCCTCTTTTTTGGCTCTCTCCTCCTCTACCTCTTTTTTCCCCTTTTTGCCTGGATTATTTTGCATGGGCCAGGGAGCGTAGATAAAAAAAAAAAAAAAAAATTAAAGAAAGCATAGTTAAAAAATAAAATACAGGAGGGTTAAAAAAAAAAAAAAAAAAAAGAAGAAGAAGATAGTCCATCAGGCCTGATGGGGTCAACTTTCTCAAGGTGACAGAAGTATTTAGAGATCTGCACTGACCTCATCACCCCATGTAAGGTGCCCTGAGGAAGGGAGGTGGACTTACCTTGATCTTCAGAGACTTCTTCAGCTCTTTGATGACGGTCTCTCTATCCTCCAGCTTCAGTCCCAATCCCTCAGCGTCAGTAATCTCTGCACGGAGGGCAGCGGCTCTCTGCTCAACTGGAGGAGGAGCCTGGAGAGAAGACACACCCACAAGTCACGTATTCATCACAAATTCAATAAAAGAAAATCCCATGCAAGTTATTTCATTAGTTTTGGATAGAACGGGGGAAGGGAAAGACAATGAATCAGATTTCCATTGGCTGCCGGGGTCCTCACTGGGGAGATTTCCCCTCACTTCTGGTGTCCAAGCAGGACATGTATGTAGACCCAGAACATGGATCCTCCCAGTACAGATGGGAAATGCCGGCACTTTTGTCAGCCCGGCTGGAGCTCTAATTTTTCAGATTCTAATAAAACATTTTATGCGACGTCCCCCTCCTCCACCCCCACGTGACCCCTCCCCCTCCTCCGTCCCCCTCCCAAGGCTCGCTCACCTTGTTCTGAGGCTTGTCGGCGTCATACTCTCCTTCCTGCATGGCGGTGGCCATCTTGTTCATGGTGGCGATCAGGATGTTGCAAGACTGTCGGAGGCACTCGTATGGGTTGCTGCCTTGAGAGCCATAAATCTGGAACAAGAAATGATCGATGACCAATACGAGTGAACGGATGTAACAGATCGCTCCCTACCTCTCAATATGCACCAATCGTAGATCTACGGCCTAAAGCGGTGGTAGACCTCAGACATGAACAAAGCACACTCCTACATAGTGTGCACTTGTCTCATTCCAGAGTGTCATGTCTGGATGCTGCCTCCTTCCTCTGCTATCAGCATCAGTCATTTGGACAGGTTTTCCTGACACCAAGAATAAAAAAAAAATAAAAATAAAGGTGACTAGAGGGAGCTCCAGGACACAGCCTGCGATTGGCAGCTTCAGCTCTACTCTTGTGCGCATCAGGTAGCTCTCTTCCCTCCAATCAGCTCTGAGATCTGCAGAGTGTAACTTGAGTTTCCACGCCCCCTGCTTTATGAAAGTTCAGACATGCTGTATAGCATAGAAAGCTGTAGATAAACCGGCACAACTCAAGTAGGATTCATTTAATCTCTGTGTATAACATGAGGCCGGTCTCTTCACTGGGTATATGAGAAGGATTCACAACCACTTCCAGTCCGGACACTTTACCCCCAACTTGACACCTTGTCCCTGTCTGTTAAAATGTGTCCAACATGTTCCTGGGATACGCCCACTTTGTCTGCGATGAAACTCTGTCACACGCCTGTCTGCCGTTACGAGATCCTGGATTGCTGTGATGCTTTCCTCAGTACAGGCAGTTGCTGGACTTCCACTGCGAGGGGCATCTTGGACAGAGGGGTTCCCTCTCTAGAATTCCATCACCCACTTTTTAACGGTGGAATAGGAAGGAGCAACCTCCCCTGAGGTTTCCATCATGTCCTTGTGGATGTCCTGTCCACTCATTCCCTTCTTTTCAGCAGGTGAGACGTTACAGATGGAAGCCCCCAATAATCGGGAAGTGAGACGTTACAGACAGAAGCTCCCAATAATCAGGGAAGTGAGACGTTACAGATGGAAGCCCCCAATAATCGGGAAGTGAGACGTTACAGATGGAAGCTCCCAACAATCGGGAAGTGAGACGTTACAGATGGAAGCCCCCAATAATCAGGGAAGTGAGACGTTACAGATGGAAGCCCCCAATAATCGGGAAGTGAGACGTTACAGATGGAAGCCCCCAATAATCGGGAAGTGAGACGTTACAGACAGAAGCTCCCAATATTCGAGAAGTGAGACGTTACCGATGGAAGCTCCCAATAATCGGGAAGTGAGACGTTACAGATGGAAGCTCCCAATAATCGGGAAGTGAGACGTTACAGATGGAAGCTCCCAATAATCGGGAAGTGAGACGTTACAGATGGAAGCTCCCAATAATCGGGAAGTGAGACGTTACAGATGGAAGCCCCCAATAATCGGGAAGTGAGACGTTACAGATGGAAGCCCCCAATAATCGGGAAGTGAGACGTTACAGATGGAAGCCCCCAATAATCGGGAAGTGAGACGTTACAGACAGAAGCTCCCAATATTCGAGAAGTGAGACGTTACAGACAGAAGCTCCCAATATTCGGGAAGTGAGACGTTACAGACAGAAGCTCCCAATAATCGGGAAGTGAGACGTTACAGACAGAAGCTCCCAATAATCAGGGAAGTGAGACGTTACAGATGGAAGCCCCCAATAATCAGGGAAGTGAGACGTTACAGATGGAAGCCCCCAATAATCGGGAAGTGAGACGTTACAGATGGAAGCCCCCAATAATCAGGGAAGTGAGACGTTACAGATGGAAGCCCCCAATAATCGGGAAGTGAGACGTTACAGACAGAAGCTCCCAATAATCGGGAAGTGAGACGTTACAGACAGAAGCTCCCAATAATCGGGAAGTGAGACGTTACTGATGGAATCTCCCGTTTATCGGCAATTTTATTTCCGTTTCTTCTTGGGCACCTTGAAGTTTTCTCACCTGTTCAGAGGCCTTGAAGGCGACATCTTCCAGTTTTAAGGACTGCAGACCTTCAGTTTCCCCGAGAGGAGCGATCATCTGAGCGCCGGCAGCTGCCACCTCCTGGAAAACGGCCACCACCCACTTCAGATGTTTGCGGCATTCCAGCAGCGTCTCGGAGACCTGGAAGGGCAGAAGTCACAGTCATGAAAATGTCTAAATACAAATTTCACCGTCCTGTCCTTGGACACCACAAAGAGGCGGAGCAAAGCATCTGATATGCCGCTAGAACAGCCCATCTCACACTTTTTAAAATGTATTTATTTATTTCAGGTACTTCTATAGCGCCATCAATTTACGCAGCATTTTACATACATATTGTAGATTCACATCAGTCCCCACCCCCGAGGAGCGTACAATCTAAGGTTTTTAAAACAAAGGAGCCCCTAAAATGACTTTCAGCTATCAGGGAACCTCTGCTAATAATTATTGTTGTAGCTCTAAAAACTGACTAAACGATTAACCCCTCCCCCTCCAGATTTCCCCCCCCCCCCTTCCTGACCAAGCCATTTTTTTGTAATACGGCCCTGTGTTACTTTAACTAATAATTGCGCGGTCGTGCAACGCTGCACCCAGATTACATTTATGTCTTTTTTTCCCCCACAAATAGAACTGTCTTTCGGTAGTATTTGATCGCCTGTGCATTGTTTCATGTGCTATAAACAAAACAAAAAAAACAAAAAAAAAAAAAACACCACAAAACCTACAATTTTGAAGAAAAAAAAAAATTATATTTTATATATATATATATATATATATATATATATATATATATATATATATATATATATATATATATATATACACACACACACACATATATATATATACACATACATATACATACATATATATATATATGTGTATGTGTGTGTGTGTATATACAGTTGCAAGAAAAAGTATGTGAACCCCTTGGGATTACGTGGAGTTTTGCATGAATTGGGCATAAAATGTGCTCTGAACGTCATCTAAGTCACAACAATAGAAGAACACAGTCTGCTGAACATAATACTACACAAACATTAGATGTTGCCATGGTTTAATTGCACATAACATGTAAACATTCACAGTGCAGGGAGGAAAAAGTATGTGAGGCCCTAGCTTAATGACTTCTCCCAGAGCTAATTGGAGCCAGGAGTGAGCCAACCTTGACTCCAATCAGTGTGATGATATTGGATGTGTTGCTGACAGCTGTCCTGCCCTTAAAAAACACACACCTGTTTTGGGTTTACTGGTTTCAAGAAGCACTGTCTGATGTGAACCATGCCTCGCAGAAAAGAGCTCTCAGAAGACCTACCATCAAGAATTGTTGACTTGCATGAAGCTGGAAAGGGTTACAAAAGTATCTCCAAAAGCCTTGATGTTCCTGTGTCCACGGTAAGACAGACTGTCTACAAATGGAGAAAGTTTAGCACTGTTGCTACTCTCCCTAGGCGTGGTCGTCCTGTAAAAATGACTGCAAGAGCACAGCGCAGAATGCTGCATGAGGTAAAGAAGAATCCCAGAGTGTCAGCTAAAGACCTACAGAAATCTCTGGCACATGCTAACATTTTTGTTGACACATCTACAATAAGGAAAACATTGAACAAGAATGGAGTACATGGGAGGACACCACGGAGGAAGCCATTGCTGTCCAAAAAGAAGATTGCAGCACGTTTGAAGTTTGCAAAAGAGCACCTGGATGTTCCACAGCACTACTGGCAAAATATACTGTGGACAGATGAAACCAAGATTGAGTTGTTTGGGAAGAACACACAACACTATGTGTGGAGAAAAAAAGGCCCAGCACACCAACATCAAAACCTCATCCCCACTGTGAAACATGGCGGAGGGAGCATCATGGTTTGGGGCTGCTTTGCTGCCTCAGGGCCTGGACGGATTGTTGTCATTGATGGGAAAATGAATTCCAGAGTTTATCAAGACATTTTGCAGGAAAACGTACGACCATCTGTCCGCCAACTGAAGCTCCGCAGAGGATGGGTGATGCAACAGGACAATGACCCAAAGCATACAAGTAATTCAACAAAACAATGGCTGCAACAGCACAGAATACGCCTTCTGGAGTGGCCCAGTCAGAGTCCTGACCTCAACCCGATTGAAATTCTGTGGCATGACCTTAAGAGAGCGATTCACACCAAACATCCCAATAATATTGCTACACTGAAACAGTTTTGTGAAGAGGAGTGGTCCAAAATTACTCCAGATCGTTGTGCAGGTCTGATCTGCAACTACAGGAAACGTTTGGTTGAGGTTATTGCTGCCAAAGGCGGGTCAACCAGTTATTAAGTCCAAAGGTTCACATACTTTTTCCTTCCTGCACTGTGAATGTTTACATGTTATGTGCAATTAAACCATGGCAACATCTAATGTTTGTGTAGTATTATGTTCAGCAGACTGTATTCTTCTATTGTTGTGACTTAGATGACGTTCAGAGCACATTTTATGCCCAATTCATGCAAATCTCCACGTAATCCCAAGGGGTTCACATACTTTTTCTTGCAACTGTATATATATATTTATTATATTCTATTTTATTTTTACTTTTTGCTATAAAAAAAATCCCAAAAACAATTTGTTCATAAATTTAGGCCAAAAATGTATTCTGCTACATGTCTTTGATAAAAAAGAAACCCAAAACATGTAAATTTATTGGTTTACGTGAAAGTTATAGCTTCTATAAACGGTGTTATATATATATTTGAATTTTTTTTTTATACTATTAATGGCGGTGATCAGCAACTTGGAGTAAGGAATTTTTTCCCCAGCAGGAGTAAATTGGATCGTGTTTTGCTGGGTTTTTCTGCCTTCCTCTGGATCCACTGTGGGTGTAGGAGTATAACTTTTTTTTTTTTTTTTTTTTTAATGGTTGAACTGGATGGACTTTTGTCTTTTTTCAGCCAAACTAACTATCACTCTGGGGAGTTCATTTCATCTATGTGGAGGTGGAAGAGCACTTTGTTGGTGGTGTCATCGGGAGGGTGTATTACACACACAGAAGAAAGCACTTTGATTGGTGGATGGTTTTTTATAGGTTGATGGACACAAGAATATATGCTGGAATTTGCTGTTACTATATTTGTGGCACTAGTACGCTGGATGTTATAGAATTACTCGCACTTTATGTATATGCTTGCATTGGACACTGATATTTTGGAGTACGGTTTTACAATATATACACTATATTGCCAAAAAGTATTGGCCCCGCCCTTTAAATCATGTGATTCAGGGGTTCCAATCCCCTCCAAATCATGTGATTCAGGGGTTCCAATCCCCTCCAAATCATGTGATTCAGGGGTTCCAATCCCCTCCCAATCATGCGATTCAGGGGTTCCAATCCCCTCCAAATCATGCGATTCAGGGGTTCCAATCCCCTCCAAATCATGCGATTCAGGGGTTCCAATCCCCTCCACCTCATGTGATTCAGGGGTTCCAATCCCCTCCACCTCATGTGATTCAGGTGTTCCAATCCCCTCCATGGACACAGGTGTATACAATCATCCCCTAGACATGCAGACGGCTTCTACAAACATTGGTGAAAGAATGGGTCGCTCTCAGGAGCTCAGTGACTCCAAGCGTGGTCCCGTGATAGGTGGTCACCTGTGCAATAAGTCCATCCGTGACATTTCCTGGCTACTAAATATTCCACGCTCAACTGTTAGTGGGATTATAACAAAGTGGAAGCCACTGGGAACAACAGCCACTCAGCCACCAAGTGGTAGGCCACGTCACATGACAGGGCGGGGTCAGCGCATGCTGAAGCGCACAGTGCGCAGAAGTCTCCAACTGTCTGCAGAGTCAATAGCTAAAGACCTCCAAACTTGGTGTGGCCTTCAGATGAGCCCAACAACAATGTGCATAGAGAGCTTCATGGAATGGGTTTCCATGGCCGAGCAGCTGCATCCAAGCCTTCCATCACCAAGTGCAATGCAAAGTGTCGGATGCCGTAGTGTAAAGCACGCTGCCACTGGACTCTATAGCAGAGGAGACGTGTTCTTTGGAGTGACCAATCACGCTTCTGTCTGGCAATCCAATGGACAGTATACCTGTGCCGTTCCTTCTGAGCTGTGTGCCGTGGCCTGGGACTCCGGCGCGCATGTGTAGAAGTGACATCATCGCAGCCCGGCCTGTCAGATGGCCAGAGCTCACGAACCCGGATGGAAGATGGAAGCCTCTGCCGCTGGATAGCTTCATTTTAGGGCAAGTTTTACATAATGTCCTAGTATGTGATGCATAATAGCCAGGGCTTTTTTTCTCAGAGGAAAGGTGGTGGAACTCCCCCACCCAAACCTGGCCACGCCCCCATCAAACCCTAGGACCACCCCTTTAGAGAACAGGAATGCAAGTAAAATTTGGGAGGGGCTATAAAAGTAAATGTATGGAATTAACACCAGCCCCCCCCCCCCCCCCCACATTAGTAAGAATAGCGAGTAACACTGCCCCCCCCCCACATTAGCAAGAAAAGCGAGAAAAATTGTATCGCCGCTCCTTACCTGATGCTGACGATCCGCGCTATGGTAGGATCGACGAGCAGAGGGCGTGATGACGTCAGCGCGCACCGCCGGGTGTACTAAGATACACCTTTCCTATGGGGGTGGCCGCGCGCCCCGATGTTTACACGCTGGCGGTAGAGGGGGGGGGGTGAAGCGTGCATGTCCCCGCTCACCGGCTGTGAGCAGCGGCAGTGACAGGTGCCGGGCACGCGCAAGCATGACATAAACAAGCCGCGTCCGGCACCTGTCACTTTCGCTGCTCTGCATAGCTTGTCAGCTCTGCAGAGGCAGTCGGTGAGCGGGGACAAGAAGAAAAAGGTGGCGGAACGCAGTACCGCCGCGTTCCGGCAGAAAGAAAGCCCTGATAATAGCACATTATGACATTACCTTGTAGGGGACTTTTTTTTTTTTGTTTTACGGTTTTTTAGCATTTTACTACCACTTTAAGGAGGTGGGGGGGGGGGGGCTATCATTCTTCCCATTTACGGTGCAGTACAGAGTTTTGCTGAGTTTTATTTTCTTTATGAGAGTAAGGTCACGAGCATCAATATGGAGAAATCCCCAATATCCCTCAATTTAGTTCCACTGGTAGTTTGTGGAAGATACAAATCCTTCAGTATTTCCCTTAATGGAGAAATAATTAAATGTTCACCCAATCCAGGAGAATTACTAAAAGGGATTTCCTTCTGCTGGCGGAGATCTGTGCTGCTTTGAAGACATTATTAAAGTCACTGAGGTGATCAGTTCCTCATGTCGGGTATAACAGGAGGATGAGACTCAGGGAACAGATCCAAGTCTCAGCTTTGTAAAAATGGTTAGCTGGCCAAGGAACATATATACAGTGAAGGAAATGCGTATTTGCTCCCCTGCTGATGCTGAATGTTCGCCCCTCACACAGAAATGATCGGTCTAACAATGGAATGTTCGCCCCTCACACAGAAACGATCGGTCTAACAATGGAATGTTCGCCCCTCACACAGAAATGATCGGTCTAACAATGGAATGTTCGGTGTAACACTGAGAGACAGAATACAACAACAAATTCAGCAGAAATGCGTCTAACAAATGATGACTGATCTGCATGTTCATGAGGGAAAGAAGGATTTGATCCCCTATCATTCAGCAGGATTTCTGGCTATCAGGTGTCTTTCATACAGGTAACAAGCTGAGATTAGAAGCAGTCTCTTAAAGGGAGTGCTGCTAATCTCATTG
Organism: Staurois parvus; assembly: GCA_951230385.1. NCBI lineage: Eukaryota > Metazoa > Chordata > Amphibia > Anura > Ranidae > Staurois > Staurois parvus. Next base: position 234,894 of record CATNWA010014343.1, on the reverse strand, counting down.
TGTTACCTGTATAAAAGACACCTGTCCACAGGAGCCATCAAACCATCAGATTCCAAACTCTCCACCATGGCAAAGACCAAAGAGCTGTCCAAGGATGTCAGGGACAAGATGGTAGACCTACACAAGGCTGGACTGGGCTACCAAACTATGGCCAAGCAGCTTGGTGAGAGAAGGTGACAACAGTTGGTGCAATCATTCGCAAATGGAAGAAACACAAAACAAGTGTCAGTCTCCCTAGGTCTGGTGCACCATGCAAGATCTCACCTCGTGGAGTGTCAATGATCATGAGAACAGTGAGGAATCATCCCAGAACTACACGTGAGGACCTTGTCAATGATCTCCAGGCAGCTGGGACCACAGTCACCAAGAAAACAATTGGTAACACACTACGCCGACAAGGACTGAAATCCTGCAGTGCCCGCAAGGTCCCTCTGCTCAAGAAAGCACATGTCCAGGCCCGTCTGAAGTCTGCCACTGAACATCTGAATGATGCAGAGGAGGACTGGTGGGAAGTGTTGTGGTCAGAGGAGACCAAAATCCAGCTCTTTGGTATCAACTCAACTCGCCGTGTTTGGAGGAGGAGGAATGCTGCCTGTGACCCCAAGAACACCATCCCAACTGTGAAACATGGTGGTGGAAAAATTTGCTGTTGCTATTCTGTCTCTCAGTGTTACAATACACCAAACATTCGATTTTTAGACCGATTGTTTCTTTGTGAGGGGCGAACATTCAACATTTCCCTCACTGTGTGCATATATACACACACACACACACACACACACACACACACACACACACATATACATATATACATACATACACATATACACACACACATAGTGGTGCTCAAAATAATAGCAGTGTGTTGAAAAAAGTGAATAAAGCTGAAAATCCTTCTAATAGCTTTTATTTCCATCCACACAAATGCATTGGGAACACGACACATTCTATTCCAAATCAAAACATGAAGAAAAATACATCAAATTTGTGTTGTTCCTCTAAGAAATTTGAAGAAAAGTGAATATTAGACGGTTCAAAATAAATAAATAAATTAAAAAAAAAAAATGGCCGTGTTTGTATTCTTCTTTACAAACTCAAACATTCACTATATAAACTGAGAAATGTTTGAAGATTTTGCTTTCCTTTGAATGACTTCATGAATATTTGGTTGTAGTCGCACTGTTTCTGAGAACTGCTGTACATCTGTGTTGCATGGAGTCACCCAACTTCTGGCCCCTGTGATCAGGTATTCCAGCCCAGGATGATTGGACCACATTCCACAGTTCTTCTCTATTTCTTGGTTTTGCCTCAGAAACGGCATTTTTGATGTCACCCCACAAGTTTTCTATTGGATGAAGATCCGGGGATTGGGCTGGCCACTCCATAACATCCATCTTGTTGGTCTGGAACCAAGATGTTGCACGTTTACTGGTGTGTTTGGGGTCGTTGTCTTGTTGGAACACCCATTTCAAGGGCATTTCCTCTTCAGCATAAGGCAGCATGACCTCTTCAAGTATTCTGATGTATTCAAACTGATCCATGATCCCTGGTATGCGATAAATAGGCCCAACACCGTAGTATGAGAAACATCCCCATATCATGATGCTTGCACCACCATGCTTCACTGTCTTCACAGTGTCCTGTGGCTTGAATTCAGTGTTTGGGGGTCGTCTGACAAACTGTCTCCGCCCACTAGACCCAAAAAGAACAATCTTACTTTCATCAGTCCACAAAATGTTGCGCCATTTCTCTTTAGGCCGGTCAATGTGCTCTTTGGCAGATTGTAACCTCTTCAGCACACGTCTTTTTTCCAACAGTGGGACTTTGCGGGGACTTCTTGCAGATAGCTTGGCTTCACATCGGCGTCTTCTAATTGTAACAGTCCTCACAGGGAACGTCACACCTTCTTTCATCTTCCTGGAGCTGATTGTTGGCTGAGTCCGCCCCATGTTGGCTATTCTTCTATCCATTCCAATGGTAGTTTTTTTTCACTTTCTTCCACATCTTTCAGGTTTTGGTTGCCATTTTAAAGCATTTGCGATCATTTTAGCTGAGCAGCCGATCATTTTCTGCACTTCTTTCTATGTTTTCCCCTCTCCAATCAACTTTTTAATCAAGGTACGCTGTTCTTCTGAACAATGTCTGGAACGACCCATTTTCCTCAGAATTTCAGAGAGAAATGCACTGTAACCAGCATGTACAACATTTGCTGCCTTCCTTCCTTAAATAAGGGCAATAATTACCACCTGTTTATCAAAGAATGAATGACCTCACTAACAGAACTCCACACGGCTATTATTTTGAACACGCCCCTTTCAATGAGTGATTCAATGACACAGAATCAGCAGCATGCATGTCATGACTGTCGGGTCTGTTGGATTTCTATGACTCTACTACACCTGCTAGGAAATTATTTGCCATGTAGAAATATCATCTCTACCAGAAACAGTGATTGATCCGGTTAGTGATGTCTGACTGCTATTATTTTGAACACAACTGTACACACACACACACACACACACCACACACACACACACACACACACACACACACACCACACACACACACACACACACACACACACACACACACACACACACACACACACACACACACACACAATTATAGGACAGAGATAGATCTGCATCTTCTGATGGTACTGAACGGGGAAAGCATCCCATCCTCAGGATAACCATACACAGGGGTATAGAATCTATCTCTTACAGTCTGACCTCCTGCAGGAAGGAGATATTCCCCACACTGTGTACATTGGGTTATCCAAGCGGCGATGAGACAAATTTCTCTTTTGCAGACTGACAGCTCCTATCGGAGGCCGACTCACCTGGGAACCAAAGCCGAGAGCGGCGGGTATTCCGGCTGCCTCTGTGCCCGGCATTCTGCGGCGGATCTTCTTACAGAACTGACGGATGTCACTGCAGGAGGTCTCCAGATCCTTCAGGAGGATAGCAAAGTCTGACGCCTCCTGCCCAGTCTGAAGGAAGAAGAAGAGACATGTTCATGCAGGAGGAGGGACCCAGAAGCATGGAGAAGGGGGTTCGGAGCGGAGAAGGGGGGTTCAGAGCGGGAGAAGGGGGTTCAGAGCGGAAGAAGGGGGTTCAGAGCGGAAGAAGGGGGTTCAGAGCGGGAGAAGGGGGTTCAGAGCGGGAGAAGGGGGTTCAGAGCGGGAGAAGGGGGTTCAGAGCAGGAGAAGGGGGTTCAGAGCGGAGAAGGGGGTTCGAAGGAGCAAACGAGATGAAAAATATTGGAACAAACACTCCACCCGTTCTATTGAGCTAACCTCACATTCCACCCACCCTTCCCAAATGAGATATCTGACCCCACAACCCCCCCCCCACCAAATGAGATATCTGACTGACCTCACTCCCCCCCTCCAAATGAGATATCCGACCTCACTCCCCCCCCTCCAAATGAGATATCTGACTTCACTCCCCCCCCCCCCCCCAAATGAGATATCCCCGCACTCCCCCCCCTCCAAATGAGAGGTCTGCCCTCACATCCCACCCCCCCTGCAATGAGATATCTGACCTCACTCCCACCCCTTCCAAATGGTTATCAGACCTCACACCCCGACCACCCGAATGAGATATTACCCTCACACCCCGACCACCCAATGCAATATCAGACCTCACACCCCCCACCCCAAATGCAATATCTGACCTCACACCCCGACCACCCAAATGCAATATCAGACCTCACACCCCGACCACCCAATGAGATATCTGCACTCACACCCCCCCCCCACCTGCAATATCTGACCTCACACCCCCCACCCAAATGAGATATCAGACCTCACACCCCCCCCCCCCAATGCAATATCAGACCTCACACCCCCCACCCAATGAGATATCTGACCTCACACCCCCCACCCAATGCAATATCAGACCTCACACTCCCCCCACCCAATGAGAATATCAGACCTCACCCCCCGACCCACCCCCTCCAGTGAGATATCAGCCCTCACATCCCCGACCACCCAATGCAATATCTGAACTCACACCCCCACCACCCAATGAGATATCAGACCTCACACCCCGACCACCCAATGAGATATCAGCCCTCACACCCCGACCACCCAATGAGATATCAGCCCTCACACCCCCCGACCACCCAATGAGATATCAGCCCTCACACCCCGACCACCCAATGAGATATCAGCCCTCACACCCCGACCACCCTAAGAGATATCTGACCTCACATCTGATACATAGAATTATGTGCATTTGTGCAGCTAAATCCCATCTGCCTGCACTGGACTCCACATATAAAGCCAGCAGAGAGAGGAGGCAGCCGAGGCGTTTCTGGATCACGGGTTACTCACATGTAAGAAGGCGCGCAGTCTGCTCACTTCAACTCCCATACAGTCCAGAGCGCTCTGTGTGAACTGCAGACAAGAAAATATCAGTTATCTTTTTAGTAAAAAAAAAAAAATATATAATAACCCAAATTAATTTATAATCAAATTATAAATTTCTATTTTTTTTTTACATTTATTTTATTATTACTAATGTTTTTGGTTTTTTTTTTAACATACTGTTTCCAAAACTTTTTTTTATTCAAGAAGTGTTTTGCTTATAAAATTTTGCAAATAATCTTTCTTCATAAATCTTGGCCAAAATATATTCATCTATCTTTTTAGCAAAAAAAATATATATAATTTTTGGTTATAAACTAATTTGGGTTATAATTTTTCAAAAATTTTTTTTTCTACATTTTAATTTTTTTAGATCATTATCCATTAGCCGCCCAGCCAATGGCCGTTTGGCGGCCTGCAAAATCCTTCAGCGTTCCGGGTGGACGCCATATGGCGTCCTCCCAGGCATGCGCAGTTTGCGCACCTGCAGAGCTGCGCGGCGGCACGATCTGTCACCGGCCGCGTACCTCGGACACGGCCGATGACAGATCTGAGTACCGGCCCCGTTGCCAGTACCATGTGACCTGCTGTGACCAATCACAGCAGGTCACATGACAGTTGTATACAATGGATGGCTTCATTCATGCCATCCATTGTATACTAGCGTGTCCAGCTGTGAATGGTCACAGCGATCACATGCACAAGCTGGGCCAATCACAGCCCAGCTATGTCATGTGATTAGCCATGGCCAAATCACAGCTAAGCACAAAAAAAAAAAAAAAAAAAAAAAAAAAGCCCTGAATGAATCGATGTCATTCAGGTAAATGCTTGCTTATAGCATATAAGCTAATTGTGTAAAAAAAAATATATATATATACTGATCGCTTCGGTCAAAGTGAAATATGAAAAAAAAAAAAAATCTTAAAAAAAAAGAAAAAAAAAAAATGTAATAGAAAATGAAAATAAAAGAAAATTTAAAAAAAAAGTAACTTTTTTTTCCCCATACTGTCAGTGTTCCTGATCTCCGCCATGCCAGTTATATGATAAAGGCTGTAAAAGCAATCATTTCTCCTTCTCTCTGGCTGCATTCCTGCAGCCATTGAGAACTACTGTGTGAGCTGTGATTGGTCACAGCTTGTCACATGGTACAAGGCTGTTGTGAATAGCCTTATACCCAGGGTCGGACTGACCATTTGAGCACTCGGGCACTGCCCGAGGGCCCGGGGTCTGTAGGGGGCCCCATGAAATGCCCCTGGTACCTTTTTTATAGGCTTTTTTTTGAGTTTGGGCAAGGACACGGGCCCCATGATACCCTATTGCTCGGGGCCCCATGAGTTGTCAGTCCGCCCGTTTATACCATGTGATCTCTGTGATCATTCACAGATTTCACACGTAGTAAGCAATGCTGTCAGAAGTGACATCTTCCATACTACTATTCATGTGATCACTGATTGGCCAATCAGTGATCACATGATCGGGACCTCAAACAGAGATCCTGTACAGCGATCGTGTTCTGCTGTGTCCTACGGACACAGCGGGCACCGGATCGCGGTGCCGTGCACTCCCAGGGAGCACGCACACGCAGGGAATGCGGAGGGACGTTTATAAACTGCCACTTGCTCCTGCAATGCTCCCGTCTGGCCGTTTATGCACATGGGTCGGGAAGAGGTCAAAAAAGGATGCATGTCAGACACCATTGCTCATTGCTGTATTGCGACTCCTGACATCATGCAGATATAGAAGGGATAAGCAGCGCTCACCTTGATATGGTCAAACAGCTGCATTGTGCAGTCTTCAGGCTGGTCAGCCAGGTGGATGCTGTACAAGTGCTGAAAAGACAACAAATAATATTATTAAAAAAAAAAAAAAAAAAAAAAAAAAAAGGGGGGGGGGGGACAGGAAGCGCCTCATATGAGCAAACATCCATACAAGATCCCATCGCCCGGTTCTATGCCCTCAGTGGTAGTCACCGTCTTCGCAGCTCCTACCTGATAGTACTTGATGGCTTTGGTGAGCGGCTCCACGTTGACCGTCTCATCCAGCTGATCTTTGTGCAACAATTCGATAAGGAAGTCTAACGATCGTTCGTGGACGCTCATCTCGGGGTACAGCGTGCCCACCTTCTTGTACACCTCCACGCTGCACTTGTTCAGAGCCCTGAGGGAGAAGGAAATTCCAGGTAATATAGAAAAGGCGATAGTTCACAAATACCCCCCCCCCCTGAAATTAATCTGTGCTACATATCAGTCCTCACGCACACGGGACGTTTTGAGAACGCCGGTAACGTTAGGTGTAAAGTCACGTAAAAAAAAAAAAAAAAAAAAAAAAAAAAAAAAAAAAAAAAAAAAAAAACTTCCAATAAAGCTGGTTTGCAGTTTTTTGCATTAGTGTTTTAGCAGTGTTTTAGCTTTTTTTTTTGACCAAAAAAAAAATTCTTTGGTCAAAAATTTGCTGGTCTGCAGCGTTTTTTTAGTTTCAGGGTTTAGCTTTTTTTTTTTTTGACCAAAAAAACAAACGCTAATGCAAACTTCCAAAAATGCTGGTTTGCAGCGTTTTTCAGGGTTCTTGTTTTTACAGCTAAAAAAACTCTAGAAACTCACTAGTTTTGATTTTTTTTTTTTGAGCCAAAAAACGTCCGTCAAAAAAACATCGATTCCAGTCTGTGTGTACGGACACCGAGGAGAACATGCTGGGGGGGTTTATTGACTGTAGAAAAAACGTCAAACGCCAAAAACAGCCGCTGTAAGAACGTCCCGTGTGCAGGAGGACTGAGCAGCTGCAGAAAACAATGGAACCTGTCGTGTCCTGCATTGCTGAACCAAAGTAAGACTGCAGCTTTATTTTTTAAAATATTTACTCCCATTCCCACGAGGAGGAAAAAGGTGCCCAAGCTTTATTTATCCTCTTCAAGCTCCAGAGCTGCCCCCCCCCCCCCCCCCAGAGCCCCCCCACCCCACCCCCCGGCACTAGCAGCCCTTATTGGTCAGAACCAGAGCCTCCAAGCGTGGTCCCGTGATAGGTGGCCACCTGGGCAATAAGTCCATCCGTGACATTTCCTGGCTACTAAATATTCCACGCTCAACTGTTAGTGGGATTATAACAAAGTGGAAGCCACTGGGAGCAACAGCCACTCAGCCACCAAGTGGTAGGCCATGTCACATGACAGGGCGGGGTCAGCGCATGCTGAAGCGCACAGTGCGCAGAAGTCGCCAACTGTCTGCAGAGTCAATAGCTAAAGACCTCCAAACTTGGTGTGGCCTTCAGATGAGCCCAACAACAGTGCGTAGAGAGCTTCATGGAATGGGTTTCCATGGCCGAGCAGCTGCATCCAAGCCTTCCATCACCAAGTGCAATGCAAAGCGTCGGATGCTGTGGTGTAAAGCACGCCACCACTGGACTCTAGAGCAGTGGGGGCGTGTTCTCTGGAGGGACCAATCACATTTCTCTGTCTGGCAATCCGTTGGACGTGTTTGGGTTTGGTGGTTGTCAGGAGAACGGTACTTGCCTGACTGCATTGTGCCAAGTGTAAAGTTTGGTGGAGGGGGGATTATGGTGTGGGGTTGTTTTTCAGGGGTTGGGCTTGGCCCCCTAGTTCCAGTGAAGGGAACTCTTAAGGTGACATTTTGGACAATTTCATGCTCCCAACTTTGTGGGAAGAGTTTGGGATGGCCCCTTCCTGTTCCAACATGACTGCGCACCAGTGCACAAAGCAAGGTCCATAAAGACATGGAGGAGCCAGTTTGGGGTGGAGGAACTTGACTGTCCTGCACAGAGTCCTGACCTCAACCCCATAGAACACCTTTGGGATGAATTAGAGCGGAGACTGCGAGCCAGGCCTCCTCCCCCGACATCAGTGCCTGACCTGACAAATGTGCTTCTGGAAGAATGGTCCAACCTTCCCATAGATACCCTCCTAAACCTTGTGGACGGCCTTCCCAGAAGAGTTGAAGCTGTTATAGCTGCAAAGGGCGGGGCCAACTCAATATTGAACCCTACGGACTAAGACTGGGGGCCATTAAAGGTCATGTGCGTGGAAAGGGCGGGGCCAACTCAATATTGAACCCTACGGACTAAGACTGGGAGGCCATTAAAGTCCATGTGCGTGGAAAGGGCGGGGCCAACTCAATATTGATCCCTACGGACTCAGACTGGGAGCCCATGAGAGGTCATGTGCGTGGAAATACTTGGGGCAATATATAGTGTATATCCCATAGTTTGTGAACTCTATAACTTTCCTACAGACTAAATAATATACACTGATTTGGGGTATTTTTACAAAGAAATGTAGCAGAACACATTTTGGCCTAAATGTAGGAAGAAAGATTATTTAACAGCAACATTTTATAACAAATTATGAAAAACATTCCCCCCCTCCCCCCCCCCCCAATTTTTTTTTTCATTTATACAGCAAAAAATAAAACCCCAGTGGTGATCAAATACCACTCTGTGTGAATACCACTCTGTGGTGATCAAAGCTCTCTGTGTGAAAGAAAAGATGTAAACTCCATTTGTGTACTGTGTTGCATGACTGTGCAATTGCCAGTTAAAGTAGTGCAGTGCTGAATAGCAAAAAAAAAAAAAAAAAAAAAAAAAAATGCCCTGGTCATAAAGGGGGAAAATATTCCGGAGGTCAAGTGGTACCCACAGATACAAGTAAAGTTGTTGGAAGACAAGTCTGTCTGGCCAGTCACTCTTTTGCAGGGTTGCAGTATATGCCTTAGAGCAGGGGTGTCCAAACTATGGACCTCCAGGTGTTGAGGAACTGCAAGTCCCATGAGGCCTTGCAAGACTGACATCCACAGGCATGATGGGACTTTTAGTACTTCAACAGCTGGAGGGCCATAGTTTGTACACCCCTGCCTTAGAGAAATGACACTTAGTGCTCTGGACTGAGACAAGTACACACTACAGAGGGATGTGCTTTGTTCATATTTCATGTCTGAGCTCTTCAACCACTTTAAAAAGAGGCAGGATGGACATGTTTTGATGAAGCTCATTTGAGGTCAGGTATCAGAACCGATTGTGAGCTACAACACGGTACATCTGGAGTAGCACTTGTCACCCTGGATTATCTCAGTACAACCCCCCGTCCCTGTGATCCCAGATAAATCCGCCATGATGGAAGGTCACTCACTGCTCGTATTTGTGTAGCGTGGCCTGCAGGAGGCTCAGGGAATAGACCAGACCGGCAGCAAAGCTCATCTGCTCTCCCACGGCTCCCCTCATACCCGTCTTCTCACTCGTCTCCGACAGCTCGAACTTCTCCTGCGCCTGCTTACTGATCAGCTCCGCCTGAAACACACACACAGTACATCACAACCCCCCCCCCACATCAGCGCACGATGATTGCATGGCCAACCCGTCCTCTCACACGGGTGCTTCCGGTTTTTTAATCTGTTCAGTCACGTTTTCTCCAAGAAAACAGATCAGTTCACATTCGTTTTTCATCAGTTTACATTTTTTTTTTTTTTTTTTTTTTTACATCCTTTACCAATGCAAAAAACAGACCATGTGTCTGTTTACTTCCGTTTTTTCGTCCGTTCCGTTTTCCAGGGTTTTCTTCCGTTCAAAAAAAACGGATGTTAACAAATGCGGACACTATCAGATGTAAACAGATGATCATCCGTTTACATCCGCTAGTCCATAGAAATACATGGATGTCATGTTTTTCATCTGTAAACGGACAGATGAAAACCGGACATATGGAACGCCTGCGTGAAAGAGCCCTGAACCACTTCTTGTCCTGCCCATGTACATAAATGGCTGGATGGTGGCAGTGCAGGAGCAGGTGGCTGTTTATAAACGGCCTCCGCTTTAACTGCCTGTGCGCGCTCCCTGGGAGCGCGCGCGGCACCGCGATCTGGTGCCCGATGTGTCTGGAGGACTCAGCGGGACACCGATCGCTGTACAGGACCACTTTGTGAGGTCCTGATCATGTGATCACCGATTGGCCAATCAGTGATCACATGAATAGGTGTAAGCAAGATGTCACTTCTGACATCATTGCTTACTACGTGTGAAATCTGTGACACTACTTATTCTGACTCAGATTGTTGTGATAGCGATTTATCCCTCGTGAGACCTCTCTGCCTAGCCTGTATAAGCAGATATAATCACTGTGGACAATCCTTATCAGATAGCTTGAACTCACCAATACTGTGTTCATCCAGAAGTTGCTTTATTCTGTACATGTGACAACAGGATACAGCAGAATGAATGGTTTCCAGTATTATGCGGTCAAAAGATGATACTTTCTGTAGCGTACTATGCAGAATACATGTGTCCCTGTTACATGTGGACTGTTAGCTGCCTCCATGACACAGGAAGTGCTGAACTCAAGAAGAAGGGAGGAGCTTCATATACAAAGGATTTGTGTCATAGATCTCAGGGAGGCAATATGAAAAACAAATGCATTACCAAATAAGGCCACTGGATGGCAGCATTACCAATTATAGAAATGTCCATAGGAAATGGTACAAAGAATCTATATGAATTCTCATGGACATTAACATAAATATTAACTGTGTAACAGCATATAACTACTTGTGGGTGATGATGATTTTTTTTTCTTCTTTTACACCCATAAAGGCTGTAAAAGCATTCACTTCTCTCTGGCTGCATTCTTGCAGCCATTGAGAAATACTGAGGGAGTTGTGATTGGTCACAGCTTGTCACATGGTACAAGGCTGTTGTGAATAGCCCTGTACCATGTGATCATTCACAGATTTCACACGTAGTAAGCAATGTCAGAAGTGACATCTTGCTTACTACTCTGCATGTGATCACTGATTGGCCAATCAGTGATCACATGATCGGTTCGGAGGACACAGCGGGCAGGATTGGTCCCGTATGATAAAACAGCCACCCGCCCCTCAGCCACCGTCCGTTTATATACAAGGTATAGGTGTACAGGTTTTCAGCCTGTAAGGGGTTAACATCTTGGGCAACCCATTGCAATGCTGCGCGCACAAGCAGGGGGCGGGGGCCACAGGGACTGTTTATAAAACAGGACCACCTGCCCCTGGGCACTGACCCAATACAGTGTAGGGATAACAGGCCGGGGGCAGGAAACCAGTTATATGACAACAGTGTAGGGATAACACAGGAGAGGGGGGGGAGTAACCAGGGGCACAGTTTTCAGCCTGACACCAATACAGTGTAGGGTTAACAGGGATAACTGGGCACAGTGACACCATAGTGTAGGGATCCGCTTGATCAGGTAACCAGTGGGCACAGTGACACCAATTTGTAGGGATAGTGGGGGAGTCACCAACCAGTGGGCACAGTGACACCAATACAGTGAAGGGATAACACAGGACAGGGGACAGGTAACCAGTGGGCACAGTGACACCAATACAGTGTAGGGATAACAGGACAGGGGGTAGGTAACCAGTGGGCACAGTGACACCAATACAGTGTAGGGATAACACAGGAGAGGGGGCAGGTAACCAGTGGGCACAGTGACACCAATACAGTGTAGGGATAACACAGGAGAGGGGGTAGGTAACCAGTGGGCACAGTGACACCAATACAGTGTAGGGATAACACAGGACAGGGGGACAGGTAACCAGTGGGCACAGTGACACCAATACAGTGTAGGGATAACACAGGAGGGGGGGAGGTAACCAGTGGGCACAGTGACACCAATACAGTGTAGGGATAACACAGGAGAGGGGGGAGGTAACCAGTGGGCACAGTTGACACCAATACAGTGTAGGGGCTGAACACACAATGGGCACACTGTCTCTAGACACGACAGGTATGGACCCAGAGGTAAGAAATCTGACCTTGCAGATGAGTCTGGGGATGAGCAGTAACACCAGGATACAGTCATGATCCCCTCCGTGTCGCAGAAAGCTGTCCGGCATGAAGGAGGTCAGGAGGGACACGTGGCGATTGGCCTGGTTCACCTCCATCTTGCGCAGCTCCATCTCGATGGCCTGAAGGACAGTACAGACAAGTGTCGTTCTTTGATCTGATCAACGTGCCAGCCCAGCCCGTACCCTGCAGACTACAGATATAAAAGGACAGCTTCTCTTCCTGCCATCCTTACCTTGGCATGGGCCTTGGTCTCGGCAAACTTGATCTTGAAGTCAAACATTTCGGGAGACGGCTGCTGCTCCTTCTCCACCGTGGCCTCCTGCTGGTTCCGGAGCTCTCTGTTCACCTCCTACAACAGACGACACCACCCACTATCAGTGCTCCTGTACAACTCCATGCAAATACACGAACATTTTTAAAAAAGAAACATTTTTCTATATATAAAAATGATAAAGCGAGCGCTGGTAAAATTATATAGCCTACTAAAATGGTATTACACAAGATGAATATAATTGACATGTACGATGTACGTCACCACGGACCGGAAGCTGCGTCACGGTGTATCTGCGCGTTGCGTCACTTAACACGTGACTTCCTCAGGGTATACTTTGAGGAAGTTGCGTCACGGCGTATCTACGCGTTGCGTCACTTAACACGTGACTTCCTCAGGGTACACCGAGGAAGTCACGTGTTAAGTGACGCAACGCGTAGATACGCCGTGACGCAACTTCCGGTCCGCGGTGACGTGCATCCGGCACGGCCGCCATCTTGGTACACCTGGATGTGCCCTATCCCATGCAGTACACCCATGCATGTGGTTTGTTGTTGCTGTTTGGAAACTACATTTTACAAGATCTTTTCTTCACTCATCATGCTCTATGATGAGTGGTATATTTAGTTGATGTCACTGTCCTGAGAGTCTTGAATATTGATCCACCTGTGAAGGGGTCCACGGAAGGAGTATTGAGGATATCTACGATTACTGGAGTAAGATCTATAAGTGATCTTGGAGGCGTGATGGCCCATTGGGTCGCAGAGTGAAGGTGAGAGGGCAATCGAGCCATAAGAGGAGTGTGTTGACACCATCACTGGAAATCATCACCTGTGTTATGACTTTTGCATGAACGGTTATTGAGTGCAGCACGAATCTGAACGATTTATGAACTTTTGCATTAGGGAAATTATTTCTCAATATATAAGTTGGTCACCATAGTATGTACACTGATCACGTTTGCAGTGTGTGATTCAAAGGGGCCTAGTATATGTCTACACACGTGTGGCGTGTACTGAGTTACCAGTCCGTTAATGGTAACAGGACTATAGATCACTTATGATTTTGTTATAGGAGTTCATGTGATATCAGTTTTGATCATTTATTTTGACGAATATATTTATTTGTATGTCATATGAGTTGATATCGGAATTACCTTTCAGTAGCGCTGCACTATAAGATTTGTTTTATTCCTGTTCACTGCTCAAGGTATCAGTTTGGAGCGTTAGCGGCTTGCATGTCTAGGTACTCCATATAGCGCAGGAGGAATTTACACCATGTGATCAATCATAAACGCATGTAAAATCAAATAAGTGCAATAATGATGTAAAATGGTAAATGGTGCTAAAATAAGTTCATATAATCATTCCTGGATAATGGAATGTCTTTGGTGTGAGAGTACCAACTCAGAGAGTGCCTATGAATGACACGTGTGGTTTCTCCATGACGGACAGTAGTGCATGACTCGTGAAAGGTAATCCACCCTTGGGACTGGTCTACACTCACCAGAACAAAGTATTAATGCGTATGGGTTATACACATCACACATCTGGGGGTGCAGCGGTATGCTGGAAGCTATGGGTTAGTCATCCAGCTCCATCCATCCATCAGGGTGGGTGCCCAAATGGTCCTGGGGAGGAATTAGCTCAGCAAGATGGCCACCGCTCCTCAATGGCAGCGGCGGCGTGTCAGCAATAGGGCTCCACCCAACGCGTGTCGTGTACCAACATGTCCTCAGGGGCACGTCCATTGGTGACATCTTAAAATGACTCCTTTATATAGCCCGCAAGGTGCAAAAAAAAAAAAAAAAAAAAAAAAAAAAAAAAAAAAACCATGGAGGTGATCGCAGCCATTTTGCTGGTCACGTGATCACCGTGGCTATCTTGCCGAAGCCTGGACCAGAATGAATAGCGGCCATGTTAATGGAGATTTCAATGTTTTGCCATGTGGGGACTCAACAACACTCGTCAGAGTTGTCTATAATCCTTAGTTTTAACGGAATATAGGTTAAAAAAAAAAGTATCTTATTCACACTAGAAAACGAAGAAAAATATATACAATATGCTAATGTTAAAAGACATAAAGAATGGTGTATGTTAAAAATTGGTATCCATCCATTGTGATGATCACTGTGTGAAATGATGATAAATATATACCAGTGGATATAAATAAAACGTAAGTATATGATCTATTGTTATGTGGATTCATTCAGAACAATGGAGTATATTCTGATCAAAGCATATCGATCATTCGAGGTCATCTGATTGTCTCCTAGATTGTAAGCTCCAAGGATCAGGGCCCTCGATCCCCTCATGTTTTGCATTGTATTGGTATTGTTCTGTCACATGTTCTGTCCCCCTCTGTAATGTACAGCGCTGAGCCAACTATCGGCGCTTTATAAATACTGTATAATAACAATCTGATCACCTGTAAATGAGCAGTCAGATCTCGGTATTTCTTGATGGTCTGCTGGTAATCGGCCACGGTTTCCTGAGCGGCCTCTACGCGTTTCTCCGCCTCACGTACTCGGGCATTCGCCATATCTAGATGCTCGCGCAGTTCCAGCTCTGTCTCACGGGCGTTTTCTTGGAGCTCGTCATTCATCTCGTTGATGGCTTCCTGAAAGAAAAGGCGTAAAAAGAACACACCGGACTGAGATGGAAATATGGCATCTGGCGGCTTAGAATGAAATTTCAGTGCAAAGATCAAAAAGTGGCAGCATCTACATAGAGGTGGGTAAAGCTCTCCGCAGAACGCGGCGTCTTGGAAAGTGCGCTCCTTTCCTGAAGGACTGGGAGAGGTTTGTAGAGGAAACTTAAAGTGATTGTAAAGTCTAGATTTAAAAAAAAAAAAAAAATTAAAACAACAAACATGTAACTCATCAATGGGATTGCACAGAGCGGCCCTGAACTGCCTCTACTCGGGTCCCCTATTGGTGCTTTAGGCTCCTCCTCTTCTGTGAGACCCCATAGCAAGCGGAGAGGACGGTTTGCGTGATATTTGGAGACAAGATCGGTGATATAATTTGGGGCGGAGTTATAAATGGCTTTATATGTTATTGTTAATGTTTTGAATTTCAGTGTGACCTATAGGACTGTTCTTCACCTCGGAAACCACGAAGCAACGTATTCACTCCCTTGTTATATCTGGCCATGACTATTGTAACTCCCTCCTCATTGGCCGACCTCACATCGCAGGCTATCCCCTCTTCAGTCTATCATGAATGCTGCTGCCAGACTCATCCACCTTACTAACCGCTCTGTATCTGCCACCCCTCTCTGTCAATCCCTCCACTGGCCTCCATTCAGTGTCCTCCAGCCCTCTCTGCCAATCCCTCCACTGACCTCCACTCAGTGTCCTCCAGCCCTCTCTGCCAATCCCTTCACTGGCCTCCATCCCTCTCTGCCAATCCCTCCACTGGCCTCCATTCAGTGTCCTCCACCCCTCTCTGCCAATCCCTTCACTGTCCTCCATTCAGTGTCCTCCATCCCTCTCTGCCAATCCCTTCACTGGCCTCCATCCCTCTCTACCAATCCTTCCACTGGCCTCCATTCAGTGTCCTCCATCCCTCTCTGCCAATCCCTCCACCCCTCTCTGCCAATCCCTCCACTGGCCTCCATCCCTCTCTGCCAATCCCTCCACTGGCCTCCATTCAGTGTCCTCCACCCCTCTCTGCCAATCCCTTCACTGGCCTCCATTCAGTGTCCTCCATCCCTCTCTGCCAATCCCTCCACTGTCCTCCATTCAGTGTCCTCCATCCCTCTCTGCCAATCCCTTCACTGGCCTCCATCCCTCTCTACCAATCCTTCCACTGGCCTCCATTCGGTGTCCTCCATCCCCAATCTCTGCCTCCATTCCCTCCATCCCTCTCTGCCAATCCTTCCACTGGCCTCCATTCAGTGTCCTCCATCCCTCTCTGCCAATCCCTCCACTGGCTTTCCATTGCCCACATCGGATAAAAAACTCAACACACTAACAATAACGTATAAAGCCATCTATAACTCTGTCCTAAATTACATCACCAATCTTGTCTCCAAATATCACCCAAACCGTCCTCTCCGCTCCTCGCAAGACCTCCTACTCTCTACCTCCCTTGTCTCCTCCAGGGACTTCTCTAGAGCTTTCCCCATCCTCTGGAACTCTCTACCCCAATCTATCAGACTATCGCCTACTCTGCTCACTTTTAGGCGATCTCTGAAAACCCATCTCTTCACGGAAGCCTATCCTGCCCTCAGCTAATAATGGAATCTTCTATTCCTCCTACCAGCCCATCCCCCACAGTTATTACCTTTTGTACCACTAGCCCCTCCCTTTTAGATTGTAAGCTCCCAGGATCAGGGCCCTCCTATCCCTCTTGTATTGAACTGTATTGTCTCCCGTTATATTGTAAAGCGCTGAGCAAACTGTTGGCGCCATAAATCCTGTATAATAATAATAATAGGGGCACACACCAGGTCAGTGACCGTCTCTCGCAGTTCACGGACTCTCTCTTCCAGATCCAGGTTCCTCTCCGCCAGAGTCTCCACCATTTCTTCAGCCCCCAGAGCTGCGTCCACCTGAGTACAACACACAGGGAAGCAGTCATACGAGTGACCTTGTCAGATTGTATAGACTGAAGGCATGACTACAAGTCTGAGTGAGAATGGACGCTGGTGTCACCTGCTCCTTCAGCTCATCGATGGTCTTCTCCATGTGGGACACTTCTTCCTGCATCTTCTCCTTCTGCTGCCGCAGGGTATCCAGCTCGGTGTTCTTCTTCTCCAGATGTTTCTGCACTTTGACGTGCTCCTGCTTCTCTGAGGCCGAGAGGTCCCTCATCCTGCCATAGTACACAGTGTGACTACCCGTGTGCACCGCTACATATCAGACTGACATACAGGGTCATCAGAGGGTGTCCTCTTACCTGACCAGAGCTTCCTTCAGCCGGCCATTCTGCTCCTCCAACTGCTTCACCTGATAACTGGAGGCGGCTCCGTCTGACCCTACATGCCGGGAAACAGGCAGACTACATTACTCCGTCCTATCCAGACACACAGCTCTTTAAAGCGCAACTACACTGTATATGAGCACCACAAATTATTCTTTTTTTTCAAGCAGTAGCAAACAAAAAACCCAAAAAAAAAAAAAAAAAAAAAAAAAAAAAAACACACACACAAACCAAAAACAAACAAGAAAACTTCTCCCTGGAGAAGGGGGTCTCTACCCACTGGCATTTTTCCTACTACGTGCGTTTGGTCCCGAGAGCACCACCTTCAACTTCTGGGTGAGTCGGCATCATCTACAGACAATTTATATACATTTTTTCTGTGTCCGGGGATCCCGATTTTAGCGGTTTTTGTGTCGTATGAAAGAATTACCTGAAAATGAAACCGTCCAGCAGAGCGCTGTCACGGCTTCAGCCAGTCTTCCATCCGGGTTCAATTTGAATGCCCAAGCTGCGTGCGGGACAATAGGCTGTGGCACAGCTCTCTCCATGGACAGCACACCCGCCATGGAGAGAGCAGTGCGCATGCGCCAGTGACATCACCAGAGGCGCAAAAGTAAATATCTCCTAAAAATGGTGCATGTTTAGGAGATATTTTCTGGTATTATAGGCTTACCTGTAGGCGTAAAAAAAAAAAAAAATACAATAAAAAACCCTAAAATAACAAAACAAAAACCACAGAATACAACAAAACACAGAACACAACAAAACAAAAAAAAAAACAAAACAAAAAACGGACTCTTCTAACACTTTAACCCAGGGATGTCACACTGGCGGCCCTCCAGCTGTTGTGAAACTACAAGTCCCATCATGCCTCTGCCTTTGGGAGTCATACTTGTAACTGTCAATCTTGCAATGCCTCATGGGACTTGTAGTTTGGCCACAGCTGGAGGGCCGCCATTTTGACACCGGTGCTCTAGGGTGTCCTCTTTCAGAAAATATAAAACGTTTTGGGGGTTTTGTGTAATCTTCAGGTCTAAAATAAATGTTTTTTTAAACATGTATGCGAAAACGGCTCTGGCAGAGAAAGGGTTAATGTCTACAACAGACAACCACAGCTCACAAATCTCTATTCCGCCCAGATATACAACTCAATTCCTTCCTCCACATCCAGGCACAGCTCAGTAATGTCTACAGGTCTTGATCCGGATATTTCCCAGTAAGATGCTCATTAGATTGTGGTCCCGCGAGCTGAAAAATCTTTGTGCAGTGTGCAGCTGAGGGTGCAATGGTGACGCCAAGTGACAGCGCAGTGTGAGATTGGCCGATGCTTTGTCACAAGTCGGTGAGAAGGGCAGGGTTCATGCACCGCGTTGCGTCACACCCCCCGATGGCTTCCACAGCACCCGGTACTGTTGCTCCCGCCATGTATTCCAGGCTCTGCTTGCCCATCTGTGGCCCCCGGGCCAACATGGCGGGTGGAGGGGAGAGCAGACACGTTTATGGCCCTCCCCCATGATAACCGATTCCGCTGTGCTCACCTTTCTCCTCGATCTCGTGTTTCAGGATCTCCAAGTCCATGGTCAGCTCCTCCACCTTTTCTTTCATGGTTTCCACCTCTTGCTGTAGAGACTCCGCTCTCTCCTCCGCCATTTCTTTATCCAGAGTGGCCATCTCGATGGCGTCGGCTGTGTCCGCCATCTCCTCCATGTAGCGCTCCTTGGCCTCCAGGGCCTCTTTGGCTTCCTAAAAGCGCACAAAAAATACAGAAAAATTGGAAAAAAAAAAAAAAAAAAGTCTTTAATGACTCTGTGCTTGCAAATGAGATATTTCCCTTACTTGGTGTGACACCGAAACAAAACAAGGAGACACGGACTGGGAGCGTATGGCAGTACGACGTGTTGCCTGGGAGCATATGGAACTATATGGAAGTACGACGTGTTGCCTTCCACCCCCCCCTTCCGGTCCGGACCCTTCCACCCCCCCCCCTTCCAGTCCGGACCCTTCCACCCCCCCCCCTTCCAGTCTGGACCCTTCCACCCCCCCCCCCTTCCAGTCCGGACACTTCTCTCCCCCCCCCCCCCCCCCCCCCTTCCAGTCCGGACACTTCTCTCCCCCCCCCCCCCCCCCCCCCCCCCTTCCAGTCCGGACACTTCTCTCCCCCCCCCCCCCCCCCCCCTTCCAGTCCGGACACTACCCCCCCCCCCCTTCCAGTCCGGACACTACCCCCCCCCCCCCCCCCCCCTCCAGTCCGGACACTACCCCCCCCCCTTCCAGTCCGGACACTACCCCCCCCCCCCTTTCCAGTCCGGACACTACCCCCCCCCCCCCCCCCCCCTTTCCAGTCCGGACACTACCCCCCCCCCCCCTTTCCAGTCCGGACACTCCCCCCCCCCCCCCTTTCCAGTCCGGACACTCCCCCCCCCCCCCCTTCAGTCCGGACACTCCCCCCCCCCCCCCCCTTTCAGTCCGGACACTCCCCCCCCCCCCCCCCCCCTTTCAGTCCGGACACTCCCCCCCCCCCCCCCCCCCCCCCCTTTCAGTCCGGACACTCCCCCCCCCCCCTTTCAGTCCGGACACTCCCCCCCCCCCCTTTCAGTCCGGACACTCCCCCCCCCCCCCCCCCTTCCAGTCCGGACACTCCCCCCCCCCCCTTCCAGTCCGGACACTCCCCCCCCCCCCTTCCAGTACGGACACTCCCCCACCCCCCCCCCCTTCCAGTCCGGACACTCCCCCCCCCCCCCCCCCCTTCCAATCCGGACACTTCCCCCCCCCCCCCCCCCTTCCAGTCCGGACACTTTCACCCCCCCCCCCCCCTTCCAGTCCGGACACTTTCACCCCCTTCCAGTCCGGACACTTTCACCCCCTTCCAGTCCGGACACTTCCCCCCCCCCCCTTCCTGTCCAGGGCAATTTTCAGCTTTCAGCGCTATCACACTTTGAATGACAATTGCGGTCATGCAACACTGTACCCATATGGATTTTTTAGCATTTTTTTGAGACAGATAAAGCTTTATTTTGGTGGTATTTATTCACCGCTGGGATTTGTATTTTTTTTGCTATATAAATGAAAAATTCCACAAATTTTGAAAGTGTTATTCTTATACAATTTTGAAAATAAATCTTTCATAAATCTTGGCCAAAAATGTATTCAATTAAAATTTTAGTAAAAAAAAAAATTATATATATATCCCAAATTAGTTTATAACCAAAAAATTATTTTTTCAAAAACGTTTTTCTACATTTTTATATTAATTTGTTTTTTTACATACTGTCATCTTAGCAGTACAATGTCACCATAATGGGGCAGTGATGAAGATTTTTTTTTTTTTTTTACACCGATTGCTTTTACACCCATTAAGACTGTAAAAGCAATCATTTCTCCTTCTCTCTGGCTGCATTCCTGCAGCCATTGAGAAATACTGTGAGCTGTGATTGGTCACAGCTTGTCACATGGTACAAGGCTGTTGTGAATGGCCCTGTACCATGTGATCTCTGTGATTCACAGATTTCACACGTAGTAAGCAATGATGTCAGGAAGTGACATCTTGCTTACTATTATTCATGTGATCACTGATTGGCCAGTGATCACATGAATCGGGACCTCACACAGATGTCCTGTACAGCGATCGGTGTTCCCAGGAAGCGCCCACAGGCTGTAAATGCGGGCGCAGTTTATGAACGGCAACCCGCTCTTGCACTGCTCCCATCCGGCCATTTATGTACATGGGCCAGACAGGAAGTGGTTAATAAACTTTGTTTGCGACTTATGACATCCCTGAGGAAGTGGTTTTCTTACCCGAGTAGTTCAGAGCCTGGAACAGTTCTGCACAGACAGGTCGTGTTATCTGTACAGGCTGCACTGGGTTCTGTAGGCTCTTGAGTACTGCAAGGTACAAGGACGTGTCCCTCACCTTGCTGGCCTGCAGGTACAAGGACGTGTCCCTCACCTTGCTGGCCTGCAGGTACAAGGACGTGTCCCTCACCTTGCTGGCCTGCAGGTACAAGGACGTGTCCCTCACCTTGCTGGCCTGCAGGTACAAGGACGTGTCCCTCACCTTGCTGGCCTGCAGGTACAAGGACGTGTCCCTCACCTTGCTGGCCTGCAGGTACAAGGACGTGTCCCTCACCTTGCTGGCCTGCAGGTACAAGGACGTGTCCCTCACCTTGCTGGCCTGCAGGTACAAGGACGTGTCCCTCACCTTGCTGGCCTGCAGGTACAAGGACGTGTCCCTCACCTTGCTGGCCTGCAGGTACAAGGACGTGTCCCTCACCTTGCTGGCCTGCAGGTACAAGGACGTGTCCCTCACCTTGCTGGCCTGCAGGTACAAGGACGTGTCCCTCACCTTGCTGGCCTGCAGGTACAAGGACGTGTCCCTCACCTTGCTGGCCTGCAGGTACAAGGACGTGTCCCTCACCTTGCTGGCCTAAAGGGTACAAGGACGTGTCCCTCACCTTGCTGGCCTGCAGGTACAAGGACGTGTCCCTCACCTTATTGGCCTGCAGGTACAAGGACGTGTCCCTCACCTTCCTGGCCTGCAGGTACAAGGACGTGTCCCTCACCTTCCTGGCCTGCAGGTACAAGGACATCTCCCTCGCCTTCCTGGCCTGCAGGTACAAGGACATCTCCCTCGCCTTCCTGGCCTGCAGGTACAAGGACATCTCCCTCGCCTTCCTGGCCTGCAGGTACAAGTATGTCTCCCTCACCTTCTTGGCCTCCTTGAGTTGCTTCTGCAGGTCGGCCTGCTGCTCCTGGATCTTACTCTTCCATTCCTGTAACTGCTCCAGCTGTAGTTTGGATTTCTCCAGCTCTTTCAGCTTGGCCTTGTCCTCAGCCCTCTTCATCTTCAGAGTCTCCAGCTTCTCCTCCAGGTCCTTCACCTGAGCCCGTAGGTTCTCCTCCTCCTGTGCCATTGGAAAATAAAGACAGATTAGTGTCAGGTCCCCCATACACAGGTGTAGACTTGGTGTCAGGGACTCTGTGGAGGGTCATGGATTATCCATTTTACTGAAAGCTGACAGATTTCTGAGAATCGTCCTGCCTAAATGTAGGACCCACAACCTGCCTGCCATCCCCGGTATCCAGGAAACTCCTTTCTGCTGCCTCCAGAAGGAGAGGGCTACAAATGTCGTCCTTAAAGGCACCATACATATTATTGATAGAAAAATGGAATCAAAGATTTCTCCACAAACCTTAAAGCGGAATTTCACTCACACTGTAAAAAAAAAAAAAAAAAAAAATAGTAGTCAGCAGCTACAAAAAAAACTGTAGCTGCTGACTTTAAAAAAAAAAAAGCCACTTATCGGGCCCTCTATGTCCTCCCCGCAGCCCGTTTCACCAGCCGCCCTGTGTTCCAGTCGCCGGCATCTTCAGTGTGGGCACTCGGCTGTGACAAGTTATGGCTTCACAGCCGGGTGCCCACTGCGCATGCGCGAGAAGTGCTGCACTTTGTGGAGAGGGAGAGAGGAAGGAGGGGGAGGGGGGAGGGAGGGGAGAGGGAAGGAGGGGGAGGGGGGGGAGGGAGGGAGGAGAGGAAGGAGGGGGAGGGGGAGGGGGAGAGGAAGGAGGGGGAGGGGGGAGGGAGGGGGAGAGGAAGGAGGGGGAGAGAGGAAAGAGGGGGAGGGGGGGAGAGAGAGGAAAAGAGGGGGAGGGGGGGAGAGAGAGGAAAGAGGGGGAGGGGGGGAGAGAGAGAGGAAAGAGGGGGAGGGGGGGGGGGAGGAGAGAGAGGAAAGAGGGGGAGGGGGGAGAGAGAGGAAAGAGGGGGAGGGGGGGAGGAGAGAGAGAGGAAAGAGGGGGAGGGGGGGGAGAGAGGAAAGAGGGGGAGGGGGGGGAGAGAGAGAGAAAGAGGGGGAGGGGGGGAGAGAGAGAGGAAAGAGGGGGGAGGGGGGGAGAGAGAGAGGAAAGAGGGGGAGGGGGGGAAGAGAGAGGAAAGAGGGGGGGGGGGGGGAAGAGAGGAGGGAAAGAGGGGGAGGGAGGAGGGGAGAGAGGAAAGAGGGGGGCGGGGGGAGAGAGAGAGGAAAGAGGGGGAGGGGGAGAGAGGAAAGAGGGAAAAGGGGGGTAGAGGAGGGGGGGGAGGGGGGGAGAGAGAGGAAAGAGGGGGGCCTCTCAGCTGCCTCCTCTTTCTTTCTTGGGAAGAGAGAGGAAAGAGGGGGAGGGGGGGTTGAGAGAGGAAAGAGGGGGAGGGGGGGGGGGGAAGAGAAGAGGAAAGAAAGAGGGGAGGGGGGGGGGGGAGAGAGGTAGAGGAAGGAGGGAGGGGGGAAGGGAGGGGAAGGGGGGTAGGAGGGGGAAGGGGGGAGAGGGGGAGGGAGGGGAAGGGGGGGGGAGGGGAAGGGAGGAGAAGGGAGGGGGAGGGGAAGGGAGGGGGAGGAGAAGGGAGGGGGAGAGGAAGGGAGGGGGAGAGGAAGGGAGGGGGAGAGGAAGGGAGGGGGAGAGGAAGGGAGGGGGGAGGGGGAGGGGCAGGGAAGGGGGGGGGAGGGGATGGGGAGGGGGGAAGGGGGGGGGGAAGGGAGGGGGGAAGGGAGGGGGGAAGGGAGGGGGGGAAGGGAGGGGGGGAAGGGGGGGGGGAAGGGAGGGGGAGAGGGGAGAGGGGAAGGGAGGGGGAGGCAATCACAGCAGAAGCGGGTACCTGTCAAATTCAGGTACCCGCTCCCCAAAAGGTGCCAATCCTTAATGGGGAGCGTGGGACAAAGGCTTAAAAACGGAACTTCCTCTTTTGGGTGGAACTCTGCTTTAAAGAAAAAAAATGTAATTTCTGCATTATTATAGGCTAAAATCGGTTACCTTGCTGGGCCCAGGAGGAGGCATTGGAGCCACTGGAGAGGTCAGAGAGGGTGAGGGGATTATGGGAGCAGCCAGAGGGGTTTGCGCCGGAGTACTGGGCTCGCTGCTGCTGATTTCTCCACATGATGCCGATGCAGATCCGGAGGCCCCGGCTGTGCCACTGGAGGCCGCAGAGCTGGATGGACGAGTAGGCTGCAACAGAGAAAGAATTCAAAACGAATAACAGAACTTCCAGCGCTTCATCGCAATGCAAAGAGAAGAAAAGTAAGGGGGTCGCATTAATGAACACATTTCACATAACTGTCTGTATTGCCCCACACACCAATCAGATCTTTACCTTCCAACGGTCATGTTCCTGTGAAGATGTAAAATGGTTGGTGGTTATGCAGACACACTGATCTTAAGGAAGGGGTGATGGGCGAATGTAGAACCTGATTGGTGGTGAGACGAGGCCAGTTTTAGCCCCATTTGTTCCCTGAATCTCACATGAACACACGGGATTCTGGGTTGGAGTCATCTTCTATGCTTCAGGCACTTCTGGTTTTGGAGGTTGTAGAAGAGATCTTCCAATGTGTTACGGCACACAATATTCTGGACCACAATGCAGTGCTGAGGTTCCTTGGCCAAGCCAAACCACTCCCTGTGTTTACTATGGAGCAGAGAGCTACCACGCATGGTCTTCCATGGAGCAGAGAGCTACCACGCATGGTCTTCCATGGAGCAGAGAGCTACCACGCATGGTCTTCCATGGAGCAGAGAGCTACCACGCATGGTCTTCCATGGAGCAGAGAGCTACCACGCATGGTCTTCCATGGAGCAGAGAGCTACCACGCATGGTCTTCCATGGAGCAGAGAGCTACCACGCATGGTCTTTCATGGAGCAGAGAGCTACCACGCATGGTCTTCCATGGAGCAGAGAGCTACCACGCATGGTCTTCCATGGAGCAGAGAGCTACCACGCATGGTCTTCCATGGAGCAGAGAGCTACCACGCATGGTCTTCCATGGAGCAGAGAGCTACCACGCATGGTCTTCCATGGAGCAGAGAGCTACCACGCATGGTCTTCCATGGAGCAGAGAGCTACCACGCATGGTCTTCCATGGAGCAGAGAGCTACCACGCATGGTCTTCCATGGAGCAGAGAGCTACCACGCATGGTCTTCCATGGAGCAGAGAGCTACCACGCATGGTCTTCCATGGAGCAGAGAGCTACCACGCATGGTCTTCTATGGAGCAGAGAGCTACCACGCATGGTCTTCTGTCATGTTCCTCACAGCCAAGAGTGCGATGCATGGATGAGGTGTCCAACACTCACGCTGTGCTGAGAATTGCTGGACTGGGGACTGAAGATTTCCAGTTACGGCAAATTACATTCAAGAGCCACTTCCCATAGGGTGGGCACTGACAAGGTGATCCATTCATTGGACACGTCCATGAACAGCAGTGCATGCCATGCTCACCCCAGACCTCCTGGGTTTGTTAGAAGGCCAAACTTCAGCTATTTTCATTTATTGCACGTTGCAGCTCAAATAAAGCACAGTACAGCATTTTTTTTACGGATCTAAAATGCAGCCCATTGTTTACAATGTGCCTGTACCAGGGGCGGACTGACCATTTGGAAACTCGGGCACTGCCCAAGGTCAGTAGGGGGCCCCATGAGATGCCCCTGGTGCCTTTTTCATAGGCTTTTTTGAGTTTAAGCAAGGACACAGGGGCCCCATGATCCCCTATTGCCCAGGGGCCCCATGAGTTGTCAGGCCGCCCCTGGCCTGTACACAGGTATGTAAACAAACAGCGTATAAAAAGAACCCTGAAAAAGTCTGTGTTCCCGGTCAGTATTTTGCGCAGCTACATGCACACCCACATGGAAGAAAAATATATTTGAAATATTTTAAAAATATTCTTCCCAAATATATCGACATGTACAGAGAAGGAAATGCGTATTTGCTCCCCGGCTGATGTTGAATGTTCGCCCCTCACAGAGAAATGATCGGTCTAACAATGGAATGTTTGGTGTAACACTGAGAGACAGAATACAACAACAAATTCAGCAGAAATGCATCTAACAAATGATGACTGATCTGCATGTTCATGAGGGAAAGAAGGATTTGATCCCCTATCATTCAGCAGGATTTCTGGCTCCCAGGTGTCTTTCATACAGGTAACAAGCTGAGATTAGAAGCAGTCTCTTAAAGGGAGTGCTGCTAATCTCATTGTGTTACCTGTATAAAAGGCAGCTGTCCACAGGAGCCATCAATCAGATTCCAAACTCGCAAATACGCATTTCCTTCACTGTATTTGAAATGCTACAACTTTGGCAGTATTCAAATTATATGTTAAAATGACAACATGCAGATATATATATATATATATATAAATAAAACACACTGCATGTTGAAATGCATTATTACAAAATATCTGAAAAATATTTTTTCAAATATACTGTATGTCTTTAAAATACAAATCTACGTTTTTGGAATGTATTTACAAATATATGTTAAAATGACTTTTTGATGTTAAAAAAAATCTGAAGAATATATTTAAAAAAATACATATATTTTTAAAAAAAATCTATATTTTAAATGTATTCTTCAGATTTTTTTTAACATCAAAAAGTCATTTTAACATATATTTGTAAATACATTCCAAAAACGTAGATTTGTATTTTAAAGACATACAGTATATTTGAAAAAATATTTTTCAGATATTTTGTAATAATGCATTTCAACATGCAGTGTGTTTTATTTATATATATATATATCTGCATGTTGTCATTTTAACATACATATAATTTGAATACTGCCAAAGTTGTAGGAGAGAGAGAGAGAGAGAGAGAGAGAGAGAGAGAGAGAGAGAGAGAGAGAGAGAGAGAGAGAGAGAGAGAGAGAGAGAGAGAGAGAGAGAGAGAGAGAGAGAGAGAGAGAGAGAGAGAGAGAGAGAGAGCTCTATATATATATAGGCCAAAATTGTAGCATTTCAAATACATGTCAATATATTTGGGAAGAATACTCAATTTCAAATATATTTTTCTTCCATGTGGGTGTGGTGTGCTGGTTGCTTAATTGGCTCCTGTCTAAATTGGCCCTAGTATGTGTATGTATGAATGTGAGTTAGGGACCTTAGATTGTATTATTTATTTCAGGTACTTATATATCGCCGTCAATGTACGCAGCGCTTTACATATGTATTGTACATTCACATCAGGCCCCGCCCCCGAGGAGCGTACAATCTAAGGTCTCTAACTCACATTCATACATACACATACTGGGGACATGAAACACAGGTACACTTTATAATGTAATTGGAGGAAAGAACACGACTTTTTATACTCCTTCCCGACAAGCTGAGAGCCTAGCAGGGGCGGACTGACCATTTGGAAACTCAGGCACTGCCTGAGGGCCCGGGGTCAGTAGGGGGCCCCATGAGATGCCCCTGGTACCTTTTTCATAGGTTTGAGTTTGGGCAAGGACACAGGGGCCCCATGATCCCCTATTGTCCAGGGGCCCCATGAGTTGTCAGTCCACCCCTGGAGCCTAGTGTGGTTCAGACTATGGGGGGTGGGTGAACAATACCGACCTGTCCAATCCATGTCAGTATATTCTAACAGATGTCATCCAGTCTGATCAGCTGCATATACAGTAGATGTCCCGCTGACAGCACACAATAGAGTCCAGGATCTGTCTGGGTGAATGGAGTTCCTGAATATTCATGAATCGTCTAACATTCACATAGAAGCCTGCTGGCAATCAGTGGCCGACCTTCCCTCCGAGCTGTGAGAGCAGACAGACCAACAAACGCATTGGTGACTAAGCCCTGGTTCACATCTATGTGACCGTGCGGGTCACATTTTGCATGGGCACTAGAGCCCATTCATCTGACCCCGGTTCACATCTATGTGACCGTGCGGGCCACGTTTCGCGCGGGCACTAGAGCCCATTCATCTGACCCCCGGTTCACATCTATGTGACCGTGCGGGCCACGTTTCGCGCGGGCACTAGAGCCCATTCATCTGACCCCCGGTTCACATCTCTGAGGCCCTGCGGGCCACGTTTCGCGCGGGCACTAGAGCCCATTCATCTGACCCCCGGTTCACATCTCTGAGGCCGTGCGGGCCACGTTTCGCGCGGGCACTAGAGCCCATTCATCTGACCCCCGGTTCACATCTCTGAGGCCGTGCGGGCCACGTTTTGCATGGGCACTAGAGCCCATTCATCTGACCCCCGGTTCACATCTCTGAGGCCGTGCGGGCCACGTTTCGCGCGGGCACTAGAGCCCATTCATCTGACCCCCGGTTCACATCTCTGAGGCCGTGCGGGCCACGTTTCGCGCAGGCACTAGAGCCTATTCATTTGAATGGACTCCCGTGCCACGCAGGGAAAGAAGCCACTGCACTTCTTTGGAAAATGCAGCCAAGGTTCCCAGTACAGTTGCGGTTTCCAGTGCGGGCGGCTTGCCATTACAACTAATGGCACCCGCCCGCGGGTCCACATTCCCCTGTGCGGGTGCCATTACAACTAATGGCACCCGCCCGCGGGTCCACATTCCCCTGTGCGGGTGGTGCAGCTGCATGGATTTTCATGCGGATCCGCAGCGGCACCACCCGCACAGATGTGAATCTAGGGTAAATGGACCTGTGACATGCAGGGAAGAAGTTCCTGCACTTCTTTTGAAAACGCAGCCGAGGTTCCCAGTACGGTTGCGTTTTCCAGTGCGGGCCATTAGATCTAATGGCACCCGCCTGCGGGTCCACATTCGTCTGTGCGGGTGGTGCAGATTTTCGCGTGGATCCGCAGCGGCACCACCCGCACAAAATGTGAACCGAGCCTAAAAAGAGTTCGAAATGAATGGGAAACTTGCAGAGCCGACCGGTAGAAATCCAGCGGACTGTTATGGTGAAGATCAGGGACCAGTACAAGCTGTTTGGAGCCTCCGTGTGACCACACACCAGGGGCGGACTGAAAACTCATGGGGCCCCCGGGCAATAGGGGATCATGGGGCCCGTGTCCTTGCCCAAACTCAAAAAGCCTATGAAAAAGGTACCAGGGGCATCTCATGGGGCCCCCTACTGACCTCGGGCAGTGCCAGAGTTTCCAAATGGTCAGTCCGCCCCTGGTACACACACACACACACATTACAATTCCATTGTACCATTTCTGTACAAATTCCATCAGATCTCCCAATCACTGTGCAGTCTGAGGCTCGCTGCGATTTGTATCCTATTAGATAGGCCGATGCTGTACACAGCTGCTGGTCCATCCTGAAAAATGGCCGAGACGCAGCAATCTGATCGATCTAGGTACGAGCGACTACAAATTAGCAACTTATTAAACGTGGGTCCGAGAGCGGCCAAGTTTCCACACATCTCGTGTCGGGCGGCCTATTCATTTCAATGAGCTGCCCCTACGCACGACCAATGCAGAAAAGACGACTGAGGGCCCATTCACATATTATACAGGATTTATGGCGCCAACAGTTTGCTCAGCGCTGCACAATATAATGGGAGACAATACAGCAACAATACAAGAGGGTTAGGAGGGCCCTGATCCTGGGAGCTTACAATCTAAGAGGGAGGGGCTGGTGGTACAAAAGGTAATAACTGTGGGGGGATGGACTGGTTGGAAGAGTAGAAGATTCCATTATTAGCTGAGGGCAGGAGAGGCTTCCCTGAAGAGATCGGTTTTCAGAGTAGTGGGCAGAGTAGGCGATAGTCTGATAGATTGGGGTAGAGAGTTCCAGAGGATGGGGGAAGCTCTGGAGAAGTCCTGGAGACGAGCATGGGAGGAGGAGACAAGGGAGCTAGCGTGCATATGAATGTCGCTGCTGTTCCTGTGCGATTCACGTGCAGTGTGACTTCAGCCCCCATTCATTCTGTGTGAACCACTCAACAGTGTGTGAACCCAGGCGCCAGGATGCCATTGCTAGTCGCAATGGCGACCTGGTGCCTGGGATTTGTCGATCATTGGTCTACATAGGTCTTCCCATTGGTCCGTTGGCGCTTCCAATGCAGTGTAAAAAATCTGGCTTGCTGCATTTTTGGTCCGTAAAAAACCCAAAAAATGTTCTACCCCACGGATATGCATTGAAAACGTGGTAAAAAAACGACACAACAAAAAAACGCACCCGTGTTGAGTTTTTGATGCGAGTCACACGTCCTTTGAAAAGTGCGCTGCAATCACGGTAAAAAAAAAATTATATATATATATATATATATCTATCAGAAAAATCACATATGCTTTTTTTTTTAGCACTTTTTTTTTGCTATGGATCAGTGTGAAAGTGTCCAAAGTCACCCAGGCAGTGACACGGACACCTGAAGAAAACTCCACCTCCTCTGCAGGGAAGATAGATAGAAGATTTGGAGCCCGGCACATCATGTATTTTAAGATTTTGGCAGCACAAAGCGAGGAAATAATCACTTTTTAACAAGGGTGAGTGCCAAAAGGTGAGAGCCAATCTCCTGGGTACAGAGAAAGGACTCCATTCAGAGATCAATCGATTGACAGAACGAGACAGAATCCATATGTGTGGAGTTGTTCCATCATTCAAGGAATCACTCTTGTTTGAAGCCCCCTCCCCGGCTTCCAGCCCCCAACCTCAAACGGGGCCCAGGTCCAACCTCAAACGGAGCCCAGGTCCAACCTCAAACGGAGCCCAGGTCCAACCTCAAACGGAGCCCAGGTCCAACCTCAAACGGAGCCCAGGTCCAACCTCAAACGGAGCCCAGGTCCAACCTCAAACGGAGCCCAGGTCCAACCTCAAATGGAGCCCAGGTCCAACCTCAAATGGAGCCCAGGTCTTAGTCTGGTAACATCACAAGTCCCCCCCACCCAGCTGCACTACCACCAACGTTTTCTTCCTTTGGCATTGGGTAGATCCTAAATACTGCCAAAAGCAGCGTCATGTGATTATGTCACATTCCCCCCCCCTCTAGTAACACTTACTTGAGCCCCATCATGATCCAGCGCTCTCCACAGGAGCCTTGGCTCTCCCAGGTCTCTCTCTCCTCATTGGCCGAGAAAAACCAATTGAAGCCATTGGTTCCCGCTGCTGTCAATCAGGTGGTGGGGCCGAGCCGGGGAAGGTTTGGAAGCGAGCCTGCACAAGTGCCCCCAGAGCAAGCAAGCAGAGCAAACAAAAAACCCGCCTGACGTGAAAAACAGCAGCTGTACAAATGCTGTGTGTGAAAGGAGGCCTAAGTGTCAAGTGTAGAGATGCTCTATGAACCGAAAACAGTTATAGGTGGATGGAGGAGGTTCATCCAGAAGCTCCCAATACTGACTTCCAGCCCCTAAAACTCTCAGCACCCCCTCCCCTCCTCAATTCCAGCCAACAAAGTCTCACTCCTCATACTGTACTCTCCATGATATTGAACTCCTCGAGCGGTAGACCCCTTGAAATGGTCACGTTAAGTAGGTGTGGAGCCAAGTAGTCAGGTGGAGAGATCTCACCTCTGAAACACCTGGGAAAAAAATGCCTCATCGATTTTCATTTTTTAGATTTCTACATCGATCCTACATCTGAATTTCAGAAATGAGTTCACAGTTTTCTAAAAAGACAGAACATGCAGTCAGCCCTCTGTAGATACAGGATGCGGTCAGTATATGGAATTACCCAACCTAGAACCAGGAACATACTAAAAAGGTACTAAAGTACTATGTCCCTGGCAGCATTGTGGCATCGCTCATTCACAGTAAACGAAGAGATAGTACCTTGGTGAACATTAGCTCAAATGCTGTCTGCATTGTGTGTGGAGTGACAGGGACTCTTTATGGACCAGACAAGAGCCCTGAATGATGACACATACACAGGAGAAGGACACAGAGGAGAGTGAATGAACATACACACATCATGTGTCTGGATGATAATAGGGTGGGGTAATGTGCGCTCACCTTAGTGCGGCGGGTGGTGATCTGGAGGGCGGAGGCAGGAAGAGACAGACAGACAGACAGCAGCAGAAGCATCAGCAGCCAACGAGGGAAGAGAAGTGAGACTGTTAGTGGAGATATTCAGGAGAGAGCATGCTGCATTCCAGTCCCCGTACACCCACTCGGGTGGTACAAGACATCCAAGATGACATATCATACATATCCAGGAGAATGAGCTGCATCCCAGACAAGGACAAAGGTCGGGAAACGCTCATTAAAGTATTAAGAGGAATGCATGCGGTGTTCTAGGGTCCCCACTCACCTACCTACAATGAGGACATTGGACAAGAAACTTCTAGATACCCAGGAGCATGCCACAACCACCAACATATTCTGGGGTCTCCAACCACCCAACATATCATTGGGAACTCTACCTGTACACCTAGGACAGAGTATGCTACATTCTGGGGTCTCCAACCACCCAACATATCATTGGGAACTCCACCTGTACACCTAGGACAGAGCATGCTACATTCTGGGGTCTCCAACCACCCAACATCTCACTGGGAACTCTACCTGTGCACCTAAGACAGAGCATGCTACATTCTGGGGTCTCTCCAAACCCAACATATCACTGGGAACTCTACCTGTACACCTAGGACATAGCATGCTACATTCTGGGGTCTCCTCACATCGAATATCTCACTGAGAACTCTACCTGTACACCTAGGACAGCACACATGATACATTCTGGGGTCTCCCCACACCCAACATCTCACTGAGAACTCTACCTGTTCACACTAGGACAAAGTATACTACATTCTGGGGTCTCCAACCACCCAACATCTCACTGGGAACTCTACCTGTACACGTAGAACACAGCATGCTACATTCTGGGGTCTCCCCACACCCAACATCTCACTGAGAACTCTACCTGTACACGTAGAACACAGCATGCTACATTCTGGGGTCTCCTCACACCCAACATCTCACAGGGAACTCTACCTGTTCACCTAGGACAAAGTATACTACATTCTGGGGTCTCCAACCACCCAACATCTCACTGGGAACTCTACCTGTACACCCAGGACAGAGCATGCTACATTCTGGGGTCTACTTACACCTGACATCTCACTGGGAACTCTACCTGTACACCTAGGACAGAGTACGATACATTCTGGGCTAACAGGAAACTGCCTGTACCCAACAGGAAACTCTACCTGTATACCCAGGACACCGGGAATACAACCACAGAAGAATCAGCTTTCATGTTTTATTGGGAAAGTTTAATTGTTCAGTGAAGCTTTGGCAATAAAACCTGGAAGCCGACTGGTTTCTATGCAGAGCTTCAATAGATTTTGCACTCTCCAGTCTTAGTAAATCTCCCCCATAGTGTTGCATTTCAGAACCCCTCCCACCTACAGTGTTGATACTCAACATCTAACAGAAAATGCTCACTACTCACAGCATGTGGCATTCTGGGGTCCCCTCCACCTACAAGGATGGCATTGGACATAAGAGGATAGTCCCGCTAGATTGGGAGGGTGTTCTGCATTCTGGGTCCCGATCTACACTGCTGATATCAGACCAGAAACTGCCACTAGAGATACCCAGGAGAAAGCAATTCTGGGGTCCCCCCACCTACACCAAATAACCTCTGCATGTATATACCCAGCACAGAGCATTCAGCATTCTGGGGTCTCCTCACTTCTAAAAACGCTGCCACTGGGTATAAAAAAAAACAAACAAAAAAAAAACAGGAAAATCCTGCTAGATCCTCAGGAGAGAGTGTGCTTTAGTACAGACTACCCTGTCACCTACAGCACTGACACCATCACCAACAGGCAACTTCTGGCAGATACTTGGCAAAGAGTTCTGCATTCTGGGGTCCATCTTCCACGTGCTGCTGACACTGTGCTACATTCCTATCAGGAGTTTCCTGTTCAAAGTATGCTCCATGCTGCATTCTGGGGTCCCCCCCCCCATTTATCCTGCTGGCATCAGACAGGAAACCCGTGGAGATATTCAGGAGAAGGCATACTGCATTCTGGAGTCCCCCCCCCTCATACCTTCATTCTGGAGCTCACCCCTCATACCTACACTACTACTAACACTGGACCTCCTATAGCATCTGCATACCCAGAACAGAGGTGCAACATTCTGTGGTCCCCTCATATCTACATTCTGGGGTCCCGTTATTTCTAAAATGCTGGCACTGGGTATATAAAACAGGAAACTACAGGAGATACTCAGCTGAAGTATACTGCATTCTGGGGTCCCACCATACCTGCAATGCCAACAGTGGACCTCCTATAGCATCTGCATCCAGATACCCAGAACAGTGGCGCTACATTCTGGGGTCCCCTCATACCTTCATTCTGGAGTCCCCCCTCATACCTACACTACTAACACTGGACCTCCTATAGCATCTGCATACCCAGAACAGTGGCGCTACATTCTGGGGTCCCATCACACCTGCATTCTGGAGTCCCCTCACTTCTTAAATGCTGGCACTGGGTATATAAACAGGAAACTACTGGAGATACTCAGCTGAAGTCTACCACATTCTAGGGTCCCCTCATACCTGCATTCTGGGGTCCCCTCATAACTGTGTTCTGGGGTCCCCTCATACCTATTCTGCCAACATTGGACCGCCCTACAGAAAACTGCATCTTGATACCCAGAACAGTACATGCTGCGCTCTGGGATGCCCTCATACCTGCATTCTGGGGTCCCCTCATACCTGCATTCTGGGGTCCCCTCATACCTGCATTCTGGGGTCCCCTCATACCTGCATTCTGGGGTCCCTCATACCTGCAATCATACCTATTCTGCCCACATTGGACCACCCTACAGAAAACTGCATCTTGATACCCAGAACAGTACATGCTGCGCTCTGGGATGCCCTCATACCTGACTTCTAGGGTCCTCTCATACCTATACTGCTAACATTGGACCTCCCTACAGAAAACTACATTTTGACACCCAGAACAGAGCATGCTGCATTCTGGGATGCCCCAAAACCTACACTCCTAACACCCGGCATACAATAGGAAAGAGTCCCACCACAACAATGGACATTAAAGCCCCCCCATCTAGAAAAGAGCCCACTGCACTCCGGGTCCCCTTGCACCTCAACCTAGGATGTCAACTATCTTCTAGCGCTCCCAACTGTTCTACACTGAATATATGAACCTTCTCCATTGTGGTCAACACGGCCAAGGGCATGAAGACGCTTTGTACCTCAGCTAAAGCAGAAGGACACGACTAGGTTTATCTATGACATTCGTATTGTAGATCAGCCCGACTCTGAGAAGTGCCAGTGAGGGCCGGTAGCAGTCAGGCATGTCACCAGCTGGCTCTGCACACTCCTCGTACACGGGGTACACACTGCCGGCATGCTAAGCGGAGGCAGCACTGATAAGACATTGTCTTCAGAAGAGGAGAAGAACAATTCCTGCCATTGTCCCGCTGAGCTCCGGAGAATAACTGTTCCCATAACCCCCACTTTCCACAGGGACACAGCGTGGAGAATGGCGCTGATGAACTGGCACTGGATTCTACTTCTCACTGTTAATGAGAAGCATTTGCAGCTAAAAAATGTAAAGTCGGGCTCCCAGGAGGACTCGGATCCGGGACAATCGCCTGCGACTCGACAAGCTTCTGCACATCAATGCCAGCCAGCGATATTCTCCTGGCGCACATCGGGAAGCTTTTCACACGGATGGTAGTCAGCTGTATGAAATAATGGGGACAATATGGAGGACGCGTACAATGGCAGGCAGGGGGTAATTAAACGAGGTATTATTGGCGGGGAAGTACATGGGGTCTGCATACAGAACGCCAATTACCAGCGTACAACCCTCCTTGAAAGGGGGACCCCAGAACAGCACACCTTGAGGAGTCTGGCTGTTCACATTACAATATAGAAGGACGCCGCCTGTTCCAACAGCTGAGCGTATGCAAGAATCCGAATACAATTCTACAGTGAAGGAAATGCGTATTTGATCCCCTGCTGATGTTGAATGTTCGCCCCTCACACAGAAATGATCGGTCTAACAATGGAATGTTCGGTGTAACACTGAGAGACAGAATACAACAACAAATTCAGCAGAAATGCGTCTAACAAATGATGACTGATCTGCATGTTCATGAGGGAAAGAAGGATTTGATCCCCTATCATTCAGCAGGATTTCTGGCTCCCAGGTGTCTTTCATACAGGTAACAAGCTGAGATTAGAAGCAGTCTCTTAAAGGGAGTGCTGCTAATCTCATTGTGTTACCTGTATAAAAGACACCTGTCCACAGGAGCCATCAAAACATCCATCAGATTCCAAACTCTCCACCATGGCAAAGACCAAAGAGCTGTCCAAGGATGTCAGGGACAAGATGGTAGACCTACACAAGGCTGGACTGGGCTACCAAACTATGGCCAATCAGCTTGGTGAGAAGGTGACAACAGTTGGTGCAATCATTCACAAATGGAAGAAACACAAAACAAGTGTCAGTCTCCCTAGGTCTGGTGCACCATGCAAGATCTCACCTCGTGGAGTGTCAATGATCATGAGAACAGTGAGGAATCATCCCAGAACTACACGTGAGGATCTTGTCAATGATCTCCAGGCAGCTGGGACCACAGTCACCAAGAAAACAATTGGTAACACACTACGCCGACAAGGACTGAAATCCTGCAGTGCCCGCAAGGTCCCTCTGCTCAAGAAAGCACATGTCCAGGCCTGTCTGAAGTCTGCCACTGAACATCTGAATGATGCAGAGGAGGACTGGTGGGAAGTGTTGTGGTCAGATGAGACCAAAATCCAGCTCTTTGGCATCAACTCAACTCGCCATGTTTGGAGGAGGAGGAATGCTGCCTATGACCCAAAGAACACCATCCCAACTGTGAAACATGGCGGTGGAAACATTCTGCTTTGGGGGTGTTTTACTGCTAAGGGGACAGGACAACTGCACCGCATCAAAGGGAAGATGGACGGGGCAATGTACCATCAAATCTTCGGTGAGAACCTTCTTCCCTCAGCCAGGGCATTGAAAATGGGTCGTGGATGGGTGTTCCAGCATGACAATGACCCAAAACACACGGCCAAGGCAACAAAGGAGCGGCTCAAGAGGAAGCATATTAAGGTCCTGGAGTGGCCTAGCCAGTCTCCAGACTTTCATCCGATTGGCAACTCGAACTTTCAGCTCCCCCCATAGATTTTCAAACGTCAGCCACCAAACCTTAATGACTTGGAGAGGATCTGCCAAGAGGAGTGGGCCAAAATCCCTCCTGAGATGTGTGCGAACCTGGGGGCCAACTCCAGGAAACGTCTGACCTCTGTGATTGCCAACAAGGGATTTGCCACCAAGTACTAAGTCATGTTTTGTGAAGGGGATCAAATCCTTCTTTCCCTCATGAACATGCAGATCAGTCATCATTTGTTAGACGCATTTCTGCTGAATTTGTTGTTGTATTCGGTCTCTCATTGTTACAATACACCGAACATTCGATTTATAGACCGATCATTTCTGTGTGAGGGGCGAACATTCAACATCAGCCGGGGAGCAAATACGCATTTCCTTCACTGTAACTATGCAGGCCTATGTAGATACAATTATGTATAATTTAAAAGGCTCAGCCAAGCTCAGACCTGTTAAGATACAGAATCCAGAAACCTGCTGAACACGGCACCAGTCCTGAGAAATGTCCTACTGTCCATCCACTGGGAAACCGACACTTCCTGGAGTGTCGAAATCTGACTTCCTGGTGCTTCTCTGGTCATTACTGTGTCCATTAAAGAAACCTCAGTTCAGCTATGGACTGTAAAGATACAGATCCTCATCTCCCCTACAGCTCACTTTGCTGAACACTGCTCTAGTCCTGGGAAACCGACACTTCTCCAGTGTCAAAACCCTGGACATCCTGACGCTCATTATGGTGTTCTTTTATTAAAGAAACGTCGGCTCAGCCAAGTATGGACCTGTAAAAGATACAGAACCCAGAAACCTGCTGAACACAGGCTCCAGTCCTGAGAAATGTCCTACTGTCCATCCACTGGGAAACCGACACTTCCTGGAGTGTCGAAATCCTGGACTTCCTGGTGCTCTCTGGTTCCTCCATGTCATTACTGTGTCCTTTTATTAAAGAAACCTTGGTTCAGCCAAGTACGGACCTGTAAAGCTACAGAATCCTCATCTCCCCTACAGCCCACTTTGCTGTACACTTCCCTAGTCCTGATAAATGTCCTACCATTTGTCCACTGGGAAACCGACACTTCCTGGAGTGCCAATCACCTGGACTTCCTGACGCTCTCTGGTTCCTCCATATCATTACGGTGTCCTTTTATTAAAGAAACTTCGGCTCAGCCAAGTACGGACCTGTACGGATACAGAATCCGTAAACTTGGTGAACACGGCTCCACTCCTGAGAAGTGTCCTACTGTCTGTCCACTGGGAAACAGACACTTCCTGGAGTCCCAAAATCCTGCACTTCCTGCAGCTCTCACTGGTTCCTCCTGCTGACCTCCATGTCATTACTGTGCTAGTAGGAAGAACCAGTGAGGGCTGTGGGGACCAGAAAAAAAAAAAAAAAAAAAAAAAAAAAACCCTCTCCTTGAAGATAGCCGATAGTCTGACAGGTCTGCAGGAGACCTGCATGGCATCAGCGATCTGCCGACTTTACAGGCTCCTTTGGACAATAATAAATGCACATTTTTTTACCTGCAAAAAAAGGTGCATTTATCATTTTTGTCCAAAAGGTGAACATATCTCCTATAAATAATGTCCTGGCTGTAGATGTAGGCCATGTACCTTCAGAAGCCTGCCTGAAAAACTCAGATGATATCTACATTGTTGCTAGGAGATCGCCAAGACACTCATAGCCACTTCAAACTCCCCTGATATGCTCTCTCCCCTTAGCTCAGTGTTGCTGCAATGGAGGATTAGATGGTGGACCGCACATGTGCAACTTGAAAGCTCGCACCTACAAGGGTGAGCACTAATGCCTGGGAGTGTCTTAGCAACATCCTAGCAACAAGGCAGGACAAGATGAGGGTTTTTCAGGCAGGGTTCAGGAGGTACGTGAAGGACCTACACCCATAGTAAGCTCATTATTTAAAATAAAGTGGAAGGCAATTCAAAACCTAACTAAGCCTCAATCCAGGAGCGAACTGACCATTTAGAAACTCGGGCACTGCCCGAGGGCCCGGGGTCAGTAGGGGGCCCCATGAGATGCCCCTGGTACCTTTTTCATAGGCTTTTTTGAGTTTGGGCAAGGACACAGGGGCCCCATGATCCCCTATTGCCCGGGGGCCCCATGAGTGGTCAGTCCGCCCCTACCTCAATCTACTCCCTCCCCCCTTCTACGCCTATTCAATCTATCCTGTAAAAGGAAAAAAACGCCTATACTTACCTATTCTGAAGTCACTCCGGTCCGGTCACATGATCTCTCCTACAACAGCGCCTGCAGAGTGTGTGCGGTGACGTCACCCATAGGCCCTCCTCTACACTAATGCCGGTGCCGGGACCCGATCATGTGACCACACCGGAGCAACTTCAGAACAAGCAACCATCGGAATCGTAAAAAGAATAGGCTGAGAATGGGGGTGGAGTCGATTCAGCCCGGGTTCACACTCGTGCGGTGCGGCATATTGCATGTGATACCGTATCGCAATCCTGTGCAAATCGCATGCGAATTCTGTGCGGTGAGATTTGAGCCGTACATTTTGTATGGCTCAAATCACACCAAAAACGCAGGACCCTTTTTTGGGTCCGCGCTAGAATCGGATTGCACGGGTATTCACACCTATGAGATCTGATTCTGCACATCGCACCGCGTTTTGCAGACCGATTTCGAGGTGTTGTTAACATACACACCCGCAGCGGTTCGCATGAACGGGGTGCGATTGTGAGGCGATGCGGAATTCACACAGAAACCGCAACTGCAACATAGCGGCCTAAACTCCATACAGCATAAGACTGCATGGCTGTAATCGTGACAAATATTGTATTTAGATTCTTGCAAAGATGCAACAGTGAATGGTTTTCTATGAAGGGATCTTGCTACAAAAAAAAAAAAAAAAAAAAAACACACAAAAACTTCTCGCACTAAGACCCTCCGGGAAATCAACAGGAGGGCCACAAAAAAAAAAAAATATAAATATATATATATATATATATAATATAAATATGTATATTTATATATATATTTATATATATATATATATATATATATATATATATATATATATATATATATATATTTTTTTTTTTTTTTATTTTTTTTTTTTATATATAAATATGTATATTTTTATATATTTTTTTATATATAAAAATGTATATATTTATATTTTTTTAATATAAATATGTATATTTATATTTTTTAATATAAATATATATCTTTTTTAATATATATAAAAGAAAATGGGGTTTCAATGTAACATCCCGGAAAAAGAGATTTAAGAATTATTGTCCAGTTTCCCTGTACGGGAATATGACAGCCAGCTGGTGGCGCCTGCTACCTGGACCGGTCCCTGGCTCTCCTCCTACAACAGGCCCGAGCTCTGATGGGTTTTCATTGGCTGAAATCAGAATCACAAAATAAAAATTGCATTACATAGAATGAGCAACCGGGCAGAACACCAAAATATCCATCAGTTATGACCCGAACTTCCATCGACTGTCCACATAGCAAAGTCCCTTGGGCAGCATCATCCTTTTATCATCATTTCTACCAAACCTCCAACATTATTGATCTTTAAAGCAGAACTCCAGGATCATACGGAAATAAAACAGGAATTGGGGGTCATGACCTTAAAAGCACCAATAAACTGAAATAAAAATTAGGGGATAAAAAATAATAATAAATAATAATAATAATAATACTAAGTAGATCTAAAGTAATAATAATAAAAAAAAAAAACCTTAAAAGCACCAATAAACTAAAATAAAAATTTAGGGATAAAAAATAATAATAGTAATAATAATAATAATAATAATACTAAGTAGATCTAAAGTAATAATAATAAAAAAAAAAAACCTTAAAAGCACCAATAAACAAAATAAAAACTAAAAAAAATAAAAAAATTAAATAGGGATAAAAAATAATAATAATAAAAGTAATAAAATAATAAAAAAAATAATAATAATAATAATAATAATAATAATAATATCTAAGTAGATCTAAAGTAATAATAAAAAAAAAAAACCTTAAAAGCACCAATAAACTAAAATAAAAATTTAGGGATAAAAAATAAAATAATAATAATACTAAGTAGATCTAAAGTAATAATAATAAAAAAAAAACCTTAAAAGTAAACTAAAGTAAAAAAAAAAAAGTAAAAAAAAAAAAAAAAAAAAAAAACACCTTAAAAGCACCAACCGAAATAAAAATTGGTCTAAAAAAAAAAAAAAAAAAAAAAAAAATAATACTAAGTAGATCTAAAGTAATAAAAAAAAAAAAAAAAAAAGTATATAAAATGGTTAAGAAAATAAAAAAAAAGGGTTTTCTTTGCAATGCGTGAAGTACCTTCACTTCCTGTTCTGGAAATTCAACAGTAAGAAAATCTCCCCAGAATACAGGATTTTTGTACTCGCTGTAAAATCCCCCCCCCCCCCCTTTCCTTCAGTGTCCATTGAGGGACCAATCATCTTCATGTTATACTGCCACCTACAGGAGAACATGGCCCCGCGGTGTAAGGCAGCCCAGGATAACACTCCTACTAGCAGTACATGGAGCATGACCATATATGAGGGGTGAGGGGTGAGACCT
This sequence comes from Staurois parvus, assembly GCA_951230385.1. Lineage (NCBI taxonomy): Eukaryota > Metazoa > Chordata > Amphibia > Anura > Ranidae > Staurois > Staurois parvus. The sequence goes on along the minus strand of CATNWA010014343.1, from coordinate 193,100 downwards.
GTATCCCCCCTCAATGGAGCCCCCCCCCCCCAAAAATAAACTTTTTTTTATGGAGAGTACAAAAATCCTGTTTTGTTTCTCATTCATTGAGGACCCAGAAGTCTTCCACCTTCCAAACGTCCAAAATCGGTGCAGATGCTAAGATTTATTATACTGCCGCTTACCAATCATCAGATGGGTTGGATGCATTCGTTTTCTATTCGGAGGCTTTTTTTTTTTTCACCTGGTGATCTGGCCAGTAACACGCCTGCTGTATTAGAGCGCCCCCTACTCTGGATGAAGGAGCACAGGGGGCACAGCAGACAGCAGCATTGTCAGTCTATACCAAATTTAAAGAGTAACTCCACTTTTGTTGAGAAAAAAAAAAAAAAAAACCCTCCCCTCTGGTTGATCGCTATACATTGCAGGGATTTTGTTTTTCTGAAGAAATAGGGGTTTGTTTCTCTGCGTCCGTGTGCAGCGTGGATGGGAGTGATTACATAATTATCAGCTGCTGCACCTGCAGGGATTTGATGGAAAGTGGCAGGGTTTGCATCCCTTTAAAAAGGTGGTGATTTTCTCCTTTGGGAGTATCTCACCACAAATGAAGTTTTTGTAGCAGGGGATGCCCAAAATCTGATTTGTATCTTAGTGCAGACTACTGGGAAAATCAGTGAGCCAATCAGACAAGCAGGAAATGACATTCCTGGGGGGGGGGCGCTCTGTATACTGTTTAGAGAACGCCTCCAGGTGGCCATTTTGACATTTTAAAAGAATTACACCGGCTGTGGACTGAAAAGGAAAAAAGGAATCTTTAATAACATTCAATTACAATATGACTTGAGTTGCAATTATGAACACTTTGCCTAATTTTATTGCTACTTTTTTTTGCTAATTTTTTATTTGCGATTTTTTTTTTCTACAAAATTGGAGTTACCCTTTAAAAAGCACAAATTTAAGCTGAACTCCAGCTAAGCAGTCACAACAACAGCTTTTTTTTCCCCTTCTTTCAGGATAAAGGTTTTACATAAATAAAGCTGATCATTGTAAGTACCCCCCATCAGTGGAAAATGGTTTGTCTCTTCCAGGTAAACTGATACATTCTGCTGGAGAGCTTGAGCTTTTGAGAAACAACAGACTTACTGGCTGGATCATCAGATGAAAATAAAAAGAAAGAAAACCTGAAAAAGAAAAAAAAACGAATGCAGCCGTCACATGGAAGCATCGGTAAGCTGCAATATAAAAAATGTTGGCTTGAAGTCAGAGCTGCTGAGGTGTAAAGCGGGGGAATTTACCGCCAACACGGAGCTATTGCAGCGCTGAGAACACGGACGGAACCGGTACAGCTTTGCCTGGAGTTCCACTTTAAAGTTTTAAAAAGGGAATGAAGAATACAAATAAAAAGTCATGCAAATGAAATATTCCCACCACAGAGCTGCAGAAAACAGGAGCACCCTGAATGGAGGGCAGGAAACAGGAGCACCCTGAATGGAGGGCAGGAAACAGGAGCACCCTGAATGGAGGGCAGGAAACAGGAGCACCCTGAATGGAGGGCAGGAAACAGGAGCACCCTGAATGGAGGGCAGGAAACAGGAGCACCCTGAATGGAGGGCAGGAAACAGGAGCACCCTGAATGGAGGGCAGGAAACAGGAGCACCCTGAATGGTGAGGGCAGGAAACAGGAGCACCCTGAATGGAGGGCAGGAAACAGGAGCACCCTGAATGGAGGGCAGGAAACAGGAGCACCCTGAATGGAGGGCAGGAAACAGGAGCACCCTGAATGGAGGGCAGGAAATAGCGCCCCCAATGTTCCTGGGTATAAATGCCAGTGACCCATCAATCACTTGGGACAGGTATGACAGATGAGAGGCACTCTCTAGAATCTGATGGCCCCTAGTCTCCCCACTGCCACATAAGGGGCCCCTCAGTCTCCCTGCTGTCACATAAGGGGCTCCCCAGGCACATAGGGGCCCCCCAGTTTCCCCACTGTCACATAGGGGCACCACAGTCACATGGGTGCCCCCCAGACTCCCCGCTGTCACATTAGGGGCCCCTCAGTCTCCCCACTGTCACATTAGGGGCTCCACAGTCACATAGAGGTCCCCCCAGACTCCCTGCTGTCACATAGGGACCCCCCAGACTCCTCAGCTGTCACATTGTGGGCCCCTCAGTCACATAAAGGACCCCCAGACCCCCCCGCTGTCACATAAGGGGCCCCTCAGTCTCCCCGCTGTCACATAGGGGCACCACAGTCACAGAGAGGTCCCCAGACTCCCCGCTGTCACATAGGGACCCCCCAGACTCCTCAGCTGTCACATTGGGGGCCCCTCAGTCACATAAAGGACCCCCCAGTCACCCAGTGTCCCCCCCAGACTCCCCGCTGTCACATAAGGGGCTCCCCCAGTCTACCCGCTGTCACATAAGGGGCACCACAATCTCCCTGCTTTCACATAGAAGCCCCCCAGTCACATAGGGGCCCCCCCAGACTCCCCGCTGCCACATAGGGGCTTCCCAGTCACATAGGAGCACCCCAATCTCTCCGCTGTCACATAGGGGCCCCCCCAGTCATGTAAGGGGCCCCCAAGTCTACCTGCTGTCATATAGGGGTCCTGTGCAGGTTCTGGTCCTATTCCAAAGCAATAAAAATCTGTCTGCAAAGTGTTCTTGGACCTGCAGCAGTTCCCTAAAAGTACAAACCCCCCCCCCCCCCCCCCCCTCCGTGCTGAGTAATACGGGATCAATCACACTGGACACCGCCATGCTGAATCATAATCAGGAGGTCCAAGATTTCCAAACTCCCATACAAGCACAATGTGCCTAATGCTAATTTTTTCACTGCTTGTTACTAGCAACGCCTGAACGGAACGTTCAGAACAGATCCCGACTTGGTTCCGGTCTGCCCTACAATGTGACAGATCCCGACACGGCTCCCGCCTGCCCTACAATGTGACAGATCCCGACACGGCTCCCGCCTGCCCTACAATGTGACAGATCCCGACACGGCTCCCGCCTGCCCTACAATGTGACAGATCCCGACACGGCTCCCGCCTGCCCTACAATGTGACAGATCCCGACACGGCTCCCGCCTGCCCTACAATGTGACAGATCCCGACACGGCTCCCGCCTGCCCTACAATGTGACAGATCCCGACACGGCTCCCGCCTGCCCTACAATGTGACAGATCCCGACACGGCTCCCGCCTGCCCTACAATGTGACAGATCCCGACATGGCTCCCGCCTGCCCTACAATGTGACAGATCCCGACATGGGTCTCGCCTGCCCTACAATGTGACAGATCCCGACATGGATCCGGTCTGCCCTACAATGTGACAGATCCCGACACATGGCTCCCGTCTGCCCTACAATGTGACAGATCCCGACACGGCTCCCGTCTGCCCTACAATGTGACAGATCCCGACACGGCTCCCGTCTGCCCTACAATGTGACATCCCGACACGGCTCCCGTCTGCCCTACAATGTGACATCCCGACATGGCTCCCGTCTGCCCTACAATGTGACATCCCGACATGGCTCCCGTCTGCCCTACAATGTGACATCCCGACATGGCTCCCGTCTGCCCTACAATGTGACATCCCGACATGGCTCCCGTCTGCCCTACAATGTGACATCCCGACATGGCTCCCGTCTGCCCTACAATGTGACATCCCGACATGGCTCCCGTCTGCCCTACAATGTGACATCCCGACTTGGCTCCCGTCTGCCCTACAATGTGACATCCCGACTTGGCTCCTGTCTGCCCTACAATGTGACATCCCGACTTGGCTCCTGTCTGCCCTACAATGTGACATCCCGACATGGCTCCCGTCTGCCCTACAATAGGACATCCCCTTTCAATAAGAAGGTAACATACAATACCGCCAGCGGGGTGACGCTGCACTCTCCCGTCTGGAGCCCCCATAAGACGTAGTGCCGTAAAGTCCTGGCCTGGCCTTTTTCTGCAGCTCCCTGGTGATCACAGCATGCAATGACAGTACAGAGTACATGCCCCGGCCGCCGACGGGTGACACAAGACGACAGAACACACAGACGGGCGACACGGCCGTTGAAGCGGGTACCTTCCGCGTTGTTGGCGCCTGCTTCATTTTTTCACACAAGGGCAAAGAGAGGAGAGGGGGAGAGAAGGAGAGAGAAGAGAGTGTTAGACATGGAATCTCGGGACTGCAGCTGAAATCTCCGCTTTCCCACAATCACTTGCAAATGGCCGCAGCGCTTGCAGGAAGCATCCAGCAGAAGGACGGAGGAACCACAGGAGTTAGTGAGTGCCAGCATCCTCCATGTCTCTTCCTCCTGGGGGGTGAAATGATACAGCCTGGGTCTTGCCGCGCCCTGCCGTGCTCAATAACCACTGCCCCCCCCTCCTGACGGCAGATTACATCATCAATCACAGAAAAGGCCTCTTCTGTCTCTCCGGCGGACCTTCTGCTGCCTAATGGTTCAGATGCACAGGGGATGGAGGGAGGGAGGGGGGGGGGGGAGGGGGGGGGAGGCAGAGGAGGAGCAGCTTGTTGCCCGGCAACCCAGCAGCATCAGCTTGTCAGGAACCCCGGAGAATAATCCCCGAACACCACTTCAGTTCCAGCAACCGGCTGCTGCTAGTCCTGGCATGGCAGAGGTTAAAGGGACCATACAGGCCGATCCCGACACCCCATCCTCATCCCACCGATCCCGACATCCCATCGATCCCGACACCCCATCCTCCTCATCCCACCGATCCCGACACCCCATCCTCATCCCACCGATCTATCCCGACACCACCATCCTCATCCCACCGATACCAAGACCCCCATCCTCCCACCGATACCAAAGACCCCCATCCTCCTACCGATACCATCATCTTATCCTCCCACCGATGCCGACATCCCATCGTCATCCTCCCACCGATGCCGACATCCCATCGTCATCCTCCCCACCGATGCCGACATCCCATCGTCATCCTCCCACCGATGCCGACATCCCATCGTCATCCTCCCACCGATGCCAAGACATCCCATCGTCATCCTCCCACCCACCGATGCCAAGACCCCACATCCCCATCGTCACATCCCCTCCCACCGATGCCGACATCCCATCGTCATCCTCCCACCGATGCCGACATCCCATCGTCATCCTCCCACCGATGCCGACATCCCCATCGTCATCCTCCCACCGATGCCGACATCCCATCGTCATCCTCCCACCGATGCCGACATCCCATCGTCATCCTCCCACCGATGCCGACATCCCATCGTCATCCTCCCACCGATGCCGACATCCCATCGTCATCCTCCCACCGATGCCGACATCCCACCGATACCAAGACCCCATCCATCCCCCACCGATGCCGACATCCCATCGTCATCCTCCCACCGATGCCGACATCCCATCGTCATCCTCCCACCGATGCCGACATCCCATCGTCATCCTCCCACCGATGCCGACATCCCATCGTCATCCTCCCACCGATGCCGACATCCCTTCGTCATCCTCCCACCGATACCAACAACATCTCCTCATCATCATCCCACCGATACCAACAACATCTCATCATCATCTCACCGATACCAACAACATCTCATCATCATCTCACCGATACCAACAACATCTCATCATCATCTCACCGATACCAACAACATCCCATCGTCATCCTCCCACCGATGCCAACAACATCCCATCGTCATCCTCCCACCGATGCCAACAACATCCATCATCATCATCCCACCGATACCAACAACATCTCATCATCCTCCCACCGATACCAACAACATCTCATCATCCTCCCACCGATGCCAACAACATCTCATCATCATCCCACCGATACCAACAACATCTCATCATCCTCCCACCGATACCAAGACAACATCCTCCCACCGATACCTTCATCCCATCCTCCCACCGATACCTTCATCCCATCCTCCCACCGATACCAACATCCCATCATCCTCCCACCGATGCCGACATCCCCATCCTCCCACCGATGCCGACATCCCATCATCCTCCCACCGATGCCGACATCCCATCGTCATCCTCCCACCGACACCAACAACATCTCATCATCATCCCACCGATACCAACAACATCTCATCATCATCTCACCGATACCAACAACATCCCATCGTCATCCTCCCACCGATGCCAACAACATCCCATCGTCATCCTCCCACCGATGCCAACAACATCTCATCATCATCCCACCGATACCAACATCTCATCATCATCCCACCGATACCAACAACATCTCATCATCATCCCACCGATACCAACAACATCTCATCATCCTCCCACCGATACCAAGACCCCATCCTCCCACCGATACCTTCATCCCATCCTCCCACCGATACCTTCATCCCATCCTCCCACCGATCCCGACATCCCATCCTCCCACCGATACCGACATCCCATCCTCCCACCGATCCCGACATCCCATCCGCCCACCGATCCCGACATCCCATCCTCCCACCGATCCCAACATCCCACCGATCCCAACATCCCACCGATACAATGCAAACATGGAAATGGCAACATGCGTATCACAAACAAATCCGGCTTTGCATCCATGACACACTGTGAATCCCATAGGGCTCAGACAGCCGGTAGAGGCCGCACCCACCGGGATTTGTGATCCGCGGCCTGTACAGATTAATGACAGGCCAACCGGTACCGCAGCAGTCTTCATACAACTGCACGTCGAGGGATTACACGCCATTAGAGACAGATGAGCGGCCTTGGAAGCAAACTGAGCTCTGGTCTGCTCATCTGTCCCCACACAGCCACAGCGCCGTTAGCCCGTCATTTCTTGGTGGCATATAGCCCCTTTCAGCCATCTGAAGGAGCCCCCCCTCCCCCCAGACTGCAAATTCCATTCCCAATAGAAACAAATTGCCAATAGAACGGCTTGTACTGCCTCACAGCAACCAATCAGAATCCAGCCTGTACATGGAACATATGACTGAGAAAGGATCACGTGGATGTGATCGGGTCCTCTATGGATATTCCCAATTCCTGTGAAGAAGGCAGCCCACACACTTGCAGCCCACACACATGCAGCCCACACACTTGCAGCCCACACACTTGCAGCTCACAGAGCTCACAGACAAGAGATGTGTGTTCATTCAGCAAGACCATATAAAACAGCCAACTCATTTCGGGGCTTCAATCCCCCTTCTTCAGGGCTCAGGGGACTCTAAATGGCAGAATCACGTATATATACACATGCAAGTTTGTGCAGCCCTGCAGCAGTATTTCTACGATAGGGCGGTGAGCGACTGGTTAAGATTTGGCAATAAAACCTGGAAGCGGATTGGTTTGTATACAGAAGTGCACCCGATTTTGCACTCTCCAGCTTTAGTAAATAAACCCCTTTGAGTTGAGTCCAGTGAGGTGCAGGTCACCTCTGAGACTTCTCTCTTACTTAAATGTGACAGGTCTACTGCACTCCTGGGAGGATACACTGGCTGTGAGAGGAGAGAAGCATACACAGCAGCTATGCTCATTCCTCCCCTCTGCTGCCCATTCACAGAAGCCTTTGTATTTTGTGAATGCGCTAGGAGAGAAAGCGCACACAACAGCTATGCTCATTCCTCCCCACTGCTGCCCATTCACAGAAGCCTTTGTATTGTGTGAATGCACTAGGAGAAAAGCGCACACAGCACCTATGCCCATTGCTCCCCTCTGCAGCCCTTTCACAGAAGCCTTTGTATTTTGTGAATGCATTAGGAGAGATGCACACAACAGCTATGCTCATTCCTCCCCTCTACTGCCCATTTCACAGAAACCTTTGTATTAGATCAACTAATTCACAAAATACAAAGGTTTCTGTAAATGGGCAGAAGGCGGGGTGGGGCCGTGCAGCAGTAGCAATTCCAGCGTCACTGGTCTTGAACTGGAAGTTTTTTTTTTTCCTGGAGTACCTCTCAGATGTGAATAAAAGCCAAGTCTAGGAGGCAGCAGGCACCTCAGACTTAACTCATGCAGTTTTTACAAAATAGCTGAATTCCTGGAATGTAGCTTTAAAAAAAATAAAAAAACAAAACAAAAACAAGCCATGAACGTTTGATTCTGCCATTTATGTCACAAGGCTTCTTCGCTTATACCATATTTTATCAGGGGTGATATGAAATTGAGAGAAATCCAGTTTTTTCAGATTTAGAATATTATATATTTTTTTTTTTTTTCTGATATGAGCCACCCCATTCTTCTCATAGGAAGGATCCCGGAGATGGAACTTTCCTTGGAGTGGGTGTGAAAAAGCGACAGGAGTGCCAACTGGAAGAGGTCTTGCCGACATCGGGGCACGTTCGCACCTACAAATGCAGCCGTACGACGATTAGATGCAGGAACCCCAGTGGAGGTTCCTGTGATCAGCTGCAGGAGATCGCTCCATTGAAAGCAATGCAGACAGTGCGCTTCCAGGGCCGATCACATGTTGAGTGGCCGCAATGAGCTGCAGGGAGCCGGCAGCCTATCTTTGCATTCAATACGGAACCCACACCGGGGTTCTCACACCTAACCGTAGCACACGTGTATTTCCAGGTATGCATGCACCCTAAAGCAACCAATCAGAATCTTTAGTTGGTTATAAACCCGAGCAGCAGAAATGACAGCGGGAAGACGATTGGCTGTGATGGGCTCACGGCGCACTTTTATACATGAGCCCGGTTCATACTTTGCTGCGTTGTGATTTTTGCGGTTCTTAGTGACTTTCATGATTCAACAGTGCAAACCGAATATTTATCGATGAAATAGAGTAAGGCGTGGCACCACCGAATGACCCTTCAGAAAAAGTCAAAGGAAGTGACGAAACGCGTCAGGGATTCACGGATTTGTTGCAGTGGACACGATTTGAGTGTATCACGTTTTTAAATTTGATTTAAATTTAATTTAAAACATCACGTTTGAGATTTTGGATATACATTTAAAATTTGTGGAAGTAATAATTTTTTTTTTTTTTTTCCCCCCACTTAGCAGTTTTTTTACATGTTGCACAGCGTGTAGCACATATTATATGTTAAAGGATAGAACACTATTGTGAGTTTGTTTTTCGTTGAGGTTTATGGTCACTGGAAACTTCATGGAATAAGAAAGATATTTATTTGAAAGAAGAAAAATTGACTTTTGTGTGCGGTGCTTAAGACATTGGGGTTATTTAGTTGCTATATTGGACACTTTGTATGTTTTTTGCATTTGAAAAAGAAAAGTCTTTTTGATATATTTTGATTAACTTTCAAGGGTGGAAGTGAATTACTTTTCTTTAAGATTGGGATTTATGTAGTGGTGCTGACTGATAAATATACAGCGAATGATTACCCCATAATAATTCAGAATATTAGTCGATCTTCGCATTATACCGATAGGCTGCTTTTCCAATGGATCTTGTCGCTTTAAAAATGGGACTGGCCCTAAAAGGTGCTGCGAGGACTTCCATTAGGAAAAGCAGGGAGCTCCAGGGAGAAAACATTAGCCTTCCATCAGGGCAGAGATAATGGCAGCATGATCTGTAATCAAATTCGGGCACACACTGCCGCCCCATGATACAGAACAGATTGGGAGTCATGAACCAGCGGGGGAATGTCAGCTACAACAAGGGACTGACAGCCCACCAACCGAAGAGTAAAGCCGAGCCCGGAGGTCCCACCATACACTCTGCTAGAGGACAGGACTGACCAGGGACCACAGAGAGGACCTGCAGCTAAGGTAGGCTGGGACTTGTATACATGAATATAGCTCTGACATATACCACAGTGCTGTACAGAGATCACTGAGCCAGTCACATCAGTCTCTGTACCAGAGGAGCTGACACTCTAATGACCCCTCCCCCACAGTCACATCAGTCTCTGTACCAGAGGAGCTTACACTCTAATGTCCCCTCCCCTCCACAGTCACATCAGTCTCTGTACCAGAGGAGCTTACACTCTAATGACCCCTCCCCCACAGTCCCATTGGTCTCTGTACCAGAGGAGCTTACACTCTAATGTCCCCTCCCCCCCAGTCACATCAGTCTCTGTACCAGAGGAGCTTACACTCTAATGACCCCTCCCCCACAGTCACATCAGTCTCTGTACCAGAGGAGCTTACACTCTAATGACCCCTCCCCCACAGTCACATCAGTCTCTGTACCAGAGGAGCTTACACTCTAATGTCCCCTCCCCCACAGTCACATCAGTCTCTGTACCAGAGGAGCTTACACTCTAATGTCCCCTCCTCCACAGTCACATCAGTCTCTGTACCAGAGGAGCTTACACTCTAATGACCCTCCCCCATAATCACATCGGTCTCTGTACCAGAGGAGCTGACACTCTAATGCCCCCTCCCCGACAGTCACATCAGTCTCTGTACCAGAGGAGCTTACACTCTAATGTCCCCTCCCCCACAGTCACATCAGTCTCTGTACCAGAGGAGCTTACACTCTAATGTCCCCTCCCCCATAATCACATCGGTCTCTGTACCAGAGGAGCTGACACTCTAATGCCCCCTCCCCGACAGAGACTGATGTGACTGGCTCAGTGATCTCTGTACAGCACTGCGGTATATGTCAGAGCTATATAAATGTATAATGATAATAGTGTGTGACTGTGGGGGGAGGGGACATTAGAGTGTAAGCTCCTCTGGTACAGAGACTGATGTGACTGTGGGGGAGGGGACATTAGAGTGTAAGCTCCTCTGTACTGAGACAGTTTTACTTTGGTGGTGGTACTGCCCTGTAAATGCCACAGAGGGAATCATTTTTGCAGTCTCTGTACAGAGGAGCTTACACTCTCTAATGTCCCCTCCCCCACAGTCCCATCAGTCTCTGTACCAGTGTTCTCTGTCCAGCACTGCGGTATATGTCAGAGCTATATAAACGTATAATAATAATAATAGTGTGTGACTGTGGGGGAGGGGACATTAGAGTGTCAGCTCCTCCGGTACAGAGACTGATGTGACTGTGGGGGAGGGGACAGTAGAGTGTAAGCTCCTCTGGTGCAGAGACTGATGTGACTGTGGGGGAGGGGACATTAGAGTGTCAGCTCCTCTGGTACAGAGACTGATGTGACTGTGGGGGAGGGGACACTAGAGTGTAAGCTCCTCCGGTGCAGAGACTGATGTGACTGTGGGGGAGGGGACAGTAGAGTGTAAGCTCCTCCGGTACAGAGACTGATGTGACTGTGGGGGAGGGGACAGTAGAGTGTCAGCTCCTCTGGTGCAGAGACTGATGTGACTGTGGGGGAGGGGACATTAGAGTGTCAGCTCCTCCGGTACAGAGACTGATGTGACTGTGGGGGAGGGGACAGTTAGAGTGTAAGCTCCTCTGGTGCAGAGACTGATGTGACTGTGGGGGAGGGGACACTAGAGTGTAAGCTCCTCTGGTGCAGAGACTGATGTGACTGTGGGGGGAGGGGACAGTAGAGTGTAAGCTCCTCTGGTACAGAGACTGATGTGACTGTGGGGGAGGGGACAGTAGAGTGTCAGCTCCTCCGGTACAGAGACTGATGTGACTGTGGGGGAGGGGACACTAGAGTGTAAGCTCCTCTGGTGCAGAGACTGATGTGACTGTGGGGGAGGGGACAGTAGAGTGTAAGCTCCTCCGGTACAGAGACTGATGTGACTGTGGGGGAGGGGACAGTAGAGTGTAAGCTCCTCCGGTACAGAGACTGATGTGACTGTGGGGGAGGGGACAGTAGAGTGTAAGCTCCTCTGGTGCAGAGACGGATGTGACTGTGGGGGAGGGGACAGTAGAGTGTAAGCTCCTCTGGTGCAGAGACGGATGTGACTGTGGGGGAGGGGACAGTAGAGTGTAAGCTCCTCTGGTGCAGAGACGGATGTGACTGTGGGGGAGGGGACAGTGAGTGTAAGCTCCTCTGGTGCAGAGACGGATGTGACTGTGGGGGAGGGGACAGTAGAGTGTAAGCTCCTCTGGTGCAGAGACGGATGTGACTGGCTCAGTGTTCTCTGTACAGCACTGCGGTATATGTCAGAACTATATACATGTATAATAATAGTGTGTGACTGTGGGGGGAGGGGACATTAGAGTGTAAGCGCCTCTGGTACTGCGAAAATGATTCCCTCTGTGGCACTCACTGGGCAGTACCACCACCGAAGTAAAACAAACATTCAAGTGAATGTGGATGCACGCGATTGTGGCATTTATGGGGTTAAAAACAAGCATCACATCGCCTCAACACCTGTCAAATGCCTCTGAAAAGAGATCCGAATACAGTTTGCTTTTCAGAGGTGCGGCGACAGCCTTAGTCACCGGTCACACCGCTGCGATTTAAAATTGTGCGATTTGTGTACAATTTCAGCGCAGTTTCAGGTGCAATTTCGGAAGACTATTTCTACTTGTGAAGATTTTTAACAATTTCTTGCTATTTGCAGCGCGATCCCCAATATATTCTATGTATGTGAAATCGCAACAAAACTGCAGAAAACGTCGTTCAAGAACTACTTTAGAAATCGCATCAAAGGTCAAAGATCGAAGACGAAATCGCACGTGTTAAGGCACGGACATTCATTAGATGAGATTTCAATTCGCACCTTAAATTATACCGGGCACTTACACCCCCCCCTTCCCGGTCACATCAAAGGCGATTTTGAAATCGTGTGACTTACAGTGAAGTCGCACGATTTCAAAGCCGGGTGATCTGCCGATGTCCGTTGCGATTTGCAAGATATCCGACACAGATGTCTACACAAATCGCAACAAAAGTAGAAGTTTAGAAATCAGTGCGGCTCGGACCAAGTCAGAACCGTACCCCATAGGACCGCTAATAGTGAACAATAGAGTGCGACTAGGCATACGATTTTCAAGTCGCGGGGCATACAAATCACATGCCAAGTCGCCCCCGATGTGACCGCGGTCTTAGTCTGCTTTTACACAGATCTGTTTTCATCCACTTTTGTGGAGAAAAAAAAAAAGGCAAAAGAAAATTGTATGACTATGAAATCCTATGGAACACGGCCCATTGTGGGTCAGATGTATATTGTAAAATCCTGCTTGCTGCATGTTTGGTGCAGGGAAAAAAAAAAAAAAAAAAAAAACATCGAAAATGAACCTGCACAGCAAAATATGGCAAGAATGCATAAAAAAAAAAAAAAAAAAAGTTATAATCCTACACCCACAGTTGATCCAGAGGAAGGCAAAAACCCAGCAAAGCGCGATCCAATTTGCTCCTGCTGGGGAAACTCCTTCCTGATCTCCCGAGAGGCAATCGGATATTCCCTGGATCAGCTCTACCTATAAATGTTATATCCAGTTATATTCTGTGTATCCAAGAAAGAATCCAGGACTTTCCTACAGCAATCCACTGAGCTGGCCACAACCAACTCTGGAGGGAGTCTATTCCACATTCTCACAGCTCTTACTGTGAAGAAACCTTTCCGTGTTTGGAGATTACATTTCTTTTCCTCCAGACGTAAAGAGCGCCCCCTTGTCCTCTGTGATGACCTCAAGGGGGATAACTACACCGAGCTCACTATATGAAACACTGATGTATTATACATGGAGATCATATCCCCCCTTATGTATTATACATGGAGATCATATCCCCCCCTTATGTATTATACATGGAGATCATATCCCCCCCTTATGTATTATACATGGAGATCATATCCCCCCCTTATGTATTATACATGGAGATCATATCCCCCCCTTATGTATTATATACATGGTGATCATATCCCCCCTTATGTATCATACATGGAGATCATATCCCCCCCCTTATGTATCATACATGGAGATCATATCCCCCCCCCTTATGTATTATACATGGAGATCATATCCCCCCCCCCTTATGTATTATACATGGAGATCATATCCCCCCCCCTTATGTATCATACATGGAGATCATATCCCCCCCCCCTTATGTATTATACATGGAGAGATCATATCCCCCCCTTATGTATTATACATGGAGATCATATCCCCCCTTATGTATTATACATGGAGATCATATCCCCCCCCTTATGTATTATACATGGAGATCATATCCCCCCTTATGTATTATACATGGAGATCATATCCCCCCTTATGTATTATACATGGAGATCATATCCCCCCTTATGTATTATACATGGAGATCATATCCCCCCTTATGTATTATACATGGAGATCATATCCCCCCTTATGTATTATACATGGTGATCATATCCCCCCCTTATGTATTATACATGGAGATCATATCCCCCTTATGTATTATACATGGTGATCATATCCCCCCTTATGTATTATACATGGAGATCATATCCCCCCTTAATCTCCTCTTCTCAGTAGAGAATACATTCAGTTCCTCTAATCTTTCCTCATAGCTGATCTCCTCCATACCTCTTATCAGTTTACTTGCCTCTCTCTGTACTTTCTCCAGTTCCACAATGATTTTTTGGGAATTGGTACCCAAAATTGACCTACATATTCCAGATGAGGTCTTACTAATGATTTGTATTGGCGGGAAGGGGGGGGGGGTGATATCTCTCTCTCTCTGGAGTCTATACATCTCCTAATACAAGAGGATTTTTCTCACTTTAGAACCCGCAGCTTGGCATTGCTGCCATTATTAAGCTTGTGACCTACCAGAACCCTCAGATCCTTCACCATAGACCCCCCCCCCCAGATCGTTCACCATTGACCCCTCCCAGATCCTTCATCGATTCCCCCAAATCCTTCTCAACCATTGACCCCCCCCAAGATCCTTCACCACCATTGATCCCCCCCAAGATCCTTCATCATAGATTCCCCCAAATCCTTCACCACCATTGACCCACCCAAGATCCTTCTCCACACCTGACCCCCCCAGATCCTTCAACATTGATTCCCCCAGTTGTACACCCCCCCCCCCAGTATGTATGATGCATGCATATTCTTAGCCCCCAAGTGATATCTCCCTCTCTCTGGAGTCTGTACCTCTAATACAAGAGAGGATTAGAAACCGTAGAAATCACAATGTGATGACAGCCCTGTACATACTGATGCAAACCCGAATCTTCACATCCATCCATGGTAATAAATCCCTGATGCAATTATCTGAGCTACAGTTGCCAGTCTCCATAGCTCAGTGACACCTCGGGGACATTGGCAGAGTGTAGACTCCATAGCAGGGAGTCCCGGGGTGGGGGGGGGAGCGCACTGTACACAGAGAGTAGGACTCCAATAATCCTCCGGCTGGCAGATGGCAGAGAAAGGTCAATTAGGTATTCATCTCTCGGTGCCAGCTGTCCTCCCGGTGTCAGGGGATAACTGGGTGACATAATCTGGGGGGTAGATAACCGGACAATGATCTGGTGTGATAATCCATAGGAGAGCCTTGTGATCCCTTCCCAGGCGCCCCCCCCCCCGGAGATGGCGATATTCTATACACCGCGTCTAGACCAGACCCGCCGCTCTGTAACTGCAATGACAAGCCGCAGCTAATGAAAGCCAGAAAAATATTACAAAGTGACCTACATTCCAGGGAGGATCTACAGTCCAGGGAGGATCTACAGTCCCGGGAGGATCTACAGTCCAGGGAGGATCTACAGTCCAGGGAGGATCTACAGTCCCGCGAGGATCTACAGTCCCGCGAGGATCTACAGTCCCGCGAGGATCTACAGTCCCGCGAGGATCTACAGTCCCGCGAGGATCTACAGTCCCGCGAGGATCTACAGTCCCGCGAGGATCTACAGTCCCGCGAGGATCTACAGTCCCGCGAGGATCTACAGTCCAGCGAGGATCTACAGTCCCGGCCCTCTACAAACACTCGGTCTGGGATATGCAGCTCAGATTTGGTCCCCGATTCTCAGAAAAGGCGTGGTGTCGTTGAATTGGGGCGGAGCAACATTACCCCGGTGCGGTCCCGCTGTGCTTTGGCCAAAGTGCGGTTCTGGTGCGGGTTGGCCCACAGACTCTCAGGAAGCCCTGCGATTTGGGTTGGCTTTCAGAAGTGCACCGCAGATGCGGCAGAGTTGGTGCACTTTCTGAAATCGCACGAAACCGCATTGAAGTCACTTTGGGTTACATGCACTTTCAGCAAACGCACAGCAGGGCAGTGGGAAGCCGCCCTTGAGCCCGGGTTCACATACATGCGGTGCGGGATATCACATGTGATTCACACAGGAACCGCACCACACTCCTGTGCACATCACGTGATTTCTGTGCGATGCGACTGGAGCCGTAAATATTGTATGGATTTAATCGCACCGCACCAAAAACATGCAGGACACTTTTATTGGTCCGCACTAGAATCGGATGGCACGGGTATTCACACCCATGTGATCCGATTCTGCACATCACACCACGTTTTACAGACCGCTTTCCAGGGTTTCAGAGCAGCTAACCAAGCATAATCTGTGCCCGGTGAGCTGCTTTGGAGGGCAGGGGAAACACTGGGGTCTAACAGATCCCCCTATCATCTTTATAGAAGAGGACCTGTCACCGGCCCAATGCTATCAAATGAGATTTTGTTAACCTCCTTGTGATAGCAATAAAGTTTAATGACAAGTTCACCTGTGGGAACACGTTACATGTTCCACCCATTTTATTCCCACTGCCCCCCCCCCCCCCCCACTCTCACAGAAGTACAGGGACAAGTTCCCTATACTTGTGGTCAGATTTAAAAACAGTGCGGCTGTGCGAGGCTCCGCCCACATGGTGGCAGTCAGTCATTCACGGAGTTCTGTGAATGAACGAACTACAAGTCCCAACAGTCTTAGTGGCTGCCGGCTTATAGTTCTCTATGAACTACCACATTCACAACAGCCTTGTGCCATAAGACACGCTGTGACCAATCACAGCTCACACAGCATTTCTCAATGGCTGCAAGAATGCAGCCAGAGAGGAGAAATTATTGCTTTTACAGCCTTTATAGGTGTAAAAAATAAAAAAAATGTTCATCACCCCCCACAAGTACCATGGCGACACTGTACTGCTAGGGTGACAGTAAGTAAAAAAAGTAAAAACAAAAAAAATTACACAAAATTTTTGCTTTTTTTGTTGTAACCATATTGGTAAAACAAAAAAACAAAAGAAAAAAAAAAAAATTAAAAAAAAAAAAAAAAAAACAGTTGCACAAATATAGTGCAACATAAACTGCAAAGATGTCTTTTTTATTCTACAGGGCCTCGGCTTTCAGAAAATATATATTGTTTTGTGAGTTTTCTGTCATTTTATGGCAAAAAATTGTGCACAGGAGCACTCGTTACCTCTCTAGGAGGTCTACACTGGGCCTAAGGCAGGTTGCTTCCAGTCCGGACCTCCCCCCCCCCCCCCCCCCCCCCCCCACACTGTACCCATATGAATTTTTTAGCATTTTTTTTTTTTTGAGACAGATAAAACTTTATTTTGGGGGTATTTATTCCCCACTGGGATTTTTATGTTTTTGCTATATAAAGTCCAAGACTTTTGAAGAAAAAAAAAAAAAAAAAAATAGTTTCTTATAACATTTTGCAAATAAACTCTCTTCATAGATCTTGGCCAAAATTTATTTGGCCATCTTTTTAAAAAAAAAAAAAAAAAAAAAATTGTTTATAACCAAAAAATAATAATTTTTCTAAATTTTGTTTTACATTTAATTTTTTTATTTGTTTTTTTTTCTTCTAACATACTGTCACCATGGTGACACTGTACTACTTGTGGGGGGTGATTAAGATCTTTTCTTTTTCTACACTGATTGCTTTTACACCCATAAAGGCTGTAAAAGCAATCATTTCTCCTTCTCTCTGGCTGCATTCCTGCAGTCACAGAGAAATACTGTGAGCTGTGATTGGTCACAGCTTGTCACATGGTACAGGGCTATTCACAACATTGCCTTGTACCATGTGATCTCTGTGATCATTCACAGATTTCACAAGTAGTAAGCAATGATGTCAGGAAGTGATATCTTGTTTACTACTGTTCATGTGATCACTGGTTGGCCAATCAGTGATCACATGAATTGGAACCTCACACAGAGGTCCCGTACAGCGATCTGTCTCCGGCGAATCCAGCGGGCACTCCAAGCTCCCAGAGAGCGTGCACAGGCAATGGATGCGGGGGGACGTTTAGAACCTTCCACCTGCATTATCAGAGCTCCCGTCCAACCGTTTATCTACATGGGCCGGATGGGAAGTGGCTAAAGAACTTTCCGGTCTCAGAGAACCCCGGCTAAAAATGACTATCTACAACTCATGATACATTGGTGTGATGGTCAGTGGGAAGAATGTCCCTTACATTGGGGGTCAGTGGGAAGAATGTCCCTTACATTGGTGGTCAGTGGGAAGAATGTCCCTTACATTGGGGGTCAGTGGGAAGAATGTCCCTTACATTGGTGGTCATGGGGAAGAACGTCCCTTACATTGGTGGTCAGTGGGGAAGAACGTCCCTTACATTGGTGGTCAGTGGGGAAGAACGTCCCTTACATTGGGGGGGTCAGTGGGAAGAACGTCCCTTACATTGGGGGGTCAGTGGGAAGAACGTCCCTTACATTGGGGGGTCAGTGGGAAGAACGTCCCTTACATTGGGGGTCAGTGGGAAGAACGTCCCTTACATTGGGGATCAGTGGGAAGAACGTCCCTTACATTGGTGATCAGTGGGAACGTCCCTTACATTGGGGGTCAGTGGGAAGAATGTCCCTTACATTGGGGGTCAGTGGGAAGAATGTCCCTTACATTGGTGATCAGTGGGAAGAATGTCCCTTACATTGGGGGTCAGTGGGAAGAATGTCCCTTACATTGGGTCAGTGGGAAGAATGTCCCTTACATTGGTGATCAGTGGGAAGAATGTCCCTTACATTGGGGGTCAGTGGGAAGAATGTCCCTTACATTGGGGGGGGTCAGTGGGGAAGAATGTCCCGTACATTGGGGGTCAGTGGGAAGAATGTCCAGTACATTGGGGGTCAGTGGGAAGAATGTCCAGTACATTGGGGGTCAGTGGGAAGAATGTCCAGTACATTGGGGTCAGTGGGAAGAATGTCCCTTACATTGGTGGTCAGTGGGAAGAATGTCCCTTACATTGGGGGTCAGTGGGAAGAATGTCCCTTACATTGGTGATCAGTGGGAAGAATGTCCCTTACATTGGGATCAGTGGGAAGAATGTCCCTTACATTGGGGGTCAGTGGGAAGAATGTCCCGTACATTGGGGGGTCAGTGGGGAAGAATGTCCCGTACATTGGGGGTCAGTGGGAAGAATGTCCAGTACATTGGGGGTCAGTGGGAAGAATGTCCAGTACATTGGGGGTCAGTGGGAAGAAATGTCCAGTACATTGGGGGTCAGTGGGAAGAATGTCCCTTACATTGGTGGTCAGTGGGAAGAATGTCCCGTACATTGGGGGTCAGTGGGGAGAATGTCCCGTACATTGGTGGTCAGTGGGGAGAATGTCCCGTACATTGGGGGTCAGTGGGGAAGAATGTCCCGTACATTGGGGGTCAGTGGGAAGAATGTCCCGTACATTGGGGGTCAGTGGGAAGAATGTCCCGTACATTGGGGGTCAGTGGGGAGAAAGTCCCGTACATTGGGGGTCAGTGGGGAGAAAGTCCCGTACATTGGGGGTCAGTGGGGAAAAGTCCCGTACATTGGGGGTCAGTGGGGAGAATGTCCCGTACATTGGGGGTCAGTGGGGAGAATGTCCCGTACATTGGGGTCAGTGGGGAGAATGTCCCGTACATTGGGGGTCAGTGGGGAGAATGTCCCGTACATTGGGGGTCAGTGGGAAGAATGTCCCGTACATTGGGGGGTCAGTGGGAAGAATGTCCCGTACATTGGGGGTCAGTGGGAAGAATGTCCCTACATTGGGGGTCAGTGGGAAGAATGTCCCTTACACTTGTGGTCATTGGGAAGTTTTACTCCCTTATACTGTAGATAACTAAAAAGAATGGTTTCAATGGGAACAATTGTATCTGAGAGGCAGAAATTGCTCGGAGAACCCCTAGAAACCTCTGGAGGAATCCTGGTTGGGAAATCCTGCTGTAGAGAATACAGTCACTTATGTATGTAGGTAGGTTGGTAAGTGGCAGCTCAGGAATATTACGAACAGTTATTTTAGGTACACACAATGGATGGCACCATGGCGGCTGAATATTTTTCTTTTAGTTTCTTTTCTTTTGTATATTATTTTTATTTATTTATTTCAGGTACCTATATAGCGCCGTCAATTTTACGCAGCGCTTTACATATATATTGTACATTCACATCAGTCCCTAACTCTCAAGGGGTGTACAATCTACGGTCCCTAACTCACATTCATACATACACATACAAGGGACAATTTAGACAGGAGCCAATTCACCTTCCAGTATGTCTTTGGAGTGTGGGAGGAAACCGGAGTACACGGAGGAAACCCACGCAGGCACAGGGAGAACATGCAAACTATAATTATTCAAAGCATCATTCACCTGCCTGAGGGTTACTTGCCTTGGGTGCACCATGTATGGCCAATAATCTTCTCCGAAGTCCTTCAGCAAGGACGACGATTGCCCTCATCTGGTACACGGACACCAGAGGGAGAATCTACAATTCACTATATAAAAAAAATATTAGCCAATCACATGTAGATATGTTAGATATAAGAGGCTACAGAATAGGTAGCAAATGACTGCATCACATACAATGCCAGGTTATTCTACACGTCATGGACTAATATTTCTTTATATAGTGAATTGTAGATTCTCCCTCTGCTGTCTATGTATCGGATGAGAGCAATTGT
>CATNWA010014343.1:130000-170000 GCA_951230385.1 Staurois parvus | reverse complement strand
GTTTGGTGGCTGACGTTTGGCAACTCGAACTTTCAGCTCCCTCCACAGATTTTCAATCGGATGAAGGTCTGGAGACTGGCTAAGCCAATCCAGGACCTTAATGTGCTTCTTCTTGAGCCGCTCCTTTGTTGCCTTGGCCGTGTGTTTTGGGTCATTGTCATGCTGGAACACCCATCCACCACCCATTTTCAATGCCCTGGCTGAGGGAAGAAGGTTCTCACCCAAGATTTGATGGTACATTGCCCCATCCATCGTCCCTTTGATGCAGTGCAGTTGTCCTGTCCCCTTAGCAGAAAAACACCCCCATTTCCACCACCATATTTCACAGTTGGGATGGTGTTCTTGGGGTCATAGGCAGCATTCCTCCTCCTCCAAACACGGCGAGTTGAGTTGATGCCAAAGAGCTCGATTTTGGTCTCCTCTGACCACAACACTTCCCACCAGTCCTCCTCTGCATCATTCAGATGTTCAGTGGCAGACTTCAGACGGGCCTGGACATGTGCTTTCTTGAGCAGAGGGACCTTGCGGGCACTGCAGGATTTCAGTCCTTGTCGGCGTAGTGTGTTACCAATTGTTTTCTTGGTGACTGTGGTCCCAGCTGCCTGGAGATCATTGACAAGATCCTCACGTGTAGTTCTGGGATGATTCCTCACTGTTCTCATGATCATTGACACTCCACGAGGTGGAGATCTTGCATGGTGCACCAGACCTAGGGAGACTGACACTTGTTTTGTGTTTCTTCCATTTGTGAATGATTGCACCAACTGTTGTCACCTTCTCACCAAGCTGCTTGGCCAGAGTTTGGTAGCCCAGTCCAGCCTTGTGTAGGTCTACAATCTTGTCCCTGACATCCTTGGACAGCTCTTTGGTCTTTGCCATGGTGGAAGTTTGGAATCTGATTGTTTGATTGCTCCTGTGGACAGGTGTCTTTTATACAGGTAACACAATGAGATTAGCAGCACTCCCTTTAAGAGACTGCTTCTAATCTCAGCTTGTTACCTGTATGAAAAGACACCTGGGAGCCAGAAATCCTGCTGAATGATAGGGGATCAAATCCTTCTTTCCCTCATGAACATGCAGATCCGTCATCATTTGTTAGAATACAACAACAAATTCAGCAGAAATGCGTCTGTCTCTCAGTGTTACAAAGAAATGATCAGTCTAAAAATCGAATGTTCGGTGTATTGTGAGTGGGCAAACATTCACCATCAGCAGGGGAGCAAATACGCATTTCTGTCACTGTACATCCAAATTGGATGATCAGTGCCCACCAGTGCTGCCCACAAGTGCTCATCAGTGCCACCCACCTGTGCCCAGCAGTGTCTAGTAGTGCCACCCACGTGGCCACCTGTGCCCAGCAGCGCCACCCATCAGTGCCGCCAGTCAGTGCCCATCATTGTTGCATATCAGTACAGCATCAGTGCCGCCTATCAGTGCAGCCTCATCAACGCAGATCAGTGGAGAAAAAATTACCTGTTTGCAAAATGTTATATTAGAAACAAAAAATTATTATTTTTTTTTTAATTTTTTGCTTTTTTTTTTTTTTTTTTATAGCTCAAAAAAATAAAATCCCCAGTGGCGATTAAATACCACCAAAAGAAAGCTCTATTTGTGTGAAAAAAATGATAAAAATTTCATATGGGTACAATGTTGCATGACCGCGCAACTGTCATTCAAAATGCGACAGCGCTGAAAGCTGGCCTGGACAGGAAGGGGGTGAAAGTGCCCAGTAGGCAAGGAGTTAATGAATTTTAATGCACAAAAACAATATAATACCCGATTGTTTGGCAACATATAAAGATGTTACACCGAGTAAATGGATACCAAACATGTCACAACTTTACACTGTGCATGCCCGTGGAACGGCGACAAACTATGTAAATGAGATTATCCATAGGTGAGGGTTTAAAAGCCTTTACAGGTTACCACATTAGAGTCACACAGGAGGTCTGGTGCTGGAATTATTGCTCGTGATTTGATGTTCGCTATGAAACCTCATATGTGCGGCAATTGCGGTTTACATACCGATTCGGGACTGGCTTGCCCGTTTACCTTTGTGAGCAAGCACAGGAGGAGGAGGGGGGGGGGGGGGGGGGGGGGGGGGGGATTAACATTTGTATTTATTTATTTTTACATTGTACCTCTGATCGCACCTATTATCACAGGGAATATAAACATTCCCTGTGATAGCAATAGGCAGTGACAGGTCCTCTTTACTTAGAGATCTGGGGTCTATTATCCCCAGATCTCTCCTGCGCCCTTAAGGCTACGTTCACACTAGCGTTGTGTGCAGGCGGCAGAGATGTGTTTGGGAAGCGTTTTTAACCGCTTCCCAAACGCCTCTGCCAATTCTGCACATTACAGCACATGGTGCTGTTCTAACGGGCGCGTTTGCGTCGTGTCGCGGCAAAAACGGACGCCTCTGGTCGAGTCAGGAGGCGTTGAAGCCTCCTATTCTCGTCTATGGTGCCGCTCCGCAAACGCCCGGCTGGCGTTTGCGTTGCGGAGCGGTAACACCACTCAAACTCCATTATAGGCATTTGTGGGGCGTTATTAACGCTCGGCAAACGCCTAGCAACTGCCGCTAAACCGCGCATGCGGCGTTTGCCGAGCGTTAAAAAACGTTCCGCAAACGCCGGACCAACGCTTGCCAAATGCTATAGGGGCGTTTGGCAAGCGTTGGTAAAACAGCCTAGTGTGAACGAGCCCTAAAAGCTTTGGATGAAACCAATATCTATACGATCCGATGATTTTTATTTTTTTTTTTAAACCAGTAACCAGGTTTGTTGACATCAGCAAAACCGAAGAAACGAAATACGGGTCAGTTCTGGTTTCTTAGACCATACTGATGATCAGAGTCGTTCCAGTATTCAGTCATCTCTGAGGGCTATTATTGCCTCCACTGACACCAGTGCTTAGGTTTATTATTGCACCGACACCAACACTGTGGGTTTAATTATTGCACTCACCGACACCAGCGCTGGGGGGTTAATTATTGCGCACGCCGACACCAGCGCTGGGGGGTTAATTATTGCGCACACACGACCGACACCAGCGCTGGGGGGGTTAATTATTGCGCACGCCGACACCAGCGCTGGGGGGTTAATTATTGCGCACGCCGACACCAGCGCTGGGGGGTTAATTATTGCGCACGCCGACACCAGCGCTGGGGGGTTAATTATTGCGCACGCCGACACCAGCGCTGGGGGGTTAATTATTGCGCACGCCGACACCAGCGCTGGGGGGTTAATTATTGCGCACGCCGACACCAGCGCTGGGGGGTTAATTATTGCGCACGCCGACACCAGCGCTGGGGGGTTAATTATTGCGCACGCCGAACACCAGCGCTGGGGGGTTAATTATTGCGCACGCCGACACCAGCGCTGGGGGGTTAATTATTGCGCACACCAACACCAGCGCTGGGGGGTTAATTATTTTACTCACAGACACCAGCGCTAGGGGTTCATTCTATTTCTTCCTGACACCAGCGCTAGGGGTTCATTCTATTTCTTCCTGACACCAGCGCTAGGGGTTCATTCTATTTCCTTCCTAACACCAGCACTGGGGGTTAATTACTTTACTCACCGACACCAGCACTGGGGGTTAATTATTTTACTCACCGACACCAGCACTGGGGGTTAATTAATATTTTACTCACCGACACCAGCACTGGGGGTTAATTATTTTACTCACCGACACCAGCACTGGGGGTTAATTATTTTACTCACCGACACCAGCACTGGGGGTTAATTATTTTACTCACCGACACCAGCACTGGGGGTTAATTATTTTACTCACCGACACCAGCACTGGGGGTTAATTATTTTACTCACCGACACCAGCCCTAGGGGTTCATTCTATTTCTTCCTGACACCAGCACTGGGGGTTAATTATTTCACTCACCGACACCAGCGCTAGGGGTTCATTCTATTTCCTTCCTAACACCAGCACTGGGGGTTAATTACTTTACTCACCGACACCAGCACTGGGGGTTAATTATTTTACTCACCGACACCAGCACTGGGGGTTAATTATTTTACTCACACCAGACAATTATTTTACTCACCGACACCAGCACTGGGGGTTAATTATTTTACTCACCGACACCAGCACTGGGGGTTATTGTACTCCAACTTCAGCATACATTGTGATACACTTCAGTTTGGGGTGGAGGAACTTGGGTGTCAGACACAGAGCCCTGACCTTAACCCAACAGAACACCTTTGGGATGAATCAGAACATCCATTATGAGCCCCGTCTTCATCAGTACCTGACCTCACAAATGTCCTATTGGCAGAATTGCCACAAATCCCAACAAAGACACCCTAAAATCTTGTGGAGGTTGTTAAAGCTGCAAATGGGGAAGGGTGGGAACTCCATAATTCCCATGGTTTTAGAAGGATCGAACAAGCTCACATAGAAGTGATGGTTTGGCGTCTATGGCCTTTGGGCCATACAGTGAGCCATTGCATCTAGTGGACGGCCTTCGTGGATTGATGGAGACCAATGTCCCTGTGTTCAGGACAGCAGAGAAGACGGGGATCCGGGGCAATCTGGATATGCCACTGCAAATAGCACAGGCTTGTACAACACTGCCACCTGCTGGCCCAGAAGACTCATAGCCGGCTTCAATCATAATCCCTACTCCTGAATTCGTTCCACTCCAATTAAAATGGAAATGATGCCTTGACACATATAGGAAACACTGCACACCCCACACGCCCAGGACTTCAGCTTCCATCAGGCACTGCCCAGCCTATTTGCTGGTGATCTGCCTTGTGAGGCAGGACATGAAATCTCACAACACAACCACTGCAGGCTCCTTGATGTACCTCCTGTGCAGAAAGCATCAGAGCAAAGAAGCTTCCAAACATTCACCAATCCTAGAGTCTAAAAATGTTAGCCAATGAGAGCAGTCCTATTCACTTCCAGACTGGACCCCCCCCCCAGTCCGGACGCTTTTCCCCCCGCCTTCCAGTCCGGACGCTTTCCCCCCCCCCCCCCCCCCTTCCGGACGCTTCCCCCCCCCCCAGTCCGGACGCTTTCCCCCCCCCTTCCCAGTCCGGACGCTTTCCCCCCCCCCCCTTTCCAGTCCGGACGCTTTTTTTCCCCCCCCCTTCCAGTCCGGACGCTTTCCCCCCCCTTCCAGTCCGGAACTTTTTTTCCCCCCCCCCCTTCCAGTCCGGACGCTTTCCCCCCCCCCCCCCCCTCCAGTCCGGACGCTTTTTCCCCCCCCCCCCTTCCAGTCCGGGACGCTTTCCCCCCCCCCCTTCCAGTCCGGACGCTTTTCCCCCCCCCCCCCCCTTCCAGTCCGGACGCTTTTTCCCCCCCCCCCCCCTTCCAGTCCGGACGCTTTTCCCCCCCCCCCCCCCCCCGGCGCTTCCAGTCCGGACGCTTTTTTCCCCCCCCCTTCCAGTCCGGACGCTTTTTTTTTTTTTTCCCCCCCTTCCAGTCCGGACGCTTTTTTCCCCCCCCCCCTTCCAGTCCGGACGCTTTTCCCCCCCTTCCAGTCCGGACGCTTTTCCCCCCCCCTTCCAGTCCGGACGCTTTTTCCCCCCCTTCCAGTCCGGACGCTTTCCCCCCCCCCCCCCCTTCCAGTCCGGACGCTTTCCCCCCCCCCCTTCCAGTCCGGACGCTTTTCCCCCCCCCCCTCCAGTCCGGACGCTTTTCCCCCCCCCCCGGACGCTTTTCCCCCCCCTTCCAGTCCTTTTCCCCCCCTCCAGTCCGGACGCTTTTCCCCCCCCTTCCAGTCCGGACGTTTCCCCCCCCCCCTTCCAGTCCGGACGTTTTCCCCCCCTTCCAGTCCGGACACTTTTACCCCCTTCCAGTCCGGACGCTTTTCCCCCCCTTCCAGTCCGGACCTTCCCCCCCCCCCCTTCCAGTCCTGGGCAATTTTCAGCTTTCAGCTGAATGACACCCTCACACTTTGAATGACAATTGCGCGGTCATGCAACACTGTACCCATATGAATTTTTTTTAGCATTTATTTGAGACAGATAAAACTTTATTTTGGTGGTATTTATTCACAGCTGGGATTTTTATATTTTTTTTGCAATATAAATGAAAATGTCCAAAAATTTTGAAAAAAAAAGTGTTTTTCTTATAAAATTTTGCAAATAAATATTTCAGAATATATAATATTTCATCATAAATCTTGGCCACAATTTATTCAGTTTTTAGTAAAACAATTAACCCAAAATTAGTTTATAACCAAAAACTAATTTTTTTTTTAAATTTATATTTTTATTTGTTTTTTTTACATACTGTCACCCTAGCAGTACAGTGTTACCATGGTGACACTGTACTACTTGTGGGGGGGGGGTGATTTTTTTTTTTTTTTTAACACCGATTGCTTTTACAGCCTTTATGGGTGTAAAAGCAATCATTTCTCCTCCTCTCTGGCTGCATTCTTGCATTTAGAAATACTGTGAGAGCTGTGATTGGTCACAGCTTGTCACATGGTATAAGGCTGTTATGAATGGCCCTGTATCATGTGACCTCTGATCATTCACAGATTTCACACGTAGTAAGCAATGATGTCAGAAGTGACATCTTGCTTACTCCTATTCATGTGATCACTGATTGGCCAATCAGTGATCACATGATCGGGACCTCACAGGAGGTCCCGAACGACAAATCGGTGTTCCACTGTGTCCGGAGGACACAGAGGGCACTGGATTGCGGTGCTGCGCGCTCCTAGTCCAAAAAAGGCGCGCAGTTTATGAATGGCAACCCGCCCCTGGACTGCCACCGTCCGGCCGTTTATATACAGCGGCCGGACGGGAAGTAGTTAATTAGCATCACTGAAGTCGCTCCGACCTTAGAACAGGTTCCCGTACTACTTCAAGGCTACTTCTATCCAACGTGTGCCCATAGACTTTAAAGCCGAGCTCCACCCAAAAAGGGAAGTTCCGCTTTAAGCTTTTGTCCCCCACTCCCCATCAGGGATTGACACCTTTGGGGAGCGGGTACTCAGATTTGACAGGTACCTGCTCCTGTTGCGATCGCCTAGGCAATCAGAATGGGAAGTTGTCCTCTCTCCCTCCCCATAGTCTTCCGAGACACGTGACAGGTCCCAGAAGACTACGGGACTGTTCACAAAGCTCAGCACTTCTCACGCATGCGCAGTGGGCACCCGGCTGTGAAGCCACATGCTGCCCACACTGAAGAGGTCAGCGCCAGGGAGAGAAGATGGCCAGTGAATCCAGTGGTGGTGAGGACACCGCTGGACCGAGGGACAGGTAATTGGCTGTATTTTAAAAGTCAACAGCTACAGTTTTTCAGCTGGAAATCCGCTTTAATGGAAGTCGCCTCCAAATCAGATCCTCCATCTATACTGATGTAATTTGGATCCGACCTCACAGGAAGATTACCCAGCATTCCCTGAAAGCTGCTTCAGAGTAGTACTCAAGTTGCCTGGCAAAGTTGCATGACTTTCAGGTAGCAGTAGTGTGAACCGAGACCAACACCGATCAGATTTTGAAATCCTGCGACTTCCAGTGAAGTTGCACAATTTCAAAGTCAGATGGTATTTCGACTTGAGAGACACAGATGTCTATGCAAGTGACACCTCAAGTATTGCAGGCACTACTATAGAAATCTGTGCGGCTCCGACCAAGTCAGAATCGCTCCGATATGACCGCTGCAATTGCAGACCATAAAAAGGTGCAACTTGCCATGCAATTTGCTAGTCACATGGCAAAATCGCATGCCGAATAGCACCTGGTGGCACTCACATGTAAGCAAACATCATTAGGCATTGTTTGGAAAAAAACAAAAACAAAATGACCGCCGGGTAGCGGTAGCGTGTGTGCGTGGCTCCACCCTACACGTTTCGTCAAGGTAACGTCATCAGGGGCACTCTGATGACGGTACCTGTGACGAAACGCATAGGTTGGAGTCACACACTCGGTACTGCGCATGCGCGAACGGCTGGCAGCCATTTTGGAAACTGGAAAATTTGGATTTTTTTTTTTGCCAATCAATGCCTAATGATGTTTGCTTACATGTGAGTGCAACCGTACTTTACATAAATGTGAGGATTATGGTTTTACACTGTGGAGCATTCTTTGTTTGCATGTTTTCCACTACCAGTCCGAGCCTCATCCTGAGTGGTTTTGCTACCCGAAGTAAGGTCCATCGTTTGGAAGATCCTCATCTGCCATTTTGGTGGTCTGGAGGAGGATTCAAGTGACCGGCTTTCTGGGTTAAAGTGTGATCGACCGATCTCTAACAGGGGGTCCTGCCTTTCTGGTAAGCCTTCTGTAGTAGTGGTCGGTGACACAACGGTCCTTGGATTTCTTTAGTTTCATCACAGCCTCTGGGACCTCTCTTTTCTTTGTGGATGGACTATTTTTTTGACACATTTTTCACCTCTTATGATTTGTAACTTTTTAAGCGCTGCATTTTTATGTAAATACTAAAAAAAAAAAGGGGCATTATTTCTCCCACCAACACCAATGATGGGGCGCCATTCCTCCACCGACACCAACGATGGGGCGCCATTCCTCCCACCGACACCAAACGATGGGCCGCCATTCCTCCCACCGACACCAACGATGGGCCGCCATTCCTCCCACTGACCCAACGATGGGGCACTATTCCTCCCACTGACACCAATGATGGGGCACTATTCCTCCCACTGACACCAATGATGGGGCACTATTCCTCCCACTGATACCAACGATGGGGCACTATTCCTCCCACTGATACCAATGATGGGGCACTATTCCTCCCACTGACACCAAGATGGGGCACTATTCCTCCTGACATCAAGATGGGCACCGTTCCTCCCACTGGCCACAACGATGGGGCACTATTCCTCCCCTGACACCAATGATGGGGCACTATTCCTCCCACTGACACCAACGATGGGGCACTATTTCTGCCTCCCCATTTAGACTAAGAATGGAGCACTAGCCTCCTCAAGTCTGAGACATTGGTTTACTCCTCTGGCCACAGTCCGGCCCCCCTCATGGTCTGATGGACAGTAAACTGTCCCTTTGTTTAGAATATTTTGAAGGCCCCTGATCTAATATAAAGACATTTTGAAAGAAGTGTTACAGGAATCAGATTTCCAAACAATCTGCGTAATTCCTTTCTGCTACACCCCAGCGTCCATTCTAATGGTTCTGAACGTCCAGAGGGGGGCAGGAAGGATTCTGATGGTTCTGAACGTCCAGAGGGGGCAGGAAGGATTCTGATGGTTCTGAACGTCCAGAGGGGGCAGGAAGGATTCTGATGGTTCTGAACGTCCAGAGGGGGCAGGAAGGATTCTGATGGTTTCTGAACGTCCAGAGGGGGCAGGAAGGATTCTGATGGTTCTGAACGTCCAGAGGGGGCAGGAAGGATTCTGATGGTTCTGAACGTCCAGGGGGGGGCAGGAAGGATTCTGATGGTTCTGAACGTCCAGGGGGGGGCAGGAAGGATTCTGATGGTTCTGAACGTCCAGGGGGGGGGCAGGAAGGATTCTGATGGTTTTGAACGTCCAGAGGGGGCAGGAAGGATTCTGATGGTTCTGAACGTCCAGAGGGGGGGCAGGAAGGATTCTGATGGTTCTGAACGTCCAGAGGGGGGGGGCAGGAAGGATTCTGATGGTTCTGAACGTCCAGGGGGGGGGGGGCAGGAAGGATTCTGATGGTTTTGAACGTCCAGGGGGGCAGGAAGGATTGGCAGTTACAGTGGTCACATGAGCTAGTCCTGCCGGCTAACAATCAGTAGCCTGGAGCAAGCGCTGTCTGCCACAGGGGATTCGGCCAGGAGCACGCGCTTCGCACAGCCAGCGTCTGTCCAGTTAGAGGTAAAGTCCACCCTTCTGCCACCCACACACATTTTCGGTGAATGAAATACGAAGCGTCCCTTGTGCTGGTGGCCACTCTTCTAGTTGAAGCCTTCCACCCTCTTCCCCGTACCCCTTTTGGTGCAATTCAAGGCATTGGACCCATCAAGAAACTCGGCAGTGCCAACTAGACCTTCCCTTTCCAGCCTCTTCCTCCATTCACGCTGTACTAGTTTTCGGCAATGAAAAGGATGGGCAGATAAATTTATAGGTTTGCCTCCTCACTGAGCAACTACAGTATGATTTTTTTTTGGGGGGGGGGTGGAGAAGGCAGTTAACACTCTTGGAGAGCCTATGAAGGGTCCAGGGGCTCATATTAACCCCTGCAGCCCTGGAAGATCATGGCTGCGGGTTTAAGTGGCACAGAGCAGTAAATGAATGATTTCAATTGAGAGCAGCCATCAGCACCAGGGAAACTTCATTTAAATGGTAGTACTGCTCCTCGTGCCGAAAAAAAAATAAGAAAGGTTTAAAAGTGACAGTTACTCTACAAAAAAGTGATAAAAGCTCCGAGCAGTAGAAGATTCTGAATCCTTACTTTTCCAGAGGGCCTGAACTTTTCCGAGGGCAACCATCAGAATTCCCACATCTGGGCATGTCCAATGCCTGCACCCGCCCATGGTGTGGTCCCATCTGCTGGCCACCCATGCTACTAAAGGTTTATACAGTTCCTTGTGAGCCACTGGGGTACTTTACTAAAAGGTTCGCAGGCCCCTATTCACATTCTCATAAGTATATTGGGATATAAATTGGTAAGTGGTGCCCTTAGAGGATATTTATATATTTAAAGGAATGTAATGACTAAAATATATACGGAATAGTCATAACACTATTGAACCCTACCTCAATAGGTCAGAGAGAATACACATTTAAATTCATTTTCAATATGTGCATGAAAATAAATATTTTCTATATCATAAATGTGAAAAAACAAATAGAAGTGGGATAAAAATAAATTCTAATTTCAAAAATAAAAAAGAAAAAAAAACAAAAACCAAAAAAAGTAAAACAAAACATTTTTAAAAAATGCAAAAAAATGTGCAAACAAATGAAATAATATAATGTCCAAATCAGGTGAATAATAAAGTATGAAATGTGTGTCCAAAAACATCTGTGGTAAAATCCTTGCTTGGATGTTGTCACTTTTATGCGCTCACCTCCTTGTCAGCCTATTACTAACACAGCTTTTGTATGATTAGAGTGAATGGGATCCCCTGGAACTTCCCGGGGTGGATTGCTTCTAACAGGAGCTGATGATCTGTGCCTCCTTACATTGCTGTATATGCTTCCATCTCCCTATTTTCCTCGTTCGTATAGTGGGAGAAAAAAAAAAAAAAAAGGAGAAAAAAAAAAAAAAAAAAAAAAAAAAAAAGTATGGTGCCTTATCGTTTTATTAAAAGTATTTTTATTGCTCTCTAAATGCACTTACATGTGTGAAGTAAAGTGCTTTGTACTGTGTAAAATCCCTCTGAGGATGTGACAGGCTTCCTCCATGTATCTGCATGCACAGTCTATACTCGCCGTAACTGAAGTCGGGTTGCCATGGTGACGTCAATGCCCCTCCCAAACACGTTGCGCCACAGGGTCACGTGGCTTCCTCCGGGGGAATATAATAAAAATATATAAATATCCTCTAAGGTGCGGCACCGCTTACCAATTTATACACATATGCTACTAGAGGATACAGAAGTGACAGGGGGGACAACGGGAGGAACCACCGAACACAGCAGGACCCCCCTATGCTACTATAGGATACAGAAGTGACAGGGGGACAACGGGAGGAACCACCGAACACAGCAGGACCCCCCTATGCTACTATAGGACACAGAAGTGACAGGGGGGGACAATGGGAGGAACCAATGAACACAGCAGGACCCCCCTATGCTACTAGAGGATACATTAGTGACAGGAGGGGACAACGGGAACCACCGAACACAGCAGGACCCCCCTATGCTACTATAGGATACAGAAGTGACAGGTGGGACAACGGGAGGAACGAATGAACACAGCAGGACCCCACTATGCTACTATAGGATACAGAAGTGACAGGGGGGACAACGGGAGGAACCACCGAACACAGCAGGACTCCCCTATGCTACTATAGGATACAGAAGTGACAGGTGGGACAACGGGAGGAACGAATGAACACAGCAGGACCCCACTATGCTACTATAGGATACAGAAGTGACAGGGGGGACAACGGGAGGAACCACTGAACACAGCAGGACCCCCCTATGCTACTATAGGATACAGAAGTGACAGGGGGGACAACGGGAGGAACCACCGAACACAGCAGGACCCCCCTATGCTACTATAGGATACAGAAGTGACATGAGGGGACAATGGGAGGAACCATCGAACACAGCAGGACCCCCCTATGCTACTATATGATACAAACAGGAGGAACCACCGGACACAGACGGACACTAAACATCTGACAGAGTCTGAAGTGTGCCGGATAAGAAGGTTCAGCTGGACTCTGTAGAACTTCAAGACAAGAGTTCAGACTCCCCGTCTGTCAGAGACGCAAGTGTTCACAGGCTTCTACTGCTGGTTGCTTTAAAGAGAACCTGTCAGGACAGACGTTTGAGAGCTGCCACTGGAAAGCAGGAACATTTCTGAATGAACACAGAAGCACCTCAAACCCATATGAATGTCATCAAAGTCAGTGGACAATGGTCAATCACCAGTGACTCCGATCCTTGCCATCCACCAGAGCCACATCGACTTTGGGCGTCTTTAGGATCCGACATTTCCTCAAGTGTTGAGTGCCTGCACCCCACCACCACAGTGTGGAGCGAAGGATCACCGACATCCAAAATACCCAATTATCGGATGATCAGGATTCTTCCGGCCAAAGTAGCTCTGTGAAAGGGTGAGGTTTGGGTTCAACGGCTCAGGATTGACATTAAGGCCAAGCCTTCAAGTGTAGCCCCCCTAAAAAATACAGCACAAGGGATATAATTTACAGTCAGTAGGATGCGTCTGTCCCTCTGCTGATGTTTCCAATTGAAATCCTCATCCATCTTGCCCCTCCCCACCAACTTCCACTGTGGCAGGGGCCAATACAACTAAGGGGCGGTCAAAGGACCTCATCAATAAAGCCCATCTATGCCGCCCTTTCTGCCCAGCTGCTCTATGCATAGAAGATGTACTATGGCTGCTATGAATGAAACGTGACCTATGAATGGAGGCAGCTGATCTGTCAATCATCCACCCGTCCTCCAGTCATAGATCCTGTGTAATTTATAGAAACTATAGGCTTCTATGAATCAAACAGGATCTATGAATAGAGGACAGGTAAATGACTGAAAAGGTCCACCCCCACTATTCATAGATGCTGTAGTACATCTTCTATGAATGGAGCAGCAGGGCAGACATAGGTGGGCTTTATTGAGGAACCCTTGTGACAGGACCTTACAGCTCCAAAAGACGACACCGGTAGGGGCATGGACGGAGCAGAATCTTTTTTTTTTTTTTAAAACCCACAAATCAGCACAAGGGACATAGCTTGTAGGAGGTGTCCCTTGTGCTAATTAAGTTTTTTTTTTTTTTTTTTCTTAAAAGCATACCAAAAAGGGGGCTAAATCATACCAAAGCCAAAGCCCAGCCAATTATTTTTTTCAAGTCTTGGAATTCCAGTTCCTTCCATATTTTTACTATTGTCTGCAGACCTTCACTTCCTGTCCCAGTGAAAAGAAATTTGTGGGGGGGTACAAACATTATCAAAAAAAGTTTGAGATTTCTCACTACTAAAAAAAAGTAGAAAAAAAAAAAAAAAAAAAGACCTGAATTCTTTGTTGATTGAGGGGCACAGCCTTTAAATGTCAAATCAGAACCTACTCCTGCAGATGGCATGCTAACCCGCTAGGTCTAGTTCATCCATTTATCAAAGGCTATGCCACTCAATGAACGATACAGAAACCGGACGTTCAGCTCGCAGCAATATCCTGGGTGTCACCAGGACAGGAAGTGAGTGGAAATCTCCCAATGAGGGAAATGGACACAAAGCCGCCCCCCCTTTCCCCCCCCACCCACGGTGGTTCTAACCCTTTCCCATTCTATCCCAGACTAAAGAATTTTGGCTGGAGATCCACTTCGCTTTAGCTGCATTTCATTCCCTGTATACAAAGATCAATTGTCAACAATCACAAACATTGGAACAACAACAATGCCAATCCAGGAAAAGGACGGCCGTACCAAGCTGGTGTCACATGTCACAGGGGGCCGTGCAGTGCTGGGAGCGGGCATGCATGGTGATGGGCACATGGACGGTGGGTGATGAGGAGGGGGGGGTATGGCATGCTGATGACGTTGGTAGCGGTTCAGCCACGCAAGCGGTGAGTATAAAGAGAAACAGGCACACCACCTTCTTGGGTTTGAGTCCACGCTGCATGTAGAGGGGAAAGGTGAGAAAGGTTAGAGGTCGGTCCCATGATGACGTCTGTTAGTAGAAGACGCAGTGCAGAGGGGTGAAGAGACCGCTGGCGTCTACCACTGGCCATACATGTGATGGTACGATCAGAACAAAGATGGCAGACTCTGTCAACACCAGGGGCGGACTGATAACTCATGGGGCCCCCAGGCAATAGGGAATCATGGGGCCCCTGTGTCCTTGCCCAAACTCAAAGCCCATGAAAAAAAAAAAAAAAAAAAAAAAAAAAGAAGGGTACTAGGGGCATTTTATGGGGCCCCCTGGTGACCCCGGGCCCTCAGGCCATGCCCGAGTTTCCAAATGGTCAGTCTGCCCCTGGTCACCACATTTCTCATAGGAAAACCAGCAATTGGGACCGTTCATTAACCCCTTGGTGTCTGGCCACGGTGGATAAAATGACCGGACGGATCACTTCTAACAGTGGGAGGGCGTATGTAAACATCTTCCTTCTCCTGCACACCCAGCAATCATTGTTCCTCCACAACCCGTGTGTTACCTTCACACGTTGGGCACAATAACATGAACACTCCTCAGTTTGTTACATTTTGTATTCTTTAACATTCTTAGCCTGGGACTTGGGAAAGTTTACAACTTTCAATGCTGATCTCTCAGCGCTGCTTTCCTGAACTTTCACAGGGAAGATTTAAAAGCGGTAGTAAACTCTGATTTTGAACTTGTACCTACAGGTAAGCCTATAATGAGCTATAGTGAATATCTTCTAAACTTGCAGAGTTCGATATTCGCACACCAGAGCATGTGACTGCCCATCCCCTTAGGATGCAGTGACTACTCATGGCGCCCCTTCAGAGATCTGTACCAAGGTGGTGCCTCCTGTGCAGGAGTGATGTCCTGGAGACACAGCCATTCAAAGGACCAGGAAGGAAGACCAGGTGAAGATGGAAGCCGTCTCTCTCTCCCCCCTCTCCCATGAGACTTCAGTGTAACGGATACGGTTCCATTGGGTTTCTTTCATGAACTAGTATTAGACCCGAGCTCCCAGTATTCCACAAAAATCATCCTTTCTTCTTTGAAAGCTTCAAGTAAATTTCTCTATGAAGAACGCACAACATGGAAAGAGAGGCCATGGCACAGGCATCAGAGCAGGTATCTCCCCCTCCCCCGAAAAAGCTATGAACCCAGGGGGTGGTAGTTTCAGGCTGGATCCACACCCCTGCGGGTTTGAAGGTCCGTTCTTATCAGTGAATTACAAAGCAGTTAAAAAGTTCAGGACAGGATTTGAAGAGAGAAAACCGTGCTGAAATCATGTTCAAAAACCGATGACATGTGCGATTCCGTAGCGACTTCTAGTGCGGTGGAGAGTCTGACGCTAAGGCTGGCCACACAGGATACAATTTTCTTCAGAATTTTGCTTTAGGATTTACTAAAAACCATATAATACGAGGTCAAACCTAAACAATTCAATTGTATCCAATCAGGCCGGCCCCCGCACTGCATAGTTGAAGGTAAATCTAAAAGAAATTAGGCAGAAAATTGTATAGTGTATGGGCAGCCTGTCACTTTCTGGGAACCAGTGCCACGAATACAGTGATAAAAATATACAGGGGAGGACTGACAACTCATGGGGCCCCCGGGCAATAAGGGATCATGGGGCCAGTGTCCTCATCCACACTCAAAAAAAGCCTATGAAAAAGGTACCAGGGGCATCTCATGGGGCCCCCTACTGACCCCGGGCAGTGCCCAAGTTTCCAAATGGTCAGTCCGCCCCTGTATTGTCATATTAATGACACTGGCTGGGAAGGGGTTAATCATCTAGGGGGTGGGTGTCAAACTGGCAGCCCTCCAGCTGTTGTGAAACTACAAGTCCCATGAGGCATTGCAAGATTGAGTTACAAGCAGGACACCCAAAGGCAGAGGTATGATGGGACTTGTAGTTTCGCAACAGCTGAAGGGCTGCCAGTATGACACCCCTGATCTAGGGCAATCAAAGGGTTAATTAAGTGCCTAGCCAGTGTTTTTGTGTACGGTTTTTTTTTTTACTAGGCAATCTGCTAGATTTTATTCCCTGAATAAAATCTAGCAGATCGCCACTGACATAACACAGTTTACATAGGCAGAGCTGTGCGTTGTCAGTCTCAACAGGTGCCAGAGCTCATCCATTGGCAG
The DNA here is from genome assembly GCA_951230385.1 of Staurois parvus. Classification (NCBI taxonomy): domain Eukaryota; kingdom Metazoa; phylum Chordata; class Amphibia; order Anura; family Ranidae; genus Staurois; species Staurois parvus. The sequence continues at coordinate 153,603 of CATNWA010014343.1, read as the reverse complement.
TCACCTGTTGATTGGAATCTGCTGTGTCCAATCACAGCAGAAGCAGAGCTCTGGTGCGACGCAACAGCAGGCAGGGCTGACAACACCGATTGGGATTTCAGTGCAGCAGGGGTGCTGTTGTCATCAGCCTAGTAGGAAGTTGCCAGCTCCCTTCTGTCAGATCAACAGGTAGTTCTGGGACATGTGATGGAATTAGACGTGTAAATGACAGTCGATGTGTAACTAGAAGTGTTCTATGTGACAGTTGGGCATCCCCTAGGAAGGTCACACACACAAGAAGTGTCAATTCCCGATCCCTCCTCCCCCCCCGCATCCCACCGGAATTCCCGATCCCTCCCCCCACCCGCATCCCACCGGAATTCCCGATCCCTCCCCCCCCACCCGCATCCCAATGGAATTCCCGATCCCTCCCCCCACCCGCATCCCACCGGAATTCCCGATCCCTCCCCCCACATCCCACCGGAATTCCCGATCCCTCCCCCCCACCCGCATCCCACCGGAATTCCCGATCCCTCCCCCTACCCGCATCCCACCGGAATTCCCGATCCCTCCCCCCCCCACCCGCATCCCACCGGAATTCCCGATCCCTCCTCCCCACCCGCATCCCACCGGAATTCCCGATCCCTCCCCCCACCCGCATCCCACCGGAATTCCCGATCCCTCCCCCCCCCGCATCCCACCGGAATTCCCGATCCCTCCTCCCACCCGCATCCCCCACCGGAATTCCCGATCCCTCCCCCCACCCGCATCCCACCGGAATTCCTGATCCCTCCTCCCACTGGAAAATTCTCTGTTACAGTTGGAGAATGCCTTACAACAGACCAGAGGAAGCCATGATAATGCATCTCTATGTAACCTCGTCATTTCTTCCCCCATCCAGCCCTACAGTCGCAGCCAGGAAACACGGCGCAGGAAAAAGACACCAGATTGCACGATGGAGGAATGACGCACCAAACGCTGCAGCGTGAGCGCACTCACCAATTTACTGGCTTTCGGGGGATCCGTCGACTCTGCAAGAAACAAAGCAAAACTTATAAATGAAATCGTAAAAAGAAAAGAAAGAAGGTTCAAAATATGCATAAACCATCCTACATCACTATTTCATGTGGCCATCAGACCCCCCCCCCCCCCCCCCCCTTCCTTCGTAGCTGTGGCACCCCCCTTGTCTCAGCAGGAAGGAGGACAGACCTCCTCTGCCAAATCGTACACTTCTCCATGCACCTGCTAGAGGCTCATCTCTGCAACCCCCCCACCCCTGGTCTCAGCAGAGAGGACAGAACTCCCCCTACAGATCCTGCACGTCTGTGAAGCCGCAGCAGCACCCCCTCATCTTTAACTCCCCTGGTCTAGGCATTTAGTAGACTCCAGCTCTCTGGTCCTCCTCCAGACTCTGCACCTTCTGCTTCCCAGCAACAGCAGGTAAAGGGGGGGGGGGGGGTGTTTGTTTGGAACATCTAGTCTTACAGGTACAACTGGCCCTTTTGAGGGCAAACATATTGCTGATGGGGCCCGCCATGAAATGGAGTTTGACACCCCTGAACTAGATGGATCCGCCCGCCCCCCCCTCGTAAAGTGTTGGCTGTTAGATGCAAGCAGTGCGGCGCCATTACTTGCACATACGCTCAGTACCGCCCTTCCCCCACCATGCATCCTGGGCTCCGGTTGGTAGGACAGGCATAGCGGATGCCGCAAGGTAGGGGGAGAGGAGCTGAGCGCACATGCGTCTCCTCTCCGCACTCTTCTAGTTGGTGACCCAGAAGCAATGTGTTTGAGGTCACTTCTGGGTCCCCCTGTCCGTGTCCCCAGCCATCATGGGAAAGAATCTAATGCAGTGCAATCTGTACAGAGTTGGATTCAATGAAGCACAGAGGAGGCATGTGGTGTCTTTTAGACCCTGGATGTCTCATTAAAGAGAACCTGTCACCAAAAAAAAAAAAAAAAAAAAATCATAATATAGGAGGACTTTGTCATGGAGAGTAAAGACAGAAATTTTTTTTTTTTTTGTTTTTAAAAACAGAACCAGACCTGCAAGAGATCAGTATGAAGAGTTCCATAGGAATACATGGCTATCTTGGTTTTTTTAGTTAAACAAACAAAAAAAAAAAAAAAAAAAAAAACACAAACAAAAAACAACAATGTATCCTTATGTAACTCTCCCCACTCATCTGTTGCGGGTTTTTTTTTTTTTTTTTTTTTTTTTAAACCTCAAAAGGAACTGCAACAGATGAGTGTGAAGAGTTACATAGGGATACACGTTTTGGTTTTTTTTTAAAAAAAAAAAAAAAAAAAAAAAAAAAAAACTAAGATCGCCATGTATTCCTATGGAACTCTTCACTCATCTGTTGCAGGTCCGGTTCCTCCCACACGAGAGATCACTTAAGTGGAATTTTCTTGCACGTATTTGAAACATTTTTTTTTTAGGAAACCCGATATATTTTCTGAAAGCAGACACCCTAGAGAATAAAAAAAAAAAAAAAAAACAGTGGTAATTTGAATGTTTTATATGACATGACATTAGCGCAAAAGGTCTTGGAAAAGCAACATTTCAGGAAAAAAAAAAAAAAAGGTACACTAAAGTTAATTTCAGGGAACACAAATTTAAGAAAATTACCCAATTTTTGGCAAAATATAAAAGATGAGGTTGTACTGAGTAAATCGATACCCAACCTGCCAACCCTTAAATTTGTGTGCGCCGGTGAAATGGCGACAAACTTCAGTCCCCTAGATTGTCCATAGGCAGCCTTTTAAAAGCCCCAACAGGTTGTCAGTTTAGTGTCACACAGGAACCTCCAATGATGCATTTACATATGTGAATGCAGGTAGGAGTGGAGGAACCTCAAGTTTTGGGTGGGAGATTTTATGGAGAGGAGGAACCTCAAAATATTTGGGTGGGAGGCCCATGGAACACAGCTCACTTTGGAGAGGTGGGGAGACCCCTGTCTCAGCTCCCCGTATCCCTATTATGTGTAAGTCACCCTGTGCCTGTTAGGGGTTTAGGGTGATATGTCCTAATATTGTGTAGACATGTCTAGAAGATCGGTGGGGTGGGGGTTGTGGATTGTTTGGTGCCATGTGGCTACATCCCATTATTCTATTGTGTGTCTGGCTTGGGAGCAAACTATTATGGGATGTATGCGTTTGTGTGTCTTGGCTTGGTGGGAGGTGTTTCCGGCAGCCCTTCCCCCTGATGGGACTGTCTGCTGATGTGTCTCTTGTTACTGGGTGTGGATTGCCCTGCCCTGTGTATATATCTTGTATCTGTGTTAAAATAGTCCATTTCCTGATTTATTTCAAGACTGGTGTTGTCTAGTCTCATATGTCAGCGGTGGTGTCCGTGGTCGGTGTGTCGGACGGGGAGGCGGTATTCTTATGGAAGTACCCAAGCGCAGACAGGGTTCGGTTCCGGTTCAGAGAGATTTTACAGAGGAGGAACCTCCAAATATTTGGGTGGGAGATTTTATGTGCTGGAGAGGAGGGTGGGAGATTTTATGTGCCTCCAAATATTTGGGTAGGGTTTATGGGAGATTTTTGGGTGCTTTGTGTGCTTGGGTGTAACTTTATATATATCTATATATCAAAGAAATCTTCCCCCCCCCCCCCCAATCACAAAAGAGCGACAAAAAAGTGCCCTACTTAATGATAGGTTCCCTTTAATGTGACATCCAGTGTCTACAAGATCCCTGCATGTCTCACCTTTGCTCCAATGAATCCAATGCAGTACAGACTGCACTGCATTAGATTCATTCCTGGCCACGCTGCCTGAGGAAAGCGAAAAGGAGGACCCGGAAGGGACGTGTCACAGGTCATTACCAAGTCAGCAGGAAGAATGGGAGGAGAGCGGTGCCTGGCGTGCACGCCCATTATCTGGGGGCATGGAAGCCATTGGGTGGCTGCCCAGCCATCAGGTGGATTCCATCCGACAGTCAGAAATCGGCTCGTCATATATACACACTCCTGGTATCTGCAGCCACCGGCAATGTGTGTAGAACACCCTGCTGTGGTCATGCAGACCTGGCAGTGAAAAGTTGATGGAAATCTGTGTTCGGGTCCTGGGTCTGCATACTCTGAGCCCATTATTAGAAGGATGGATTTTTTTTGGTTGGTTTTTCTTCAAGTCCTATGTTCCCCACTGGACACCGTGGTTTCTCCCTGCTCTCCCCCATCATTACTGTGGCCTGTAGCGACATCGGTGTTTAGCGGGAGTCACCAACTCTCTCACAGGCTGATACAGTATCTCCCAGAAGCGAGTCCCCCCCCCTCACATGTTTGTATATATTTGATTCTCTCTTTTCATGTGACAACACTGAAGAAATGACACTTTGCTACAATGTGACGTAGTCAGTGTACACAGCTTCTATAACATGGAAGTTTGCTGTCCCCTCAAAATAACAAACACACCGCCATTAACGTCTAAACCGCTGGCAACAAAAGTGAGCCCACCCCTAACTGACAAGGTCCAAATTGGGCCCAAAGTGTCAATATTTTGTGTGGCCGCCATTTTCCAGCACTGCCTGAACCCTCTTGGCCATGGAGGTCACCAAAGCTTCACAGGTTACCACTGGAGTCCTCTTCCACTCCTTTATGACGTCATCACGTAGCTGGTGGATGTTAGAGACCTTGCGCTCCTCCACCTTCCATTTGAGGATGCCCCACAGATGCTCAATAGGGTTCAGGTCTGGAGACATGCTTGGCCAGTCCATCACCTTTACCCTCAGCTTCTTTAGCAAGGCAGTGGTGGTCTTGGAGGTGTTTGGGGGTCGTTATGTTGGAATACTGCCCTGTGGCCCAGTCTCCGAGGGGAGGGGATCATGCTCTGCTTCAGTAGGTCATAGTATATGTTGGCATTCATGGTTCCCTCAATGAACTGTAGCCCCCCAGTGCCGGCAGCACTCATGCAGCCCCAGACCATGACACTCCCACCACCATGCTTGACTGTAGGCAAGACACACTTGTCTTTGTACTCCTCACCTGGTTGCCGCGACACACGCTTGACACCATCTAAACCCAATCAGTTGATGTTGGTGTCATCAGACCACAGGAGATGGTTCCAGTAATCCATGTCCTTAGTCTACTTGTCTTCAGCAAGCTGTTTGTGGGCTCTCTTGTGCATCATCTTTAGAAGCTTCCTTCTGGGACAACAGCCATGCACACCAATGTGATGCAGTGTGCATCGTATGGTCTGAGCCCTGACAGGCTGACCCCCCACCCTTCACCCTCTGCAGCAATGCTGGCAGCACTCACACATCTATTTCCCAAAGACAACCTCTGGATATGACGCTGAGCACACGCACTCAACTTCTTTGGTGGACCATGGAGAGGCCTGTTCTGAGTAGAACCTGTCCTGTTACACTGCTGTATGGTCTTGGCCACCGTGCTGCAGCTCAGTTTCAGGGTCTCGGCAATCTTCTTATAGCCTCGGCCATCTTTATGTAGAGCAACAATTCTTTGTTTCAGATCCTCAGAGTTCTTTGCCATGAGGTGCCATGTTGAACTTCCAGTGACCAGTATGAGTGAGAGCGATAACACCAAATGTAACCCACCTGCTCCTTATTCACACCTGAGACCTTGTAACAATAACGAGTCACATGACACCGGGGAGGGAAAATGGCTAATTAGGCCTAATTTGGACCTGGTCACTTAGGGGTGGACTCACCTGAACCCTATTGAGCATCTGTGGGGCATCTCAAACGGAAGGTGGAGGAGCGCAAGGTCTCTAACATCCACCAGCTCAGTGATGACGTCCTGAAGGAGTGGAAGAGGACTCCAGTGGTAACCTGTGAAGCTTTGGTGACCTCCATGGCCAAGAGGGTTCAGGCAGTGCTGGAAAATGGCGGCCACACAAAAATATTGACACTTTGGGCCCAATGTGGACCTCGTCACTTAGGGGTGGAGTCACTTTTTAGTTTAGACATTAATGGCTGTGTGTTGAGTTATTTTGAGGGGGACAGCAAATTTCCATGTTATACAATCTGTACACTGACTACGTCACATTGTAGCAAAGTGTCATTTCTTCAGTGTTGTCACATGAAAGAGAGAATCAAATATTGACACAAATGTGAGGGGGGGGGGGGGGGGGGTCACTTCTGGGAGATGCTGTATATCAGATTTGGAAACCTTTTCCCATGCGGGTAGCACGGAGTTATTTCATGCGTCAGCCGGGGTCATACCTCTCTTCAGGACCTTTGTGGCAGCCGGTTCCGGGGTTTCTGGAGATGTGGTGTCGGCTCCGTCCTCCACTACCTGGATCTGTAACAGAAAAGAGGAATCGGGTCAGATGAAGCTTTGGCATTTCTTCAGATCAGTCCGCTCTGAAATCATAAAATATTCCAGACCCGGGACACCTCACAGTGGTGGACGTTGTGTGTTCAGCACCAGAATCCAACCACAGCCATGACATGTACACGTCCTCCTCGAGGACTTCCTTGTTCACATCCCAGTGTACCCTCTCCCAGCGACGTCCATGCTCCACCTCGTCACCATCCACTGGTCGCCCTCAGGTCTGGCGTCTTCCTTCTCTACAGCTTGGCCACAGACGCCATAACCCCGAGCACACACGGGTGTTCCTCCGCCCAGCACCCGCTCCTAGATTGTACACAGCGCTGCGCATGCGCGGCTCACGGTATACAGGTCACTAAAAATCACTATCTGGAAGGAGACGCCACAAAGGGGTTCATTCACTGAAAGTACAACTTAAAGGCAATTTTTTTTTTTTTTTTCGTTTTAGGTAGAGTGGAGAGGGAGCAGAACCCCTGTCAGGTTTTTAGAGCCGTCTGTGCCCCCATTGGGGAGATTCGCCCTCTCGATTTGTCCTGTTTGAAAGGAAACAAAACCCCAAGTTTTGGGTTGTCCCCAGAAAAGTAAGAGGGGCAATCTTTTAATGGGGACACTAGTTACCATGGAATTCCCTTAATTTGCAGGGATTTCCTCACTTCCTGTTTGGCTATGGGGACAGGAAGTGAAGGGAAATCTCCCCAATGGGACACATATGGCAACAAATAAATCAACAGAGGTTATAATCTGCCCTTTCTCTATCCAAAATGAATAAAAACAAAAAAAAAAAACAAAAAAAAAAAAAACACAAAACAAACAAAGCTTTGCCTATAGTCCTACTTTAACCTCTTCCCTTCGGTTGCATGCCGATAAAATAGCCGGACGGGGAGCGCTGCCGATGTGGGGGGGATGTTTCTCTAAACGTCTCCCTGCATCCACTGCCTGTGTGCGCTCCCACCAGCATGCAGCACCACAATCTGTGGCCGCTGTGTCTGCAACACCGATCACTGTATGGGGACCCTCTGTGCGAGGTCCCGATCATGTGATCACTAATTGGCCAATCAGTGATTGCAAGAACAGTGGTACACAAGATGTGTCACTTCTGACATCACTGCTTACTACGTGTGAAATCTGTGAATGATCACAGAGATCACATGATACAGGGCCAATCACAACAGCCTTGTACCATGTGACAAGCTGTGACCAATAACAGCTCACACAGTAATTCTCAATGGCTGCAGCCAGAGAGGAGAAATGATTGCTTTTACAGTCCTTATGGGTGTAAAAGCAATCAGTGTAAAAAAAAAAAAAAAACACAAAAAAAAAAAAAACACAAAAAAAAACCCACCCCCCACAAGTAGTGACAGTATGTAAAATACAGAAATATTAAGAAAAAAAAAAATTCTGAAAAGCTTTATATATATATATATATATATATATATATATATATATATATATATATATACACACACACACACACACACACACACACACACACACACATATATATATAACATATATATATATATATAATATAACATATACATATACATACACACACACACATATTACATACACACACATCATACATATACATACACACACACACACACACACACACACACACACACACACACACACACACACACACACACACACACACACACACACACACACATATATATATCTCCTAATTTGGGGGGGGTTAACCAAAACGATAGCCGAATACATTTGGACAAGATTTATAAAATTTTGCAAATAAATACTCTTTCTTCATAAAAAAAAAAAAACACTTTTCAAAATTTTTGGTATTTTTCATTTATATGGCAAAAAAAAAAATAAAATAAAATAAAAATCCCAGTGGTGAATACCACCAAAATAAAGCTTTGTCTAAAAAAAAAATGCTAAAAAATACGGGTAGTGACCGCGCAATTGCCAAAGTGTGACAGTGCTGAAAGCTGAAAATTGGCCTGGAAAGGAAGGTGGGGGGGGGGGGGGGGGGGGGGGGGGGGGGCGTCCGGACTGGAAGGGGGAAAGGCAAATAGTCCGTTCACTTTATAAAGGAAACTTCCCCTTAGCTTGGTGAAGGAGGTGAAACTGCTGACAGCCAATCAAGTGCAAGCAAAAATTCAGTTTTTTCTTATCCTCTTTGCACATGATTAGGTATTCTCTGGGGGGAAATGCTTTTGCAATGTGAAAAATAAGAATTTGCCTTCTAACGATCGGGACCCAGGACTCCCGATTCCGGGTCACGTGATTGCGGTGATAGCCTCTGATTGGCTATCACAGTGATCAGTCACTGTATAGCCCGCCCTACCCCTTTTTTCCGCTCTATGAATGAAGGAGAGATACATTGCATCTCTAACTCCTGAGGGAAAAAAAATTACATTTTTATATATACACACAGTGTGCGCATGTACACATACATACATACATATACACACAACATAACTATTAACAAATAAAACGCCTAGATCAAGGTTTGATCTAGTTCAGTGTCAGGGTAAGGGTCAAAAGGCCAATGTCAAAAGATCAGGGTCAAAAGGTCAGGATATTTTTTTTTTTTTTAATTGGTATCACAGTGTCAGTGTTTTAGGTAAAACGATCGTCAAGAGCTGAAAAATGTTTTTCGGTGGTAGGTTATGGTAACAAGAAACAAACAGCTAAAATAAAACTAAAGATTTTTTTTTACTATTTTGGGCCAGTAAAATAATTATTATTAATAATCAGGAGATATCCATTACCATTTACCACCAAATGAAAGCCCAATTTGTCCTGAAAAAAGAAAAAAAAAAACAAAACAAAAAACCGCGGTATAATCCGCCTGGATGTACAAAGTAGTTGTGAGGATACGGACGGTTTTACTAAGACGTGTCAATGTTGTAAAATTGTGCTTAGGCATGAAGATTTGATTTACACTCAGGCGTGAAGGGGTTAAAATACAAAAAAAATATATATATATATTTTTGCTTTATGGTGAATCTAAAAGTCAGCACAGTGGCCAAGTGGTTAGCACTTCCGCCAGTACTCGGGTTGTCTGTTCAAAGCCCAACCACGGCACCACCTGCCTGGAGTTTGCATGTTCTCCCTGTGTCTGCATGAGTTTCCTCCAGGTACTCTGCTGTTCCTCCCACACTCCCAAAATCATGCTGGTAGGTTAATTGGCTCCTGTCTACATTGGCCCTAGTATGTGTATGTATATTAGGGACCTTCAATTGTAAGCTCCTCAGGGGCGGGGACTGATGGGAAATATATATGTAAATTGACAAGGCTATATACATACCTCCTCTACGTACAACAACATGACCCCTTCTCCCACCATGTGTCCTGGGCTCTCCTAGGTGTCACACCATCCTGGAAGGGGTCAGAATGGAAAGCGGTGGTGGGAGACTCTCCTGTGAAGTATGGAGATGGAAGAGTACTTTCAGAGTCAGAAGAGCCCCCCCCGGTCACTTTGGTAAGGGAAGGAGGTTACGGAGCTCATTGTGTTCAGTTTTAAAGCTGAACTAAAAAGTCTCAATATGTACCTGTCCAGCGGTCCTGCACAGGTGTCTGAGGGCCAATCTTCGGGCCTCTTTATTGGCTGGCAGGCGAAGATCCAACGATTGTGCATGCGCAAGAGGATGTCGAGACCAGGCCAGCACTGCAAGCTGAGCTAAGCATGCGCAGATCCATTTGCGGTTTTCTCCAGCGCTGCAGGCAGGGGCATTTACTGCAGAAAAGAGCGTGAAGGTCTACATAGTACCATACAGCGAGTCTCTCTTCTGCAATACAATCCTGCCTGCCCGAGGGCAGAGGTGATATTGGGAGGAGCTTAATAGGTTCAGGTTAAAGAGAACCTGTCACCTGCAGCACAATCCTATAAATCAGTCCTCATGTTACAGAAAAAAAAAAAAAAAAGCTCCAACACCACATACACATATCAGGTGCTCATACATAGGACAATGACGACTGAGCGACACATTATGTATTGGTGGTACGCCAGAGTGAGAGCAATGACTCCGGGGCCATCATTTACTATGGACTCTAAACTAAGGAGCTGAAAAGGGCTGTAAAGGCATTGCCTAGGGACAACCCCGGGTACTGCAGTACTTCATAGTGTAACCCAGTCACTGCCAGACCTGCTGTGTACTTTACACACATGTAATATATATACACACACATACATACACACAATTTTAGCCCTGAAGATTACAAACCCCCCAAAACATTATACACGGCTCAAGAATATGAAAAAGGAAGACTCTGAAAACCCATCAGACCTCAATGGGGAGGAATCTCCTGCTGGATCTCTATACTGACATGGACGGGGCATGGGTGAGGAACGTAAGGACACCCCATCGTTTGATGGAAATGATCGACCTACAGAGGACTGAAAATCAAAGTGAAGAAATGATGCCGCAGGAGGAACTTTATGCGTTTGGTGCAAACTATTTACTTTTTTTGTTTTACCTATCAAAAAAAAAAAAAAAAAAAAAAAAAAACTTCCCTATGCGATGATTTTTTGGTGGACAGTTGCTCTTCAATGAGACATCCAGGGTCTAACCTCCCCCTCAGGTCTCATCTGTCCTCCAGGGAATCTGATGCAGAGCAGATTGCAGTATGGCTCAGGAAAGTGACGATTTACACACATCGATCCCGGGTCAGCAAGGCTGCTTGGCTCCTTCCCCTCTACTCAGCAGCACCCGCCATGCTGGTCCCAGGTGCGTGTGCCCCAGAATACGGGGCAGGGGGCACACGGGGGTTCGGGGAGGGGGGGGGGAGGGGGGAATTCTACATTTCTGGTAATACATGATTTTAAGCCATCGTACTGCCGACACGTGTGATGTGTATTTTCAGCTTCAGGTCAAACAATAGGATGCTGAAAGTCCCCAGCAGGATACAACAAAAGCCAATCCTGCCATCAGGGTACAATCAGTGAGGTCAGGACGACTTCCCCAGCACAGACACACAATAGAACGAGTAAATATGGAGGGAGATTTTATACCACCGCTACACCCCGTGTAATCACTGCATTCACACCGTGTGACCCGCACACCAAATATTCCTTTCAGAAAACTATTTGGTAAAAGAGGAGTCTCCCATCTCCCAACCGGCACTAATATTGTACTGAAGTAATGTCACTATTAACCAGTTGTGAACCCCGAGTGTGCCACACAAAAAAAAAAAAAAACCACACCCAAAAAACACTTTAATCACTTCCTGTTCAGGCACTTTGCCCCCCCCCCCCCCTCCTCCTGTCAAGGCCAAATTTTTAACTTTTAGAGCTGTCACACTTTGAATGACAATTGCACGGTCATGCAACACTGTACCAGTATGAATTTACCATTTTTTCAGACAGATAAAACTTTATTTTGGTGTTATTTATTCACCACTGGGATTTTTACTTTTTTTTTTTGCAATATAAATGAAAGTCCCAAACTTTTGAAAAAAAAAAAAAAAAAAAGTGTTTTATAAAATTTTGCAAATAAATAATCTTTCGTTTATAGTTCAAAATTATTTTTCAAAAATTTATATATATATATATATATATATATATATATATATATATATATATATATATATATATATATATATATATATATATATATTATATATATATATATACACATATATACATACACACACACATACACACTCTTCATCACACCCCCCCTCCTTCATTTTTATATAAATTTTTTTTTTTTTGTTTTTTTTTTAACATATCGTCACCCTAGCAATACAGTGTTACCATAGTGACACTGTACTACTTGTGGGGGGGGTGATGAAGATTTTTTTTATTTTTAAACCGATTGCTCTTACACACATAAAGGCTGTAAAATCAATAAAATTTCCCCTTCTCTCTGGCTGCATTCTTGCAGCCATTGAGAAATACTGTGAGAGCTGCGATTGGTCACAGCTTGTCACATGGTACAAGGCTGTTGTGAATGGCCCTGTATCATGTGATCTCTGTGATCATTCACAATTTCACACGTAGTAAGCAATGTCAGAAGTGCCATCTTGCTTAATACTGTTCATGTGATCACTGATTGGCCAATTAGTGATCACATGATTGGGACCTCACACAGAGATCCTGTACATGGATAGGTGTTCCTCCGGAAACAGCAGGAACCAGATCGTGGTGTTGCGTGCTCCCAGGGAGTGTGCACAGGCTAAAATGGCAGGCACTGTTTATGAACCGCAACCCGCCCCTGCACTGCTCCTGTCCTGCCTTTTACATACATGGGCCGCACGGGAAGTGGTTAGGGCCCCGTGGGTGTATGCCATCCGGTCCAGGGGCTTTATTCAGTCTAAATATTTTTGGATCATATCAATTGTGAGCCAATGTGGATCATCTGGAGCTGTGTCAATACCACCCCCCCCACTATGGACAAGAGCCCCCCCACGCTCCTTTGTATACACAGAGCTGAAGAAGGGATTTCATACATTGGCCTTAAGAAGAATAGTTATAAACCAGGGTCCTCCTGCGCTTAAGGAAGGAAGTCACGAGCAGTCTGACGTAGCGCATAGGTATGCTAATACGCAGCTTCCGGCGTTGGTGGCCATCTTGGTATACCCAGGAAGTCCCACACACATGCAGTACACCCATACATCGGTGAGGAGGGAGAACGGCTTGACATGTGAGCGGCATTCTTTCAGTGAATAAAGGAGTCTTGGTGTAAAGGAATACTGCACAATAGAGGATCTTTTTTGGCTCACTATGTTGGGGAGCGATTGTTCTACAGAAACTTCCTGTCTGGGGCAACGGAGCCCTTTAGGAGATCCACTGCATGAGGATTGTTACCAGCCCTTGTGGTAAAGGATCCAGAGTGATCCTGAAAGCTGTTTGGCCCCTGGGGGTCACCGGGAGGTGGAGGCGGCATTTTAGCCGCAATAGAAGTGTGTTGACCCGATCACGGAATTACAGCACCATTGCACTTTGCATGAATGCATCCATCACATATTGTTTGCTGTATGGACTTTTTGATTGAGTGTTTTAAACCACCTCCCTCCCGCCATATAGTCCAATGACGGGCGCAAAGGCGGTTCTCTCGTTCCGATAGGACGTCATATGACATCCTCCCATTCTCACCGCGCATGCGCGGCTCAGGGAGCGTGGCGATCGCCGGTGCGCTGTGTCCCTCGGACACAGCGGAACAGAAAGAGCCGAAGATGCCGGCTCGGTCATGTGATCAGCTGTGTCCAATCACAGCTGATCACATGTAAACACGGAAATGCTAGCTATCTGCATTTCTCTCCTCTCGGGCTGTCAGGCTGACAGAGAAGAGAGGAGAGCCGGTAATCGACTTTCCGCGGAGGGGACATGTACACTGATGATCAGTGTGGCCCCAGAAGTGCCACCTGTCAGTGTCCATCAGTGCCCATCAGTGCCATGTGCCAGTGCCCATCAGTGCCACATATCAGTGCATACCAGTGCATATCAATGCCACATATCAGTGCCCATCTGAGCTGCCTTTCAATGTCACCCATCAGTGCCAGTCAGTGCCACCTATCAATGCCAGTGCCACCTATCAGTGCTCAGTGATGCCTGTCAATGCCCATCAGTGCAACCTACTAGTGCCTCCTCATCAGTGCAGCCTATCAGTGCCCATCACTGCAGCCTCATTAGCGCACATCAGTGAAGGAGAAAAATCACTTATTTACAAAATTGTATAACAAATACTAAGAAAGTTTTTTTTTTTTTTTTTCCAAAATTTTCAGTGGTTTTTGGTTTAAGAAAAAATAAAAATCCCAGGAGGTGATTAAATACCCCAAAAGAAAGCTCTATCTCAAAAAAAAAAAAAATGATAAAAAAATGTCATATGGGTACAGTGTTGCATGACCGCGCAATTGTCATTCACAGTGCGATAGCGCTGAGGGGGGGAAGCGTCCCGGACAGGAAGGGGGGGGGGGGGGGAGAAGCGTCCCGGACAGGAAGGGGGGGGGGGGGGGGGGGAGAAAGCGTCCCGGACAGGAAGGGGGGGGGGGGGGGGGGGGAGAAAGCGTCCCGGACAGGAAGGGGGGGGGGGGGGGGGGGGGGGGGGGAAAGCGTCCCGGACAAGGGGGGGGGGGGGGGGGGAAGCGTCCCGGACAGGAAGGGGGGGGGGGGGGGGGGAAAGCGTCCCGGACAGGAAGGGGGGGGGGGGGGGGGGAGAAGCGTCCCGGACAGGAAGGGGGGGGGGGGGGGAAGGGGGAAGCGTCCCGGACAGGAAGGGGGGGGGGGGGGAAAAGCGTCCCGGACAGGAAGGGGGGGGGGGGGGGGGGAAAAAGCGTCCCGGACAGGAAGGGGGGGGGGGGGGGGAAAAGCGTCCCGGACAGGAAGGGGGGGGGGGTGAAAAAGCGTCCCGGACAGGAAGGGGGGGGGGGGAAAGCGTCCCGGACAGGAAGGGGGGGGGGGAAAGCGTCCCGGACAGGAAGGGGGGGGGGGAAAGCGTCCCGGACAGGAAGGGGGGGGGGGGGGGGAAAGCGTCCCGGACAGGAAGGGGGGGGGGGAAAGCGTCCCGGACAGGAAGGGGGGGGGGGAAAGCGTCCCGGACAGGAAGGGGGGGGGAAAGCGTCCCGGACAGGAAGGGGGGGGGGAAAGCGTCCCGGACAGGAAGGGGGGGGGGAAAGCGTCCCGGACAGGAAGGGGGGGGAAAGCGTCCCGGACAGGAAGGGGGGGGGAAAGCGTCCCGGACAGGAAGGGGGGGGGGGAAAGCGTCCCGGACAGGAAGGGGGGGGGGAGAAAGCGTCCCGGACGGGAAGGGGGGGGAAAAGGGGGGAGGGGGGGGAAAGCGTCCCGGACGGGAAGGGGGGGGGAGAAAGCGTCCCGGACGGGAAGGGGGGGGGGACAGGAAAAGCGTCCCGGACGGGAAGGGGGGGGGAGAAAGCGTCCCGGACGGAAGGGGGGGGGGGGGAAAGCGTCCCGGACAGGAAGGGGGGGGGGACAGGAAGGGGGGGGGGAGAAAGCGTCCCGGACGGGAAGGGGGGGGAGAAAGGGGGGACAGAAGGGAGGGGGGGGAAAGCGTCCCGGACGGGAAGGGGGGGGGGGAAAAGCGTCCCGGACGGACAGGGGGGGGGGGGGGAAGCGTCCCGGACAGGGAAGGGGGGGGGGGGGAAAGCGTCCCGGACAGGAAGGGGGGGGGGGGGGGGGGGGGGAAGTGTCCTGTAGGTGAGGGGTTAAAGTGCAGACATTTATTTGGCATCTAAGCACTTTTGGTTATCCCCTTTTTTCACAATGTTCTACATCATGCTTTGTCTGTATAGACGGTTTAGGAGTCACTTTATTTATAATGCCACTATAGATTTAATTACTTCTATTCATTTTTTTCATTTTGGCACTTTATTGTAATATCTTTGCACTTCTGAGTGCATTTATTCCCACCCAGTGGTTTAGCATTTAATATTTTTGAGCGAGCGCTGCACAATTTGTGAATCATACGTTGGCCTTCTCCTTGTCCCCCCCCTCTAGATGGTTCTGTAAAGGGCCTACATGCTGGGACCGGACCTTTCTACTATTAGTATATTGGAGGAATGTTTTGGGGTCGGTCCCGATATGTTTTGCAATCTGTTAGTTTTCAATTTTTGCGCCTTTATTTCCTTTTTGCATATTCTGTTCTATTCTTTGTAATGTGTAAACGATGATCGCGTTCCTTCATTTTTATATTTTATAAAAGCGCTTTTCTTATTATCTATGGCTTTTGTAACTTTGGCCGTAAGCCACATGGTTTGATTTTTATCCTTTTATACTTGTTGCCGATAGGAATATATTTTGCAGTGTGTTCACAAAGTCTTTATGAAGAACTCCCATTTCTGTGTTGTGTTCATTGACGCCAATATTCCCTCCCAGTCTAAGTCTTGGAGAGCAGCTCTCAGCCTTGGAAAATTAGCTCTCTTATAGTTGTTAGTTTTTATTTTTCCCGTATGTGCGCTCGCTGTTTACAGCGAACAATAAATGAAATCATGTGATGGTCACTGCTACCCAGATGTTTTTTATATGGACATTCGACAGTGTAACAAAAAAAAAAAAAAAAAAAAAGCCACACCACACACCTTAAAGTGCACTTGAGCACATTAATTCATTTTGATGGCCAGAATAGAAATGTATGATGAAATTAACACCCAAGCGTTTGACGCCTGAAAAATGCGCCTAAATGCTGGTAAAAGCGTTACATACTGACAAACGTCAGGCGGTTTTTCGGCCAAAATGCTCCTGCCAAGAGGAGGAGCATTTTGAGGCCTTAAAGAAAAAAAAAAAAAACAAAAAAAAAAAAAAAAACTAAAGAGGAGGGGGGGAGGGGAGGAGGAGGAGGAGGAGAAAAAAGGAGTACCCTATGGATTTTTTTATTTTTTTTGTTTCTCACCATCCCACACAAATTTTAAAGCGGGACACGTTTGGTATCTATTTACTCAGTGTAACAGTTTTTTATATTTTACCAAACAATTGGGTATTATATTGTGTTTGTGTGCACTAAAATTCATTGAAGTTTAACTATTACGGAAATACCACACAACATAAAACATTGGAACACCCAACATTTTATTCTCTGGGGCCTCTGCTTATAAAAAAAAAAAAAAAGCAAAAACCAAAGCCAGAAAAAAACCCAGCAAAAACCAAAGCCAGAGAAAAAAACAAAAAAACGAAAACAAAACAAAACCCCCCCCCCAAAAAAAACGGATTTTACATCCTGTAGGAGAGAAGTGTCAGAATAGGTCTTCGAGCAGTCTTATCCTCGGAAAGCGATCATTTCACGTACCTGCGATTGGCGCACAAAG
This sequence comes from Staurois parvus, assembly GCA_951230385.1. Classification (NCBI taxonomy): domain Eukaryota; kingdom Metazoa; phylum Chordata; class Amphibia; order Anura; family Ranidae; genus Staurois; species Staurois parvus. Next base: position 136,599 of record CATNWA010014343.1, on the reverse strand, counting down.
ATTCCATGGTTCTCCTCACAGGTGAAGTACTTCCTGCCCTGCACCGTGCCGTCATTCTTGCCCTTGGCTTCGTCCAGAATAACACCGACCCATTTTCCGGTGGCGAATAGGGTGGCCCCTACAAAGGCGACGGTTCCTCGATGGCCCTTCCCGATCACCTCCACCCGGGTGCCCACCTTTAAGGGCTTCCCCGTGGCCTCCACACTCATCCTGGAGTTAGAGCTCGGCGTCTGCTGGAAAAGAGGAACAAAACACAACTCATCACCAACCGCTGTGCAGGACGGATCACATGTGCATTGAAGAGGACCTGTCATGGCTGCAGTCAAGAACAAGAACCTGAAAACTTTCAGACTGTCAGAACTGTCCACATTTAGATTTGTCCTCTTATTTATACCTGAATACAAAAATAAAAAAATATCCTGGAGCTTACTGGTCCTCAGATGTGGGGACTGACATTTGTTGTCTTTCGGTTTTCCCTCCCTTTATTTTCACCTGGCAATTATCAAAGTTACTCGCTTTCTGTCCTAAGGTGAGAACACTTACCTACTACACTGTATCACAATGTACCCCGCACCCTATACATACCCTATACATACCATGCATGGAGGCAACAGAAAAAGCCGCCATGAGCAGGGGAATGTGTTAAAGGATGGACCCTCAGCTCAGCAGATCCAACTGCCACTTCACTGAGCTGCAGACAGTTCTACCAGAGATGGGCAGCAAGCCCAGATGATGGATAATAGGAAGACTGGATATACAGTTATGCCCCGTACACACTAAAGAACATTTTTGCACGAGGGACCGATAATCGGATTGTTAGTACACAGCTTTCAAGAGCCAATCACGACAATATCCAAAGGGAGAAGCGCAAAGCACATGAAAGCATGTGTGGAAATGTGTTCTGGTCTGATGACACCACGGTTGGACTTTTTGGCCATAATTCCAAAAGAAAGGTTTGGGGCAAAAACAACACACTGCCCATCACCAAAAAGAACACCATACCCACTGTGAAGCATGGTGGGGGCAGCATCATGCTTTGGGCTGTTTTTCTTCAGCTGGAACTGGGGCCTTACGCAGGCCATAGATGGGTCGAAAATCAGACGATTTTTCGGCTGGAGAAAAAAATTAAAAAAAAAAAAAAAAAAAAAAAAAGCAGATTTTCGCACCGTTAATCGAGAAGAAGAAAGAAGAAAGGAAAAAGAAAGAAAGAAAGAAGAAAAAGAAAGAAGAAAGGAAAAAGAAGAAAGGAAAGAAGAAAAAGGAAAGAAGAAAGGAAGAAAAAGAAAAAAGAAAGAAAGAAAGGAAAGAAGAAAGGAAAGAAGAAAGGAAAGAAAGAAGAAGAAAGGAAGAAGAAGGAAAGAAAAAGGAAAGAAGAAGGAAGAAAGAAGAAAGAAAGAAGAAAGGAAAGAAGAAGAAAGAAGAAAAAGGAAAGAAGAAAGGAAAGAAGAAAGGAAAGAAGAAAAAGAAAGAAGAAAGGAAAGAAGAAAGAAAAGAAAGAAAGAAAGGAAAGAAGAAGAAAGAAAGAAGAAAGGAAAGGAAAGAAGAAGAAAGGAAAGAAGAAAAGAAGAGAAAGAAGAAAGAATTCCAGTCCGCTATTATATTTTATATGAAAAGTCTTGCGGTTGCAACAATGTATCTATTTGTATCCGAATAAAAACATCTGTATCCAAAATGGATACAAATTATTATTATACAGTATTTATAAAGCGCCAACAGTTTTCTCAGCGCTGTACATTACAATGGGAGACAGAATAATAACAATACATGAGGGGTTCGAGGGCCCTGCTCCTTGGAGCTTACAATCTAGGAGGGAGGGGACACAAATAGATACATTGTTGCAACTGCAAGAATTTTTATATAAAATATAATAGCGCCCCTCTCTGCAAGGGACAGAAGTAAAAATGCCGGCCGTAGACCGGCTGAAAATCAGTCGATTTTTTTACAGTTGGTAGTAACATTGGCCGATTGAACGACCAATTTTTTTTTTTTTTTTTAACCCGTCTATGGCCTGCAAAAGTCAAGGTAGAGGGAATTATGAACAGTTCCAAATACCGGTCAATATCGGCACAAAACCTTCAGACTTCTGCTAGAAAGCTGAACATGAAGAGGAACTTCATCTTTCAGCACGACAATCACCCAAAGCGTACATCCAAATCCACAAAGGAGCGACTTCACCAGGAGAAGAGGAAAGTTATGGAATGGTCCAGCCAGAGCCTAGACCCGAATCCCATCGAAATGCGTCAGCATTTTACTAACTAGCCAGGATACACGTTGCAGTGCTCCCCCGCTATGGAACAGGACTCCTGCTTTTGTTTTGGAAATGTTCTCTATTAAGACTGAAATCTGCCATCTTAGTAAAAAAAAAGAAAGAAAGAAAAAAAAAAAAAAAAACCTGAATCCCCCACAACAAAATAATGGCAATGCAGCTGTGATGTCACCCCCCCCCCCCCTCTCCGCCAACACAACCCCGCCCCCACAAGGATCTGGTGATATCAGTGTATACACAGTAAAGTGGGTCAGTCATGCACACCATGGATATGAACGGGATCTGTGTGTTCTGGATCCGTTGTCCCCGTTATTCGGCAATAACAAAATATTCTTTATTCAGACAGCGGACAGCAGACAGCCTGCAGCTTTTTTTTTTGAAGAATGGATCTATTGTGGAATTAAAGTGGAACTTCACCTCTCAGTCAACAGGAACTATTTGTAATCCTAACACTGCCAACATTCGTAAATTATATATATATTTTTATTTTTTTTTTTAAAAAAAAAAAACAATTTTTCAGTTGCTTCCTGGTTCCCATACCTAGGCAAAATGATGTCATACATCCCAGGAGACTTCAAGGAGGGGAGGGAGGGTTTGCAGCTCAGCCTATGCCTGAGCTAAGGGTGGATTGATTCCAGGAATTAAAAAATGATAGATGAATCATCTACTCAACTACTGGAAATGACAGGGGGATGTTTTTCAAAATGACTTCCCTTTGCAAAATAAAGCACGGAGACGACGAGACGCAGATGGGGGGGGGGGGGCAGGGGGGGGGGGAGTGTGCTTTGAAAATTAAAAATTAATGAAATCGCATTTTTGGTTTGTGGTGCTCAGGCGCAGTGCAGTTCTACATACATACATTATATATATATATATGGTCTTCCCAGACGATGATTGAGAACAATCCATGACACTGGCAGGTCTCGGCTTGCCAAAGGGGGCAGTGCATGCTATAAATTCTGCTGCAGGGGGCCCAAACTTTTACAGCCGCCATTTTTTTTGTTTTCTGTTATTTTGAAAGTGTAAATGATGGAAATAAAATCTAACTTTTGTTGACATATTATAAGAATGTCTAATCTGTAATTTGATGCCTTTTGGAGATTTTTCCATCTTTCCTTGGCTTCTTTATGCACATTAATACAAATGTTTAGCTGGGGTGCCCAAACTTTCCATCCCCACTGTATATATATATATATATATATATATTTATACAATATGCACACACACTAAAAGAAAAAAAAAAAAAAAAAAAAAAAAAAAAAAAAAAAACACTTTAAAATTTCCTCCAAACAATTCTGGAGTGCTGGGTAAGCTGCTAATTGTGCTGCACTAAGACCCATCCATAGCCGGTGATCCTGCCAGTCTTCTGTAGTGCATCCCCCATTCCTGCCAGCACCAATCACGGGTTTAGCCCCATGGTAGCGGTAACAAGCGAGTTCCTGTAATGGGGGGGGGGGGGGGGGGGGGGGGGGGGGGGGGGGGGGGGGGGGGGGGGGGGGGACATCACAAAACTGACATGCACCCTGCCCAGCCCCTGTAAGGAGTGACTGACACCATGTCCTGACAGCAAGGACCGCCAGAACTAATACATGGATGTCAAGAGGTGGGACCACACCCCCTTCCCATCTCCGTATAGATGCAAAGCCAACAAAATAAACAGAAAAAGGAAAAAAAAACTAAATTTAAAAAAAAAATAAATAAAAAAAAAAAAACAAAAATTTAAAACAAACAAAACAAAAACACAACACCAGATCAGGTATGTGCATAGATTTTAAATTAAAAGCAGAACTTCACCCAAAATTCCGCATTAACCCTTTCGGTGCCTGGGCAGTTTTTGCACACGTTTAACCCCTCGCCCTCCTGAGGATTTACCCCCCCCTTAATGACCACGCCTCTTTTTGCTACTCGGCGCTGCACTAATTCAAATGATAACTGCGCGCGTCATGCAATGCTGCACCCAAACGAAATTTACGTCCTTTTTTTCACACAAATAGAGCTTTCTTTTGGTGGTATTTTATCACCTGTGCGCTTTTTATTTTTTGCGCTATAAACAAAAAAAACCACGAAAATTTTGAAAAAAAAAAACCAATATTTTCTACTTTCAGCTATAAAAAAAATATATCGTAAACTCAAAGTTAGTCATAAATTTAAGCCAAAATGTATTCTGCTCCATGTTTTTGGTAAAAAACAATCCCCTGCATTAGCGGGCAAACTGGCGCTATCTGGGGGGGCGCTAACACTATCGGAAGTCACCGGTGACACTAATACAGTGATCAGTAAAAATCTGTTCACTGTGATCAGGGACACTGGTGACAGGGCAGTGAAGGGGGTTAACGGGGGGGGGGGGCGGATTAAGGGGTTAAACGGGATTACTGGTGTATTAGCGGGCAATCTGGCGCTATCTGGGAGGGGCGCTAACACTATCGGAGGTCGCCAGCGAAACATACAGTGATCAGTAAAAAATCGATTCACTGATCAGTGACACTGGTGACAGGGCAGTGAAGGGGTTAACTGGGGGGGGGGAGGTGATCAAGGGGTTAAATGTGTCCTAGGTGTGTTCTGTCAGTGTGTAGTGTTTTACTCACGTTTACTGTGTCTTCTTCCCTCTCTGGAACGGAATTTGTCCAGGCAGAGAAGAATGACATCATATCCTGTCCTGTGTAAATGCCAACACAGGACAGGATAGGACAGGGACCGATCATGTGATTTCAGCCAGACATCACTGGCTGAAATCTAATGATTGATCCCTCCTGGATCGAATCGTGTCACCCGCAGGTCGGCGGGAGCGCGCGCCCCCTGCCGGCGAAAACGTTGGGAGCGCGGAGCCCGTTTTAAAACGTGGTTTTGCGCTCCACTGCCGCCCTGCACACATATATACGTATATACACAGTGGCAGGGCGGCAAGCGGTTTAACAATGGTTTCAGGCCTGAAGATTACACAAAACATTTATTTCCTCAAAGACACCCCGGAGGATAAAATAGCGGTAGCTCCAATTTTTTTTATGTTACACGATATTATCACAAAGGTCTATAAATAAATACAACATTCCAGGGAAAAAAAAAAAAAAGTGAATTTTAGGGCAAAACAAATGTAATAAATTACCCAGATTGTTAAAATATAAAAAGACGAGGTTGTGCCGAGTAAATCGATACCAAACCCTAAATTTGCGTGTCTGTGAAATGGTGACAAACTTCAACATCCTAGATTTTCTATAGGTAACGGTTCTCACTGACCCCCCCATATCTCTCCATAAAGAGGACCTGTCACTAATTATCTCTCCATAAAGAGGACCTGTCACTAATTATCTCTATAAAGAGGACCTGTCACTAATTATCTCTCCATAAAGAGGACCTGTCACTAATTATGTCTCATTGACCCCCCCATATCTCTCCATAAAGAGGACCTGTCACTAATTATGTCTCATTGACCCCATATCTCTTCATAAAGAGGACCTGTCACTTAATTGATCTCTCTCCATAAAGAGGACCCGTCACTAATTAGGTCTCATTGACCCCCCCATATCTCTCCATAAAGAGGACCTGTCACTAATTATGTCTCATTGCCCCCCCATAAAGAGGACCCGTCACTAATTATGTCTCATTGACCATAATAAAGAGGACCTGTCACTAATTGTCTCAACCTGATTAGCCAATCTCACAGTGTACAGTCCACTTAGAGCATTGGCCAATCACATTTAAGCAGACTGTACACCCTGCTATGTGATTGGCCAGTTCTCTCTAAGCATGTTTTACACCCTGAAATCTGACTGGCCAATCCCCTCTAAGAGAACCATTGCACAGTGCAACCACTGACTGGCCAATCCCAGACTCTAAGAAAACCATACACCGTGCAACCTGACTGGCCAATCCCCTCTAAGCAGACAGTCTACCGTGCAATCCGATTGGCCAATCCCCTCTAAGAGGGCAGTACACCCTGAAATCTGATTGGCCAATGCTCCAAGTGGACTGTACACCGTACGACCAGATTGGCCAATCCCCTCTAAGGCAGCATGCCATCCTGATTGCAGGGTTCCACTTAGAGAGGACCGACCAGATTGGACGGCATGCTGTCTGCTTAGAGGGGATTGGCCAATCAGATTGCAGGGTGTATGGTCCGCTTAGCGAGGATTGCACAGTACACTTGGAGCATTGGCCAATCAGATTGCAGAGTGTATGGTCTGTTTATAGGGGATTGGCCAATCAGATGGCACATGTACAGTCCTCTTTTAGGGGCTCAGCCAATCAGATATTGGGGTGCAGATTGATGACAATGAGGCTGTCTGTAGGTCTCAGAGTGTCCCTCTATCTCAGTGTCTATAGGGACACCTGGAAG
>CATNWA010014343.1:20000-125000 GCA_951230385.1 Staurois parvus | reverse complement strand
TTCGTTCTGTACAGGTCCACCATGTTGTAAATAAAACCACATGACCGTAGACGGGCAAGAAGTCAGGGATATATAGCGGGGGCATTATTGGGGGTATGAAGGCGATCCGGTGCGCCTGGACGGCTCTCATCTGACAGGCGGCAGTCTGCTTGTCATATTTAAACACAATCCTACTGGCTGCCGTGTGTAACCCCTCCCCCCCCCCGTCAGATCCGTACGATGTAGTGAAAGGGTTAAACTCACTAGGGGGATATTTCACCAAACTGCAGACAGAATCTGGAGCAGCCGTGCCTGGGAACCAATCAGATTTTATCTTCAGCTTGAGAAGGTATAAAAAAAAAAAAAAAAAAAAAAAAAAGGTTAAAACACAACACACACACGCACACACAGGGTTCTAACCCTCCCTTACTCCAAAAGGAAAAAAAAAAAAAATTCCCTTTAGTTCTGCTTTTAAAATCGGTTTCAGTTTACTTTTTTTATAATGATTTCCCCTCCCCCACACAAATGTATATCAATGAATGAGCCCTAAATAAGTGAACAGAGAATAAATACCCAAAATGTTACTTTTACTGTCTGTATCCTGTCAGGGAGGGGAATTTCTCTATTTCCATAGACTTAGTACATACCATTAAAAGAAAGCCATTTGTGTGTGGGGGGGGGGGGGGGGGAAAAAAGTAGAATTTTTTTTTTTTTTTTTTTTTTATTAAACAGGAGGGGTGGGGGCAAAAAAAATAAATAAATAAATAAATATAGGCTGGAGTTTGACTTTTAGCCTCCAACATACTTTCAGTAGTCAGAGATGCCTGTACCCCTGCGGCACACAGAGACTGATGATGTTTTTCGTTCGCTATATTAAAAAAAAAAAAAAAAAAAAAAAAAATTATTATATATATATATATATATATATATATATATATATATATATATATTAATTTTTTTTTTTTTTTTTTACAAAATTGAGAACATGATAGAAAAGAATTCTATGCAGGGTTTTCATTTTTGTTATACTCATCAGGAATACCAAAGATCTTGTTCAGTTGAACGATCAGACTGAGGTATATACATGGACCACATCAGTGGATGGTTCTATCCAGGGCCTGTTCCTGGAAATCGCAGAGACTGAATGACACGGCGGATGGAAAGAGATAATTACAGCCATAAAATGTCATCTGTTCAGCTGTAACCGCTGAGCGTATTGATCGCACGCCCGGCCTTCCCCAGTCATTACCTCCAAATTATCTTCTGGATTATTTATTCGGATCAGCTGCAAATACAGCCCCCACCAGGCGGGTGATCGCCGAGCACGGCTCTCTTGTCACTGATCAATTATCATAGAATAATAGTCCCCACATACGCCTCTTGGGGTATGCAAAATAAATCGCTCTCCACGGTTTAACAACAAAACAAAAAAAAAAAAAAAACAAACACACACACACCCCCCACACATTTGTTACCTATACCCCTTAATTCAGAATTTCTCAACCAGGGTTCCATTGAACTTCAGGGTTCCTCCAGGGGTAGCTGGGGATTTCTTGAGCAATTTCTGCCTCTCAGATAAGATTCCCACTGACACCAAAAGATCCTTTTAGCCATCTGTAAGGGGAAGAATCTTCCCCCGACCAAAGGGGCCTTCCGCCCGCCGAAGAATCTTCCCGCCGACCATCGCAAGGGGCCTTCCGCCCGCCGACCATCGCAAGGGGCCTTCCGCCCGCCGACCATCGCAAGGGGCCTTCCGCCCGCCGACCATCGCAAGGGGCCTTCCGCCCGCCGACCATCGCAAGGGGCCTTCCGCCCGCCGACCATCGCAAGGGGCCTTCCGCCCGCCGACCATCGCAAGGGGCATTCCGCCCGCCGACCATCGCAACACCCATTAAGAAGCCACTGGTGGACTCGGTTCCTTTGAACCAGCTAAAAAGTGCACACATCATTGTCTCGGCTCTCTCTGACTCCAATGAACAATCTAGGGTGGTCTTTTTAAAAGGTTTTATTGCAGCTGTGAACTTGGATGGGGTGAGGGGAGCATGGGATACCCCAGAACTGATGAACGGTGTACTTTGAGGGACTCTTTTCCATCTTGCTGAGCTGCTAAAAATGTCCCACAGAAGCTCGAATGCTGACAGGCGACTAGGAATTTTACAAAATGACCAAAAGCTGCACAGTGGTCAGCAGCTTGCAGCACCGGGGTTACATACAGGACCAATGGTGGCCTCCTTCTGATATCCACCAGGTTCTCCACAGTGAGGGAGGTAGACTCCTACCACCATAGGAAAGCTAGATGTAGGGACGCACCGGTACTAATTTTTTTACTCTCTCAAGTACTCGCCGAAACCCATTTTGCCCTTGGATGCATGTATTTTTTTTTTTTTACAGTTCACACCAGTGAAATTTGTCATGTGATTGGACAGAAGGGAAAAAAAAAAATTTATAAATTTTCGCAAAAATAAGTATCGATTTTAGGATCGTAGCGTTTTGCACAAGTACTTGTGCAAATGCTTAGTATCGGCACAGATACTGGTGCCGGTGTGGCTGCCACCCTAGTGGAGAAATTTCCCCAAAGTCCTCCTGGCACTCTCTCGTGAGCTTCTCCACACCCAAACAATCTACAGGACTAGGCTTTGCAAACAGGCCCCCCATCGAAGGCTCCAGATGGGACCTCAATGTCTTCTAAATGGCACCTCTAGCAAATCAAGCCCCTGCATAGGGGTCTCTTCCAGCAGACTGGACCCAGGAATTCTGCCCTGCTGCCTCAGGCTATTTATTGGCTCTCCAACCACCTACTGGGCACAAACCTCCCCATAGATTGCCTGGATTCCTATAAATATTCAGGCTGTTTACAGCGTTCGTCCTCCCGCTATAATTCTAGAATCCTCTACAATACAGGGGGGAGCAATCAGAGCAGACCTGAACAATCGACCCCCGCTCTACTGGGGCCACACAACCTACACCACTCTAGGAGGGTGCTACAGCACTGATGTTTCAGGAGTTGCAGGTATAGTTTTTAGCAGGGGGTTCCAAGAGACCGGAAAGTTATTTCAAGGGTTCCTCTGTGTTGAAAAGGTTGAGAAAGGCTGCCTTAGTAACTGGGCCTACAGAAAAAAAAAGAGCAGTTATTGACAAACGGCCTTCCGAAATGGTCTGCATTGCAGAGGCCAGTGTCATTCACATGCTACGTTTGCAGCACACTAAAACTGACCCAAAGTGCGTCGTTTGGCAGGCTTTACCACCACCCACATGCTTCCAATGCAGTTCCATCCCAGGTTTCCCTGAGGCAGAGGACTCACAAGTGCACCCTGGGAAGGCTATGTCACCAGTTCCTCAAGGGAAACTCTGCCCGATCTCGCACACGTTCCATAGGTGATCTGCACTGGCTTCGTATTGAACGATGATATGCCACCAAAGATCACATACAAAGGGCTGCTGTTAGAAAGCACGGGGCCCCCATACAGCCAACCTGACAGGGCCCCTAAAAAAAAAAAAAAAAAAAAAAAAAAAAAAAAAAAAAAAAAAAGTTCTATGCTTCAGTTATGAATGAACACAGTGAGTGATCAGTACTAATCACTCATTGTGTTCATTCAGGAAAGGAAGGTGTAACGGAACCAGACCCCGACTGCACTAGGGTATTTCCATTAGACTCCCACTTCCCCGTCCGAACACAGGTCCACGGACACCACCCTTGAAAATCACTCAGGAAATAAACTGCTTTATTTTAACACAGATACAAGATATATACACAGGGCGGGGCAATACATTTAGTAACAAGAGACACACAGCAGACACCCCCCACCAAGCCAATACACAGACACATACATCCCATAACAGTTTGCTCCCAAGCCAGACACACAATAGAACAATGGGACAACCATTAACCACTTCCAGTCCGGACACTTCCCCCCCCTTCCTGACCAGGGCAATTTTCAGCTTTTAGCGCCATCACACTTTGAATGACAATTGCGCGGTCATGCAACACTGTACCCAAATGAATTTTTTACCATTTTTTTGAGATAAAGCTTTATTTTGGTGGTATTTATTCACCACTGGGATTTGTATTTTTTTTTGCTATGTAAATGAAATGTCCAAAAAATTTGAAAAAAAGTGTTTTTTTTATAAAATTTTGCAAATAAATAATATTTCATCATAAATCTTAGCCAAAATTTATTCCGTTATCTTTTTAGTAAAAAAAAAAAAAATCCAAATTAGTTTATAAGCAAAAATTATAATTTTTTAAAATTTTTTTTTACATTTTTATTTTTTTATAGTATTTATTTATTTTTTTTTTTTTTTACATACTGTCACCCTATCAGTACAGTGTCACCATGGTGACACTGTACTACTTGTGAGGGGTGATGAAGATTTTTTTTTTTTTTTTTTTTTTTACACTGATTGCTTTTACACCCATATAGGATGTAAAAGCAATCATTTCTCTTTCTCTCTGTCTGCATTCTTGCACTCATTGAGAAGAACTGAGTGAGCTGTGATTGGTCACAGCTTGTCACATGGTACAAGGCTTTTGTGAATAGCCTTGTACCATGTGACCTCTGTGATCATTCACAGATTTCACACATAGTAAGCAATGATGTCACAAGTGACATCTTGCTTACTACTTTGCATGTGATCACTGATTGGCCAATCAGTGATCACATGATCGGGACCTCGTACAGAGGTCCCGTCCGACGATCGGTGTTTCACTGTGTCCGGAGGACACAGCGGGCACCGGATCGCGGTGCTGCGCGCTCCCAGGGAGGGCGCACAAGCAGGGTGCGGGGAGGCCGTTTATAGACGGCCACCCGACCCTGCAGTGCCACCGTCCGGCCGTTTATATACAACGGCCGGTCGGGAAGTGGTTAAACAATGAACAACCCCCCACCACACCTATACATGTCTACACAATATCAGGACATTCCACCCTGTACCCCTAACAGGCACAGGGTGACTTACACATAATAGGGATATGGGGAGTTGAGACCAGGGTCTCCCCACCTCTCCAAAGTGAGCTGGGTTCCATGGGCCCCCCACCCAAAGGGACTCCCATCACAGAAGGGGCTGGTTAGTGTGACATTTAAAAATCAGACCATTCCCCCACTCTCCATCCTGAAGGATCCTATTGTGTGCTTGCAGCTGGAAGGAGAGGGAAGCCGGCACTGTGGGGGCCCAGACAGCTGGGCGAGTCAAATGTGCACAGGGAGGGTTCTCCGCATGGTAGGGGGGGGGCGGCAATTTCCTGTAACCAATCCCCTATATGGCTCTCTCTGCAGCAGCAGGAGGGAGAGGGGAAGAAATCAGCTTTCAGATGCTGCAGAGAGCCATACAGAGGATCGATTCCAATAATTACAGATCACCCTCCCTGCCCACATCCAATTCACCCCCCCCTGCTGGCCGGGGCCCCGTACAGAAGGACTGGTGGTGCCCTCTTCTCCACGGCCCTGCACATACAGCACACGACTCACACGACGCATGCACCGCACGTGATCTGGAACAGCTTGGTATCGTTCAATAGCAAGCTGGCCGGATCTTGTGTTGCACAGGCACAAGATCAGCAGCCACGTCTGAGGGCTGGCAAAGAACAGCAAAGAAAAAGCTGGTCACTGCGGACATCTTATAAAAATGGCGATGTGAGATCGTAGAATTCGAGCTTTAGTCACCGGTTACACTGCTGCGATTTAAAATCGTGCAATTTGTGTACAATTTCTGAAGCTGCTTGTGAAGATTTTCAATGATTTCTTGCAATTTGCGGACCAATTTCCATTATATTCTATGTATGTGAAATCGCAACAAAACTGCAGAAAAAGTCATGCGAGAACTACTTTAGAAATCACGTCGCAGCAAAATCGCACGTGCTGACACACATTCATTAGATGCGATTTCAATTCGCAAATCGCACTGGTGTGACCGGGCACTTAAAGCAGTGGTAAACCCTTAGGGCAGGGGCGGACTGACAACTCATGGGGCCCCTGGGCAATAGGTGATCATGGGGCCCCTGTGTCCTTGCCCAAACTCAAAAAAGCCTATGAAAAAGGTACCAGGGGCATCTCATGGGGCCCCCTACTGACCCCGGCCCTCAGGCAGTGTCCAAGTTTCCAAATGGTCAGTCCGCCCCTGGGCCAGGTTCACACTGATGCAGTACATCGCATGTGATTCGCACAGGAACCGCAGCGCATTCCTGTGCAAATCACATGCAAATTGTGTGCGGTGCGATTGGAGCCACACATTATGTATGGCTCAAGTCGCACTGCACCCGCACCAAAAAAGGTGCAGGACCATTTTTTTGGGTCCGCACTAGAATCGGATCGCATGTGCATTCACACCTATGTGATCCGATTTTGGGGTGTTCTTAACATACACACCCACAGCAGTTCGCATGAACGGGGTGTGATTTTGAGGTGGTGCAGAATTCGCATAGAAAAATGCTGTGAATTCTGGACTGCATCAGTGTGAACCCAGCATAACATATACCCAGTGAAGTGACTGGCCTCAGGCGATACACAGAGATGAAACAAATCATCCTACATAAGTTGTACCTGTTTATCTGTAGCCTTCTCTTCACTACAGCCCTTTAATGTCCAGAATTTATACGGCTTTTATGAGATTTCAGAAAGCAGGGGGTGGGGGAGCACGAGTTACACTATGCAAAGCTCACTGAGAGCCGATTAAAAGGAAGTGTACAATTCTACGTTACAAATGGCGGTGTGTATAAGTGGGTGCTGCAGAGACTGTCGGCTGGAACCGAACAGAATCAGCGAGGGAGAATCTCGGTGTGCTGGTGACAATCACCAATATGGGTCCAAAAGTTTTAATGAACGATCGCATAGGTACAGCAAGGCAATGTTTCAGAGCCTCACAGGACCCCCATCAGGCATGTGACCGCCACATACGGTCCTGTGAGACTCCGAAACGTTGCGTTGCTGTACCTATGCGATCATTCATTAAAACGTTTGGCCCCATATTGGTGATCCTCGAGTGCTGGTGACATCCTCCCTTGCTGCTTAGAGGGAAGGGGCACACCCCCCTCCACACAAACAGAAATGAGGCTGGCAATCACAGGCTGTGTGCTGGGGCTCCATCCCGTCACCATTTTTCTCTTGGTGTCAGGAAAACGTGTCAGAAGAAGCGATACATATGCTTTTACAGCATCTCCCATGGAAGATTTTGGATACTAAGGTTTGTAACCATTTCAGGGGCACGCACAATTTTAAGGCTTGACATGTTGGGTATCCATTTACTTGGCGCAACCTCATCTTTTAGGTTTTACCAAAAATTGCCAATATATATTGTGTGGGAACTAAAATTAACTTTAGCGTGTTCTCTATTGAAAATGTGCACTTGATAAACCACTGTGCTAATATGTGACATAAAAAAAAATTGGAAATACCACCATTTTATTCTCCAGGGTTTTTCAGAAAAAATATGTTTGGGGGTTTAAAACTAATCTACTGGCCTACAATTATTAATCCCAATCTCCATCCATCCATCCATCTCACCCTCCTAATTTAGATAGAGGGAGCTAGATCCTAATGGTTAGACAGGAGCTAGTAGTAGCTCAGGACTGCAGGCCAGCCCCTCTGGAATTTCCCCCTGCTCTGAGGCTTTCGGAGGAGGGCCTTGGAGGCAGTGGGTGGATCTGAGGAGTGGCTGACTGCACTCTTGAGGGAGCTCAGCCAATCCTCAACAGAAGGCTTAGCAAGGGGATGGGACTCCATTAAAAGTGTAGGAACCTGCTCAGGAGTGTGAGGAGTCAGGTGGAAGAAGGCGAGGAGAGCGTATAAAACTGGAAGATGTGAAGTTGGAGGAAGAAGGCTGCCAGGAGGCATTGTGGGATGGGGCCTACCTGCAAGCCTGGAAAACTCAAGACACATTGGCCCCATGAGCGAGGACTACCTGTGTGGAAGGGAAGGAGCAGCCCAGCTGATAGACCTGGTAACAGCAGCCATCATGCAAGCGGTACAGGAGAGAATCTGAGCGAGTACACCTGCACCTCCTAGATGGATAGGGGAAGGAGCACTCTGGTGGGAAACCAGATTAGCCCCCTATTTGTGACTGTTCACCTCATATTAAAAAAAAAAAAAAAAAAAAAAAAAAGGAGAGAAGGAGAAGGAGAAGGAGAAGAAGGAGAAGAAGGAGAAGGAGAAGAAGGAGAAGAAGGAGGAGAAGGAGAAGGAGGAGAAGGAGGAGAAGGAGGAGGAGAGGAAGGAGAAGGAGGAGAGGAGGAGAAGGAGAAGGAAGAAGGAGGAGGAGGAGGAGAAGGAGGAGAAGGAGAAGAAGAAGGGGACAGGAGCCAAATCCCCTGCCCAGGAAAACCTCCAGATTGTTGGGTGAAGAGGAGTCCATCTAGGGCAGGGGTCTCCAAGCTGTGACCCTCTAGGTGTTGAGGAACTCCAAGTCCCATGAGGCCTTGCAAGACTGACATCCGCATTCAAATCTCCCAGAGGCACGATGGGACTTGTAGTACTTCAACAGCTGGAGGACCCATAGTTTGGAGACCCCTGATCTAGGGTCTGGAGTGGTCCATCAAGGAGATGCTGGCTAGCTCTCCAACAGAGACGGTGTTGCAAAAGAGGAAGTTGTGAATAGTCCCAGGAAGTTGTCCTCGGTTGTCGGTTCCCTTGGGCATCCTATAGCCCCTCTACCCTATCCCAGGTCTAAGCCCCTCAATGAAATACAAAACCAAAAAGCTCAAGGACTAATTTTCCGACTGATGAAGCTTTTGTGGAAAAATGCTGGATGCCTGGCTGTGCAGGACTATAGGGGGACCCAATTCATCAGCAACCCCTAAGGGGGTAGTGCTGCATATATACAAACACACAGGTTACACATGTTCTCTGGGTACCAGGGATATCGTGGGTGTTTTACTTCATTAGAGACTGCAGGAGTCTATTGCTTTCTATTAGACAGACCCTGTCTGGTGGACGTGCAGTGATACAGGAGGACCGTCAGGATACGACCATTGTGCCATACAATACAAGGGATCAGAGGCAGCAGACAATCTGCATGGATCCCCCCCATACATATTCAGTATATACAGTACTTCCAAATTGGATGATCAGTGCCCAGCAGTGCCACCAACCTGTGCCCAGTGCCCAGCAGTGCCACCAACCTGTGCCCAGTGCCCAGCAGTGCCACCAACCTGTGCCCAGCAGTGCCACCCAGCTAGTGCCACCAGCAGTGCCACCCACTAGTGCCCAGTGCCCAGCAGTGCCACCCACTAGTGCCCAGTGCCCAGCAGTGCCACCCACTAGTGCCCAGTGCCCAGCAGTGCCACCCACTAGTGCCCAGTGCCCAGCAGTGCCACCCAATAGTGCCCACCTGTGCCACCCAGCAGTGCCCAGCAGTGCCACCCAATAGTGCCCACCTGTGCCCATCAGTGCCACCCACCCATAGTGCCCACCAGTGCCACCCAATAGTGCCCACCTGTGCCACCCAATAGTGCCCAGCTGTGCCACCCAATAGTGCCCACCTGTGCCACCCAATAGTGCACACCTGTGCCACCCAATAGTGCACACCTGTGCCCCCAATAGTGCACACCTGTGCCACCCAATAGTGCACACCTGTGCCCAGCAGTGCCACCCAATAGTGCACACCTGTGCCCAGCAGTGCCACCCAATAGTGCACACCTGTGCCCAGCAGTGCCACCCAATAGTGCACACCTGTGCCCAGCAGTGCCACCCAATAGTGCACACCTGTGCCCAGCAGTGCCACCCAACAGTGCACACCTGTGCCCAGCAGTGCCACCCAACAGTGCACACCTGTGCCCAGCAGTGCCACCCAACAGTGCACACCTGTGCCCAGCAGTGCCGCCTATCAGTGAAGGAGAAAAAATAACCTGTTGCAAAATTGTATAATAGAAACCAAAAAAAAATTTTTTTTGCTTTTTTTTTTTTGTTTATAGCTAAAAAAAAAAAAAAAATATAAAACCCCCAGCGGCGATTAAATACCACCAAAAGAAAGCTCTATTTGTGTATACATCTATGTTGTACAGCGCTGCGTACACTGTTGGCGCTATATAAATCCTGTATAATAAACATTCACAGACTAGACGCACTATCCAGGGTCGAGGCCTGCGTCCCATGGACTGAATGGCACGCCGCGCTCAGGAAGGACTCCATACTTGTTACAGAAATTATCTTCCCACTCATCAGTCAGCCTGCTTCATAGTGAAGCCGGAGGGGAGAATCCCGCTAACCAGTGACTGGCCCATTATCTCTACTCATCGCCGCTTCCGTTACCATGGCGACCCTCGCCGGCCTCATTGACTGGATGTTACAATACACACAAAACCCAATTGTGGTGGCAAGTCCTCTGTGAAACCTATATCACCCCAGGATGGGTGGGGGGGGGGGGGGGGGAAACAATCACACCTCTGTTCACCCTGACCCCGGGAAACTTCGTTCAGACACGCAGATGTCCTACTGCAGCGAAAAAGGTCTAGCAACTGCCAACAGGGCATGCTGGGACACGTAGTTCATCAGAGGCCGAAGGGCCAGGAGGTTACCAGTGCTGTGTGCACAGTGCTTGTTGGGCTGAAAGAGAAGGGAAGAGAGAAGACGACATTTTTAGGCCCCTTCTACATTTAGGCGATTTGGGATCATGGATGGAATTGCTGCGATTCCGCCCAGGATTGCAAGTTTTAGCAAAACACGTGTTTGGACGCCATTCACCCTGAAACAGAGCGATTGTGCTGCGACTGTCACATGACAATACGCGATTGCAAAGCCAATCCTGGCTCAGGGCTCAGATTTGGTCCACTAGCTTCTTCAGAGCAGGGGCGGACTGACCTTCCGTGCACTTGGGCACCGCCCGAGGGCCCGGAGTCAGTAGGGGGCCCCATGAAATGCCCCTGGTACCTTTTATAGGCTTTTTTTGGTTGTGCTTTGAGTGTGGGCAAGGACACAGGGGCCCCATGATCCCCTATTGTCCAAGGGACCCATGAGTTGTTAGTCCGCCCCTGCTTTGGAGCGACAATCACGCATAGGGCAGCCCATTCATGTGAGCATTTTTTCGTGAAAAGTGAGCCGTTTAAAGTGTTAGTTCACCTTTACAGAAAAATTGACGATGCAGATAAGGAGGGTCCGTAGATCGGAAAAACAAACCGTGCAGCTCTATAGGCTTGCTATATGGTGTAGACCAGTGGTGGCAAACCTATGGCACGTGTGCCGCAGTGGGTGTGCAGAGCCCTCTCTGTCAGCGTGGGAGCAAAGACACCCTAGCATCGCCCCAGCAGCTGAGCATCGGATAACAGCGCACATAGGGGCCATGCGCATGCTTGGAAAGGAGTAGCAGTCCAAGGTGATGACTTCACGAGCTGCAACAGTCTCCGCTGAGGAACACTACAGTCCTGGTTTACCTCCTCAGACCCCTGAATCTTCCTCTTCAACCAGCTGTACTGAGGGTATCCCTGAGCAGGAGGTCCCAAAAGCTTGCAGTTGAGCAGTCCCAGAAGAGAACTTATCTGGCCCAGGGGGTGTAGGAGTACTCACACTGTCCTGCAAACAGCCTGTAGGTAGACTCCCCTCCCTGGGGCCCCCTCCTAGGGTCATCACTACAGCCTTCCTCTCAATCCATCTGCCACCCAACCCTGCCCTCTATTCCCTAGGGTCTAAATGTGAGGGTTACCCTGAGCAACATGCCCAGCCTTCTGCCAGGGGATTGGCCAATCTGCGCAGATCTGGGCCTCCTCCCCATCTCTTCCATAAAATTCTAGTAGTTCTGTAAGGGTGGGAGGGCTTCAGAATCCCTGACCTGTAGAGCCTCCCAGCCTGTTCTGAGGCAACCTCACTCCCAGTCTGACTCATCCCAGGCTTCTAAAAAAAAACAAAAAAAAAAAAAAAAACCCCCTATCTAGC
Organism: Staurois parvus; assembly: GCA_951230385.1. Classification (NCBI taxonomy): domain Eukaryota; kingdom Metazoa; phylum Chordata; class Amphibia; order Anura; family Ranidae; genus Staurois; species Staurois parvus. The sequence goes on along the minus strand of CATNWA010014343.1, from coordinate 113,166 downwards.
CAAGCTAGAGGGTGATACAATAGGAAGGGTTAGAACAGTGAGGCACAAGCAGGGGCTAGAACATCGGGTAGGAGTAACAATAATAAGAAGGCACTAAAGGTAAGCATTCGGGACTTATAATGGAAAGAATGTTGGTGGGACCTATATAGAAGTAATGTCAGCAAGACTATATAAAAAGAGCCAAATAACTGCAGTTAAGCCAGCCATATCAGCAACAGGAACCAACAGAGCATCAATCCATCTATGAGCGGGCTGGTTGTACTGAAGTCAATCGACTTCAGTACAACAGTCTGTTTTTTTTTAGTACAATAGCCATCAGCAGTGATCATTGCACTATCATGGTGGGTAAATTTACTGTCAGACTACAATAGCACTGTATGAGAGATTTCCTCATCAACCCCGATGGTGTTGATGGGTAAATCAAGCAATTTTCTTTCCTTCAGCCCATGGTTAATCTATAGCCAGCCTTAGTCTTCCTTGTCCACAGGTGAAGGTCAAGATGGGGGGGGGGGGGGGGGGGGGGGGGGGGGGGTATGGGGAAGGGAGAGTGGCTTGGACGAAGGGAGGAATAAAGGGAAGGAGAGGATGATGAACAAGAGGATGTAAATAAAAGGTCAACGCAAGGGTTGGGAAGGGATATTGTGAAGGAAGCAGGGCTGAAATCATGAGAAGAAAGAAGGAACAAGGTGACAAGTGGAGAAAAGGGAAAAACCAAGGGGGTAGGTCAAGAACGAGGCATACAAAATTCCTTCTCCATGGACTCAGGGGGCCAAATAAAGGGCTATAGGTAACCCAGACTGGAAGAGTTTACAGATGGAAAGGCAAAGCCAGGGTTCCCGATTTTCTAAGAAACTTTGCAATTTGAAAAAAGTACAAAAAAAAAAAAAAATATGATAGGGGCTCAAATATTTTGTGTATAGATCTTCATGGTCTGCCAAACTGGGGGTGTGACTGGAGTGTCTTTTTCCTGATAAAAACATGAAATGTTCCTCTTTTACCACCTAAGAATGTGGGAGGTACTCAGTGGATACCTACACCCCATATGTATCTGAAGGTTTCATTTTAAAAATCTTTAGTAAAAAAAAAAAAAAAAAAGTCTCCATACTTCTTTAGAAGTTGCAATCCAACTCAAGATGCTGGCATTGCACCGATGTGTTAAACGTTTATAAACCATAGGACAAGCGGAAATTTCATAGAATAATATCTGACAAGTTCTCGGGATGGATCCCGATTCCCAAAGCCACAGCTATTTACGGTGTATCTACTCACCAGTGACAGGCATTATGGGAAGTTTGGAGACCAAATGGTTTTGCTACTTTCAAGGACTCAAGTCGGTACATCAGAAAAATGTATCCAGCTGCCTGGAGACATCTTTAGCCTTGTCATATTCCTGCCATTTCTGAAAAGGGAACGTGCGGACATTGGTTATTTTATTTGGCGTGTTGTATATTGCAATAGTTTTCTGTGAAGGGTTTTACACTGAAAAACCTAACCTTATCCTTAGGGTTCTTCTATATGGGTGACAGGGCCTACCACCCTCTAAAAAAATAATCCGCAAGGGGTTGAATATCAGATGGAGGTATAGCCTGTCAGGCATTTAGGAGGAGATCCTGCCACCTCCTGAATGTCTTTTACATGGCTCTATTCCCACCTGAGGTACGCATTTGTGCGGCCTCTCAGTGGGTGCTCCAAACACTCTAACCGGTGGGCACTAGAAAGCTCCCGCATACTTGCAATCAGAAGCTTTCCGATCAAGGTGTCAGTGTCCGCCATCACCGCCCAGCATTTAGAACCTCATAAAAAAGGGCCGGGGAGGTGGTGGTTGCAGCAGGAAGCTTTCCAATCAAGGTGTCAATGTCCGCCATCACCACCCAGCATTTAGAATGTCCTAAAAAGGGCCAGAAAGTGGTGGTTGCAGCAGGAAGCTTTCCGATCAAGGTGTCAATGTCCGCCTTCACCGCCCAGCATTTAGAACCTCCTAAAAAAGGGCCAGGAAAGTGGTGGTTGCAGCAGGAAGCTTTCCGATCAAGGTGTCAATGTCCGCCTTCACCGCCCAGCATTTAGAACCTCCTTGTCAGGGCTCCGGGTATGACCAGAGGTGTGTGGACCGACACAGGGAAACAGACTTCAGGTATAGCGTGTAAAACAATTTATTAAGGGCAACACAAACAAACGCAGTGCAACGAACCAAACCCCAAACTAACACAAATACGAACAAGGTGCAACAATCCCAAACCTTAACCGATATATATATATGGAGCACAACGTAGTCAGGCGGGCCGGGTCGGTAGCTAACGGGCAGACAAGGTACAAGGAGTAGGCAGAAGATTGGTCAGGAGTAGCCGAGGTCAGTACAGGCAGAGTTCATGCGGAGTCAGGATCAGGCAGGAAGCAGGTACAGGGGCTCATGAGAACAATACACCAAGGCACTGACTGCAGGCCTGGCCATTCCTTAAATACACCTCCTGCAATCAGCCTCAGGTGATGGCTTGATTGCAGGAGTGAGCTTCTGGCTGCTGAGAGCACCCACTGGCCAGCCCTGGTACTGCAGCCCACATGGCAGGCGAGTCCCACCACCATTGGTGAATCCATTCCTGACACTCCTAAAAGGGCTGGGAGGTGGTGGTTGCAGCAAGAAGGGGTTACAAATTGAAATACTGCACCTCAACAGAAGGGCTAGGATTTGGCCCACGATTGCAGTACACTCCCCACTGACCTCAGTAGGTAGGACAGGTGGTGATGACCTGTCAGATTCTGCAAGCCAAGTTATTGTAGAACCATAAGCAAAACTTTTTTGGAAAGAGTAAGGCAGGGTTATAAGCCCTGTCATATTTTTTGCCATCTGTGTCCCATTGGGTAGATTTACCTTCACTTCCTGTCCCATAGCCAAGACAGGAAGGGAGAAGAAACCCCTCCAAATTAAAGGGAATTCCTTGGGGATCACCAGATCCAGGTGTTCCCTCTATTGCTTTTCTGGGGACAACCTAAAATTTTTGATTTTTTTATGTTCACTTTTGTTGATAATGGTGAGCAGGAATTAGAGAGTGTGAATCTCCTTATGTAAGTTAAGAGCATAATGTGCATCACATACTAGCACATCATGAAAGACTTCCGTGAAAGCAAAGCCCTCCAGTGGAGCGCTGTCATGGCTCCAATCTTCACCCGGTCTTCTTTCCGGGTTCGCAAGCTGCAGCCATCTGATTCGCCGAGCCACAATGTCATCACTCCCGCGCATATGCGTGGGAGTTTCGGCAGCGCATGGTGTCCATTGAGAGCGCAGTGAGCATGTGTCGGTGACATCACCAGCGCTTCTACAGTAAAATATCTCCTAAACTGTACGTGTTTAGGAGATATTTACAGTACCTACCTGGTAAGACTTGTTAAAAGGCTTATCTGTAGGTCAAAGATACAAAATTGGGTTTACCTCCACTTTAATGGGGGCAAAGAACGCAATAAAAATTGACAGGTGTTCCAATACCTCCTCACTCTAATCCAAGATTAACCGCTTGACCACCGCCCTATAGCAGAAATACTGCTACAGGGCGGCAGGGCTGCGCAAAATCATATATATATATATATATATATATATATATATATATATATACATACATATACACATACATACACACACACACATACATACACACACACACATACATATACATACACACACATACATACACATACACATACACGATTTGCATTTCCGGGTAGGGAGTGCGCATGCCCTGCCCTACCCACCATTGGCGTGGGACACCATTGGCGTGGGATGTCAATCACTGGTGATTGTCGGGGAAAGCGGACGGGTGAGACCTGTGTGTAAACAACACGGATCTCCCTCCTGTCAAGGACATGCTGCTTTGTATCTCTCTGCGCAGCAGGTCTCCCTAGTAAAAACACACACAGCACACAGTTAACCCTTTGATTGCCCCCCAGATGTTAACCCCTTCCTGCCCAGTGCCATTAGTACAGTGTCAGTGCTTTTTATTAGCAATGATCACCGTGTTGGTGTCACTGGGGATGTCAGTGGCAGTTAGTCAGTTGCCACCCAGTATCAGAATGCCCCCCACAGTCCCACTAAGTCGCTGATCGCTGCCATTATTAGTAAAAAGCAAAAAATTCCAAGTATACACCATTTGTAGACATTATAATTTTCACGTAAACCAATTAAATTTACACATATTGGGATTTTTTTTTTTTTTCAGCAAAGACGTAGCAGAATATATTTTGGCCAAAATTTGATTTTATGGAATATGTTTTATAGAAAAAAGTTAAAAAAAAAAATGGCCTAGTCAGGAGGGGGGGGGGGGGTAAATCCTCTGGAGGGCTGTAAATGGTTAAAACAAGAATTTTGCCTTTAGTCATACTTTAAAAAAAAAAAAAAAAAAAAAAAATAAGATACATAATTACTTTGATTCAGGCCCAGAGGCTTTGCTCTAAATACTTCTATGGGAGGGATCAGTATTTTTTTTTTTTTTTACTTACAGTGCCAAGACTACAGTTCCCAGCGTTATTAAATTTAATGGGGGGGGGGGGGGGGGGGGGAGATACATGTGGGTGGGCAGTAGCAGTTTGAAGCTTCTGCATCTCGTGGCCATGATTCTAGAGACTGTCCGTTATGTGAGAAAAGTATAAAAAGGTTGACAATGACATCACTGGAGGCTTTCAGAACATCTGACTGTGCTGCTGTGATAACTTCAAGTGAATAATACATTTGTGTAGGGACCCTGGCCCACATTATTGTGTCTCTAGTTAAATTTTAATTTTTATTGCTAGGCTATAACCCATCTGAGCTGTTATCTACTTTTTCTGAACTCTGCAGGTCTAACCTAAGTTTAGTAGGTGGTTTGGTTTGTTGGTGGGAAAAAAAAAAAAAAAAAAAAAAAAACTCCCAGTAAGAAGTGCAGGGAGGTCAACTCCATGGGCTGTGAAAATGTATCTACTCCAGCCAATCCTTGAGGAGCTGTATTCAGAGGTATGGTTGGGGAGATGATAAATGTTTGGGAGAACCTGCCCTAGAATCTTTCCCCCCCAGTGGGGTTTCTGCCTGGGAAACTAATTCACAGGATTGCTGCTTGGGCCATTCCTCAGCCATGTGCAGATGGCCCAAGAAGTGAGGCTGGAATGATTTCCTGACAGAATCTGGGTTGAAAAGCTCTTCTTGCTGTGAGGAGGACAGGAGCTTGGTAAAATCCGACATCAGGACATTGTAAGGATTCATTGGCCACAGATCAAGGTATTTCCAACTGCTCCTCTACTTCCAACCACTACAGAATATCTGTCCACCCTTTTTGTGCGGTTTTCAGATATTCTGACTCCCAAATCCTTTCTCCCATGGTGGAGTCCAATAATAAGGTAAAAGATTAAAGTGTCTTGTGCCCAACGTATTTTATACACAAAGAACCAGACCCTGACAACTGAAATTGCTAGCCCTCTTAATCATTTGGGGGTAAGGCCGTGCTAAATTGTGAATCCTAATCTACCCAAAATCCAGTTAAAGGCAGCATTTGAGGACTCCCAATTTCTAATCAGCTACTCAACCAACAATGCGCTAAAATTACTCAAAATTACTATACATATTTTTTGTAATGGAATATGGCCCTTTTAAAAACGATTCTTCCCTCTTGGGCCTCCTGGCGTCTGCCCATTGGTATCATAGGTTATATAAAAATTGGGGAGTCTCTTCAAGTTGTTTGTGTGAAAACCTAAAAACTATTACCCTTTCAAATGCAGTCTGGTGTGGACTCCTGCTTTATACAAATGGAGAACTACTCTTGGGTGTGGATTTGGGGTCAGGTATGAGCAGGAGCCACAGTCAGCAGGTATGGACTGGAAAGAGGATCTTGGCAAGTTCAGACTCAGCCTGGCCCAGGGTGTCCAGAAGGGTGATGTCTGAGTGTTCCATCTTGCCAAGCAATGGAACCTTAAGCAGCCCCCGCAGGGGAGCCCAGTTGAGGAGCCTCGGGCAGCCCCCACAGGGGGAGCCCAGTTGAGGAGCCTCGGGCAGCCCCCGCAGGGGAGCCCAGTTGAGAAAGGGGTTTAATGCTACACTACAACAGATCCCGCTACTGTACGTTTTATACTATAATTATTCAATAGATAAATATGTGACATTGTAACTGCCTGTGGATATAATCAGTAATAGAGTGACACTTCCTCGTTCCAGGTTTTTTTTTTTTTTTTCCACACCATCAAGCTAGTTTACATCTATAACTCCCAAGAAAAGATGCCATTGCAACTCTCCATTTTTTTTTTTATTATTATTATTATACAGTACATTTATATAGCGCCAAAGGGTATGCTCAGCGCTGTACATTATAGTGGGGGGACAGAACATGAGACAATACAGTAACAATACACTACACGAGGGGTTCGAGGGCCCTGCTCTTTCGAGCTTACAATCTAGGAGGGAGGGGAAGGTGGCACAGGAGGAAGTGGCTGTGGGGGGATGGAGTGGTGGGAGGAGTGGAGGAGGTTAGTTGTTAGGCAAGTTGGGTGTTAGGTGAGGGTGGGGTAGGCTTCCCTGAAGAGGAAGGTTTTCAGGGTGCGCCTGAAGGTGAGGAGGGTAGGTGACAGTCTGATGGATTGGAGTAGGGAGTTCCAGAGGATGGGGGAAGTCCTGCAATCGGGCGTGGGAGGAGGAGGCCAGGGAGCTAGAGAGCAGGAGGTCCTGTGAGGAGCGGAGGGCATGGGTAGGGTAGTATCTGGGCATCAGGTCAGTTATGTAGTTTGGGGCGGCATTGTGAATGGCTTTGTAGGTCAGAGTTAGCAGTTTGAATTTGATGCGTTGGGCAATTGGGAGCCAATGAAGGGATTGGCAGAGGAGGGAGGCAGATGTGGAACGGTTGGTGAGGTGGATGAGTCTCGCCGCTGAGTTTAGGATCGACTGGAGTGGGGATAGCGTTTGTTTGGGTAGGCCGTGAGAAGGGAGTTGCAGTAGTCCAGGCGTGAGATGATGAGGGAGTGTACGAGTTGTTTGGTGGTGTCTGGGGTGAGGAATGTACGTATCTTGGAGATGTTGCAGAGGTTTTATCCTGTTTGATATAGAACTGTACCAACTAAAGTAATATCCACCAATAGGTTTTCTTATGATCTTTTTATATTACTTTAGCCAGTTTGCTTTTAACAGATGGAGTCCTACGGATTACACTTCAGTAAACTAAAGGTCTTGTATGACAGTGGTTGTAATGAGATTCCCTGGAAGAGAGTTTCACACAGTACTTTTATCTGTCATACTTGGAGATACCAGGATTTCTATGAGGACCAGGCCCTCCTCTCCTGACCCAAATGACCTCATTATGAGCTGAAGATGGTAGAAGTCACTGGTGATAAAAGACAGTAGAGTAAAGTTTAAATGATGGCAACAAATATGGATTCCCTGGAGGATACTAGTTACTTAGCTTTTGTTTAATTATTTGTACATTCATTTTTGAGTTCCCAAAACTGGTACGCACTACAGGATGTTCAGGCTATGAAATAAAATCACATTGATTAATATAACTGCCCGACTACAGTAGATGCCTTCAAACACACTGGACAAAAATTTTGGAGTCAGCAATCTAAGGTGGAATTAAAATGGGTTTGTAAAACAATTTTCATTATGAAACCTGATATTTAAAGAACTACTCAAGGAATGGTAAAATGAATGATCCAGATGCCCCTCCATATAGCCAATGGTGAATTTGTAATGTAGTGTTGTAGCCTATGCTACAACCAAGAAGTTTGTCTTCATCCAGAAGGTGCTTCAGGTCTCAGGAAACCTTTGACATTACTAGATCTACAGCTCTACATTCACGAGAACAGTAGCTTGAGATAAGAAGAATAAGGACTGTGGTGTACTTAGCATATTTGATACCCAGGGCTACTCTACACAAAACACAATTATCAGGAATGATGACATAAAATAAGCAATCAACTGTAGTGCCCTCTAGGTAGCTAGGCTTGTTGTTTTGTAGATAGAGGCTGTGTAGCAGCCTGGGAGTGAGGTAGTGAGTTCACCTCAGGACAGGCTGGGAGGCTTTACAGGCCAGGGCTTCTGCAGCTCTCCCACCCTTCCAGAAACTTAGAGAACTTTCTGGAAGAGGGGCAGAGGAAGAGAGGTCCAGATCTGCACATTTGGAGGGACCTTAGCCAATCTCCAGGCAGGTGGCCAAGACATGGTGAGCAAGGACAACCCTTAAAAGTGGCAGAGCCTGAGCAGCAGGGAAGTCGGGTGAAAGATGGACTGAGAGGAAGGCTGAAATATGGAGCCTTGGAGGGGTCCCCAGGTAGAGGAGCCTACATACAGGCTGGTCGCTGCACAGAAGATTCTCCACTTTCCCAACGTCTCCTAAGGAGGACAACCTGTCAGCCGGGAAGGGGTCAGCCCAGCAAAAGCCCCGAAAGTAGCTTTAATCTGCCAAGCTAAAAAGAACAGGACAGTGTGAGTACTTTTACACCCCCTTATCAAATAAAGAGAGAGGGCGGTCAGGTGCAAGACCCAACTAGTTCTCATCCAGGACTTCTTATTGCTAGATCTTGGAATCCCTTGCCCAGGGATACCCATAGTGCAGATGGGTGAAGAGGAAGGATTCATTTGGGGTCAGAAGAGGTACACCAAGAGGACTTCAGTGCGCCTTAACAAGAGACGGTTGCCATTTTTGATCCATTTTTTTTCTTGCACAGTATGGTTTCTAAGATGTTTTGTCCTCAAGTTTACAGATCATTGGGCACCACTGCCTTGTTTACTGGATCAAAATTAGCGGTGTAATGGTTGAGATCACGTGTTGCCCAAAATGGCTAATGGCCATATTACCACTATTAATGGGAGTGTTTTGAAAAGCAAAAAAAACGCAGGTCTCAGAAGACATTAATAGGACTAACCATTCCCTGGCTCATTACCCAAAATGTTAGCTCCAGTGCAGTCAACCAGACCTGGAGGCTGTGCACATCTAGAAGTATTACAGTACCTCCGTTTAACTCTCTAATGCCACATACAGGACAGCAACTCTGAACTCCTGAAAATGCCACAGGTGGTATAGTACCCCTTACAGGGGCGGACTGACCATTCGGGAACTCGGGCACTGCCCCAAGGGATGCCCCTGGTACCTATCATAGGCTTTTTTGGGTGTGGGACAAAGACACAGGGGCCCCATGATCCCCTATTGCCCGGGGGCCCCATGAATTCTCAGTCCGCCCCTGACCACAGATACTATAGTTCCTTTACTAAATGCCACAGGTATTATAGTACCTCTTTTAAATCCTGCAATGCCACAGGTGTTATAAAACCCCCTAAGAAATATAGCAAATACCAAAAAAGGTGTTATAGTATCCCTTTTAAAACCTGCAATGCCACAGGTACTACACTCCCTTTGCTAAATCCTGCAATAATACAGGTATTACAAAATATTTTATTTTTCTATTCCTTCAATGCCACAGGTATTATAGTTTTCAGAATAAGCTGTTCAATGGAGCAGATATTATAGTATCCCAATTATATCTTGCAATGCCACAGGTATTATACTACTCCTATAAATTCCTTCAACGCCACCGGTACGGTAGTTCCCCTAATAAATTCCTTGATGTTGCAGGTACTGGAGTTCAATTGCTAAACCTTACAATAATACAAGTATTGCAAAATAATTTTCTATTCCATCAATGCACGGGTATTATCCATATTACATTCGTATAGTATCCCTATTATATCTTGCAATGCCACTGGTATTCAAATACTTTTAAAAAATCCTTCAATGCCATTAGTACTGTAGTACCCTTACCAAATCCAACAATGCCACAGCAATTATAGATGGTTTAGATATGGCTGCTTGAGATATTCAAGTACCCCTATGCAATACTTCAGAGCCACAGGTATTCTAGTCCCCCTATTAAACCTTAAATGCCGCAGAAAATAGAACACTCCTATTAAATCCTGCAATGCCTCAGATAATAAATTGGCTATTGTCAGAGTCATGACACCCATATGCAAATCCTCTAATGCCACCAATGTTTTAGTAACCCTAATAATACCTTTGATACCCCAGTTATTGTAGCACCCCAATTAATTCTTTCAATGCCACAGATAATAGATTACCCCTAATAAATCCTGCAATGCCTCAGGCATTATGTTGCCCATTGTCAACTGGATCATGACACCCATAAAACACCCGTGGCACTAAAGGATTTTCTTAGTACCCCTATTTAATCCTTAGATACCCCAATCATTAAAGCACCCCTATTAAATACTTTAATGCCGTAAGTATTGTACCCTCATCTTATATCCTGCAATGCCACAGGTAATATACTGTAGAACTTGCAATAAACTGTGAAATGCCACAGGTGCTATATAAACTCTAGTAAATCCTTCAATGATCTGGGTATTCCATCACCCCTAACAAATGCTGCAACCCCGCCAGGTATTCCATCACCCCTAACAAATGCTGCAACCCCAACAGGCATTCCATCACCCCCTAATAAATGCTGCAACCCCCCAACAGGCATTCCATCACCCCCTAATAAATGCTGCAACCCCAACAGGCATTCCATCACCCCCTAATAAATGCTGCAACCCCAACAGGCATTCCATCACCCCCCTTAATAAATGCTGCAACCCCAACAGGCATTCCATCACCCCTTAATAAATGCTGCAACCCCAACAGGCATTCCATCACCCCTTAATAAATGCTGCAACCTCGCCAGGTATTCCATCACCCCTTAATAAATGCTTCAACCAACAAGTATTCCATTATCCCCAATAAATACCACAACCTCTCAGGTGGTATGGCACATTTACTACAAATCTGTTGGGTTGAGGGATGTATTAGGGGGTAATACAATACCTGTTGGGTTGAGGGATTTATTAGGGGGTAATACAATACCTGTTGGGTTGAGGGATGTATAATACTTTTGGGTTGGGATTTATTACCTGTAATGTTGGGTTCAGGATTTATTAGGGGGTAATACAATACCTGTTGGGTTCAGGGATTGCAGATACCCCTAATAAAGTCTTTAAATGCCACAGGTATGATAGTCTAGACATTGTGTAATGTTACAGGTATTAAATCCTTTGGGTAGTCAGGGATATATCATAATAAATCAATAGATGAAAACTTCCACCTCTATAGTTGGTACTGTATTGCCTCCAGGGATATTACCCACTTGCCCTATAGGAATGTAAACACCACATGAATACCTGTTATGAAAACACACCATGTATAATACCCTACAATAAAAACAGTAATAATACTTACAATAAATGCCACATGTATGATACTCCTACTAGACATTGTTTAATGTTCACAGGTATTAATACTCCTACAATAAAAACACCACATGTAATACTCCTACAATAAACATGTAATACTCCTACAATATAAACACCACAAATCACAATATGAAAACCACATGTAATACTCTCAATAGATAAACACCACATGTAATATCCTACAATATTGAGTACTGTATTGCCTAGTAATAAACCCACTTGCCCTATAGTGCCATAGGTAAACACCACATGTAATACTTCTACAATAAAAACACCACATGTAATAATACTCCTACTATGAAACTTTCTTGCAGGACTACAGGTATTAACACTGATGCTACCAAGCCATTACCATTGGCTATCTTTACAATGCCACATGTATCACAGGAAAGCTTGTATGTCAATTCTTTCAATCAAGCCCATAGGTATTAATAGTAGAGATGGGAATCAGCCATTATCCAGCCTTCCCTGCCACAGGTACTAACAAACACTTACTGATATCGAGCGCCGCAAAGCCATGGCTCCTCTAGAACCATCATGTGGTCACTCAAGCTGGACACTAATAAATGAACCCTGCCCTGACACCTGTGGTAACACACCTGTGACCATACTGCTATTAACCTCTACACTGCCACAGGCACATCGATTTTTGGTTAAGTTTTAGCTGCAATGCCCCAGGTATCTCCCCCACTACTCAGGCCTGTACCCCCAGAATGTCACTATTGTTACCAAGTTACCTTTGTGTACCCCAGTGATGTCGCCATACGATACCACCACTGCCTTTATCACATCTTTTAATGCCACAAGTCCCAACACCACTGTGACTTGGTCCCACTTCCATTGCCACCGGTATCCATGCTACTGAGTCATTCCATCCCCCCCTCTCTCTTCTCCGTTGCTTGTGAATCATTACTATGACAAATCTCTGCAATAATTAAAGAGCTGAACCTCTCCTATTAACCCCTTGCAGTATCCAGGTAACCCAAGTGCCTCAATGAACCTACCTTCCCGCAGCACGTAACCTCCCAACATTAACCCCCGCCAAGCCCCAAACTTCCACCAATAACCCCAAATCTCCTCGTGGTGCCCTCACCATTATTATTATACAGGATTTAGCGCCAACAGTTTGCTCAGCGCTTTACAACATGATGGCGAGCGATCGACCTTAACCGTTTCAACCCCCCTTGCTGACTGTCTGCGATCGATCCCACAGAAAAAAAAAAAAAAGGCTCCATTCACACATATGCTGCAACGCCATGAACCCGCGTGTTAACCATTTCACTGCCATTTGGCGCTCACGAAGCAGGTCATCGATACGACCACATATGTTGTCTGCCAACCCATTGCCATGGAAGGAGGAATGACCGGCGCTATTGTTAATGACAGGGCTGAGGGAGCGTACGGCATACAAAAGGTCATTGATCCACATATTATGAATTGATAGATCCAGGAGTCTCCAGACGCTGGGATTCTCTGCTCGGCTACAGCTCATGCTTCGCCTTCCATCATGTGCCCCTCCGCCCACACACACACAGCATGCCCACCCAAGTCAACCTTCCAATGCGTCTATAGACAAACCAATGGGTCTGATAAAGGGCGCCCGGCTGGTACTCGCCCGGCTGGTACTCACCCGGCTGGTACTCACCCGGCTGTAAGTGTGCCTCTTGCTCTGGGCCATGCTGGCGCGTGTTGTCGCCCGGTATGGCAGGTTTATTCCTCTATCCCTGGGAGGAGCGGGTGCAGCATGGCTGCTGGTGGCAGTGCCAGGCTGTGGGGTGGGCTGTGATCATACAGGCAGATGCTGCCTATCTCAGGGATCGGGAAGGTAGGAGAGAATGGAGCCCCCCCAGCACCGTGCGCTGCTGCTGATGGCCAGCTGATGCTGAGTCTGACATCTCAGTCCTGGTGCAGCACAATCGGCAGGACGGCGAGATCGCCTGGGTCCTAGTGCCGGGCTGGATCACGCCGTTGGCACGCTCAGTCTGCTGTCACCGGCCACGTCTGCCAACTCCGCAGCTGACGGCGTGTTAAAACCAGACACATGGACAGCTCCTTTAAGCAATTAAAGGGTCCTTGGATCCCAACACCTTTTTTTTTTGTAACATTTAAAGGTTTAGTCCAAGTGGAAATGATATGTCAGTGTTTGGTAGATACTAGTGACATTGGCCAAAGTGCGAAAAGCGATCTGCACGGATCTGCCGTTGTAAGACGTTCAGGCCCCATTCACATCTCGCAATTTGGGATCCCAAATCGCAGCAGAATGAGTTATGCGCTTTTGGGTACCGTTACTCTTTCATGGCGCCCATCGACTGCAAAGTGGCGATCGTCGCTCAATGCAATTGCGGCAAAACGCTTTCTGCTCCAAAAGCAATCTGCGCGGATCTGCTGTTGTAAGACGTTCAGGCCCCATTGACATCTTGCAATTTGGGATCCCAAATCGCAGCAAAATGAGTGACGCGCTTTTGGGTACCGTTACTCTTTCATGCGCCCATTGAACGCAAAGTGGCGATCGTCGTGCAATGCAATTGCTGCAAAACGCTTTCTGCTCGAAAAGCGATCTGCGTGAATCTGCTGTTCAGGTCCCATTCACATCTCGTAATTTGGGATCCCAAATCGCAGCAGAATGAGTGACGCGCTTTTGGGTACCGTTACTCTTTCATGCGCCCATTGAACGTAAAGTGGCGATCGTCGTGCAATGCAATTGCTGCAAAACGCTTTCTGCTCGAAAAGCGATCTGCGCGAATCTGCTGTTCAGGTCCCATTCACATCTCGTAATTTGGGATCCCAAATCGCAGCAGAATGAGTGACGCGCTTTTGGGTACCGTTACTCTTTCATGGCGCCCATCAAACGCAAAGTGGCAATCGTCGCTCAATACAGTTGCGGCAAAATGTTTGCTGCCTGAAAAGGAGCATGAGCAGAGCGACAGACATGAAGTGAATGGGCAGCGCTATGAGGGACACACAAAATTCGGTGCAAATCGTTGAACCAAAATGGCGAGCACTTGGATCCCACCACGCGAAAGTGTGAATGCAGCCTCAGGTAGCAATCGTGCCAGCCTCCTGAATGCCTGTTGTTTTTTTTTCCATCTTTTATGATTCAATTTATAATCGGCCTAATGGACGACAGCCGCATGCCAAGCATTTGGAGGTCGGTTGGCTCATGGCCTCGCTGACTTTAATGGCCGAGTTTGACAGGCGGTCAGCCTAGCATGTCGCCTACATTTCAAAGCATCACAGCTGCTGCAAGAGAGCAGCTTCCTCTAGATGTGATCTTCCTTTTAGGTTAGCAGTGGTATAGCCGGTACTCAGCCCTCTTACCACCCCCCCCCCCCCCGGGCAGAGCCAGATCTACCCTATCTGGGGGTGCAGAATGTGTGCCCCCTTATATCAGGTGTTCCTATCAGAGTCCTCCTCTACATCAGGAGTCCTCATTAGAGTCCCTCGTTACATCATGTGTCCCCATCAGAGTCCCCCTTTACTTGAACCCTTTAAAACTGATGTCCCATCAGAGTGCCTCCTTGCATCCAGTGTCCCCATCAGAGTGCCCCCTTACATCTGTCATGCCCATCAGAGTGCCCCCTTACATCTGTCATGCCCATCAGAGTGCCCCCACGGGACCGAGGGACAGGTAAGTGGCTGTTTTCTAAAAGTCAGCAGCTACAGTTTTTGTAGCTGCTGACTTTTATTTTTTTACAGTGTGAGTTGAACTCCGCTTTAAGTGTTTTTGTCCTTCTGTTTTCACCCGGTGATCGGGCCAATGACACACCTCCTGTGTTAGAGCGCCCCCTCTCTGGATAAACTAGCACAGCAGCATTGCCAGTCTGGGAGGGAGGGAAAAAGGGGAGTGTTAGATGGACTAGCAGATTTAGATACACTAACTGAAGCCAAACTCCAGCACACACTTTATAGTCAGTTACTGCATACATTTTTTTTCCTTTTTGGTTTTTGAGAAACAACAGACTTACTGGCTGTATCAACAGATGAAAACACAAGAAAAAAAAAAAAAAGCCTAAAAAAAAAAAAGAAAACTAATGCAGCCATCACATCTAATGAATGGTAAGCTGCAATATGATAAATATTTGATTTTGGGATTAATACCGCTTTACACTTCACTAAAACCTGGAGTTTGGCTTTAAACTCAGATCCTAATGGGAATGATGTCTCCATAATCCAGCCTCCAGGAGGCTTTCACAATCTCCAATGGTGCTGACACTTCACCTGCTAGCAGCTTCATGAAGGAGACAATCAGAGCTCAGGTTAGGCTGAAACCTCAGATTCCTATACAGGATGAAGGCCATGGGAACTAGACAATGGAGCTCCCATTCTGGGACACAAGTAACAATGGAGCTCCCATTCTGGGACACAAGTAACAATGGAGCTCCTGTTCTGGGATGCAGGTAACAATGGAACTCTCATTCTGGGATGCAGGTAACAATGGAACTCTCATTCTGGGATGCAGGTAACAATGGAACTCTCATTCTGGGATGCAGGTAACAATGGAGCTCCCATTCTGGGACGAAGGTAACAATGGAGCTCCCATTCTGGAACACAGGTAACAATGGAGCTCCCGTTCTGGGACACAGGTAACAATGGAGATCCCATTCTGGGACACAGATAACAATGGAACTCCCATTATGGGACGCAGGTAACAATGGAGATCCCATTCTGGGACACAGATAACAATGGAGCTCCCATTCTGGGACACAGGTAACAATGGAGCTCCCATTCTGGGACACAGATAACAATGGAACTCCCATTATGGGACGTAGGTAACAATGGAGCTCCCATTCTGGGACACAGGTAACAATGCAGTTCCCATTCTGGGACACAGATAACAGTGGAGCTCCCATTCTGGGACACAGGTAACAATGCAGTTCCCATTCTGGGACACAGATAACAATGGAGCTCCCATTCTGGGACACAGATAACAATGGAGCTCCCATTCTGGGACACAGGTAACAATGCAGTTCCCATTCTGGGACACAGGTAACAATGGAGCTCCCATTCTGGGACACAGATAACAATGGAGCTCCCATTCTGGGACACAGGTAACAATGGAGCTCCCGTTCTGGGACAAAGATAACAATGGAGCTCCCGTTCTGGGACAAAGATAACAATGGAGCTCCCATTCTGGGACAAAGATAACAATGGAGCTCCCATTCTGGGACGCAGGTAACAATGGAGCTCCCATTCTGGGACACAGATAACAATGGAGCTCCCATTCTGGGACACAGGTAACAATGGAGCTCCCATTCTGGGACACAGGTAACAATGGAGCTCCCGTTCTGGGACAAAGATAACAATGGAGCTCCCATTCTGGGACGCAGGTAACAATGGATACATTGCGAACCTGGAGGTACATCATTCCTTCTTAAAGGGGCAGCCACACACCATAATAAATCATGAACTTCTTCCCATCTTAGCCTCCCGGCCCTTTAAGAGGTTCTAAATTTGGAGGTTGGCATTTCGATCATGTAACCGCTTTGATTGGCTGTCACAGCAGTCACATGATCAGAAAGTTCCCAATTGTAAGTAGGCATCGGGAGCTTTCTGGTACCTGCCAGTAATTGTGATGGGAGCGCGCTCTTAGCACAGAAAATGTTTACATAGGGGTGCATATATGTGACCTCTCAATCTGACCACTTCAAGTCTGGAAACGTTCACCCCCTTCCTGCCCAGGCCAATTTTCAGCTTCCAGCGCTTTCGCACTTTGAATGACAATTGTGCGGTCATGCAACACTGTAACCATATGAAGTTGTTATTTTTTTTTTCACACAAATAGAACTATCTTTTGATGATATTTCGTCACCACTGCGTTTTTTTTTTTTTTGAAAATTTTTTTTTTTTTGCTTGGTTTATAAAATTTTTTTAAAAAATTTGCAATTATATAATCTTTCTTCATGAATTTGGGCCAAAATGTATTCTGATATGTTTTGGGTAAAAATAACCCAAATCGGTTTATATTATTTAGTCTGTGTGAAAGTTATAGAGTCCATTAACTATGGGATGTATATCTGAAAATTGATCAGTTGAGACCCTAAAATGCAGGAGGCTGGTATGACGTATTTCACTGATCAGGATGTTGGCATGGGGGTATGGCGGTAATCAGGACGTTGGCATGGGGTATGGCGGTAATCAGGACGTTGGCATGAGGTATGGTGGTTATCAGGACGTTGACATGGGGTATGGTGGTAATCAGGACATTGGTATGATATTTGGGGTGATCAGAATACTTGTATGGGGTATGGTGATGATCAGGACATTGGTATTGCATATGGGGGCATCAAGACACTGGTATGGGGTATGGCGGTGATCAGGACGCTGGTATGGGGTATGGCGTTGAACAGGGTACTGGTATGGGGTATGGCGGTGATCAGGATGCTGGTATGGCGGTTATCAGGATTCTGGTATGGGGTATGGTGGTGATCAGTATGCTGGTATGGGGCATGGCGGTGATAAGGGTGCTAGTATGGGGTATGGTGGTGATCAGGATGCTGGTATGGGGTATGGCGGTGATCAGGATGCTGGTATGGGGTATGGTGGTGATCAGAACGTTGGTATGGGACATGGCAGTGATAAGGGTGCTGGTATGGGGTATGGTGGTGATCAGGAAGCTGGTATGACGGTGATCAGGATGCTGGTATGGGGTATGGCGTGATCAAGATTCTGGTATGGGGGGGTGGTGATAAGGGTGCTGGTATGGTGTATGGCGGTGATCAGGATGCTGGTATGGGGTATGGCAGTGATCAGGGTGCTCGTATGGGGTATGGCGGTGATCAGGACGCTGGTATGGGGCATGGCGGTGATAAGGGTGCTGGTATGGTGTATGCCGGGTGATCAGGATGCTGGTATGGGGTATGGGGGTGATCAGAATGCTGGTATGGGGTATGGGGGTGATCAGAATGCTGGTATGGGGTATGGTGGTGATCAGGATGCTGGTATGGTGGTGATCAGGATGCTGGTATAGGGTATGGCGGTGATCAGGATGCTGGTATGGGGTATGGTGGTGATCAGCATGCTGGTATGGGGTATGGCGGTAATCAGGACACTGGTATGGGGTATGGCGGTGATCAAGATTCTGGTATGGCGGTAATCAGGGCGCTGGTATGGGGTATGGAGGTGAAGAGTGCTGGTGCTGGTATGGGGCATTGCGGTGATAAGGATGCTGGTATGGTGTATGGCGGAGATCAGGATGCTGGTATGGTGTATGGCGGTGATCAGTGCTCTCTGGCATGGGGTATGGCAGTGATCAGGACATTGGTATGGGGTATGGCGGTGATCAGGACATTGGTATGGGGTATGGCAGTGATCAGGATGCTGGTATGGGGTATGGCGTGATAAGGGCGCTGGTATGGGGTATGGCGGTGATCAAGATTCTGGTATGGGGTATGGCGGTAATCAGGATGTATTAAGGAAGGAGGGGAGGATGTATTAAGGAAGGAGGGAAGGATGTATTGAGGAAGGAGGGGAGGATGTAATGAGGAAGGAGGGCAGGTTGTATTGAGGAAGGAGGGGAGGATGTATTAAGGAAGGAGGGGAGGATGTATTAAGGAAGGAGGGACAGGATGTATTGAGGAAGGAGGGAAGGATGATATTGAGGAAGGAGGGGGATGGATATATTGAGGAAAGAGGAGAGGATGTATTGAGGGAGGAGGGATGTATTGAGGAAGGAGGAGGATGTATTGAGGAAGGAGGACAGGATGTATTGAGGAAGGAGGGAAGGATGTATTGAGGAAGGAGGGGAGGATATATTGAGGAAGGAGGGGAGGATATATTGAGGAAAGAGGAGAGGATGTATTGAGGAAGGAGGGAGGATGTATTGAGGAAGGAGGGAGGATGTATTGAGGAAGGAGGACAGGATGTATTGAGGAAGGAGGGAAGGATGTATTGAGGAAGGAGGACAGGATGTATTGAGGAAGGAGGGAGGATGTATTGAGGAAGGAGGACAGGATGTATTGAGGAAGGAGGACAGAATGTATTGAGGAAGGAGGGGGCAGGATGTATTGAGGAAGGAGGGGAGGATGTATTGAGGAAGGACGGAAGGATGTATTGAGGAAGGACGGGAAGGATGTATTGAGGAAGGAGGGAAGGATGTATGAGGAAGGAGGGAAGGGATGTAATGAGGAAGGAGGGAAGGATGTATTGAGGAAGGAGGGAAGGATGTAGTTGAGGAAGGAGGGAAGGATGTATTGAGGAAGGAGGGAAGGATGTAATGAGGAAGGAGGGAGGATGTATTGAGGAAGGAGGGGAGGATGTATTGAGGGAGGAGGACAGGATGTATTGAGGAAGGAGGGACAGGATGTATTGAGGAAGGGAGGGAGGATGTATTGAGGAAGGAGGGGAGGGATGTATTGAGGAAGGAGGGGAGGATGTATTGAGGAAGGAGGGGGGATGGATGTAATGAGGGAGGAGGGGAGGATGTATTGAGGAAGGAGGGAAGGATGTATTGAGGAAGGAGGGACAAGGATGTATTGAGGAAGGAGGTGAAGATATGTATTGAGGAAGGGAGGAAGGATGTATTGAGGAAGGAGGGGAGGATGTATTGAGGAAGGAGGACAGGATGTATTGAGGAAGGAGGGAAGGATGTATTGAGGAAGGAGGGAGGGATGGGTATTGAGGAAGGAGGGGAGGATGTATTGAGGAAGGAGGGGAAAGATGTATTGAGGAAGGAGGGGAGGATGTATTGAGGAAGGAGGGGGAAGGATGTAGGGATGAGGAAAGGAGGGGGAGGATGTATTGAGGAAGGAGGGGGAAGGATGTATTGAGGAAGGAGGGGAGGATGTATTGAGGAAGGAAGGACAGGATGTATTGAGGAAGGAGGAAGGATGTATAATTGGAAGGAGGAAGGATGTATTGAGGAAGGAGGAGAGGGGTATTGAGGAAGGAGGGAAAGGATGTAATGAGGAAGGAGGGAAGGATGTATTGAGGAAGGAGGGGAAGGATGTAATGAGGAAGGAGGGGAGGATGTATTGAGGAAGGAGGGAGGATGTATTGAGGATGAGGAGGAAGGATGTATTGAGAGGAGGAGGGGAGGAAAAGTATTGAGGGAGGGGGGAGGATGTTATTGAGGAAGGAGGGGAGGATGTATTGGGAAGGAGGAAGGATGTATTGAGGAAAGGGGAGGATGTATTGAGGGTGTGAGGGAGGAGATTATGAGGGGGGGGGAAGGATGTATTGAGAAGGAGGGGAGGAAAGATGTATTGAGGAGGAAGGATGTATTGGGAAGGAGGGGAAGGATGTGTAAGGAGGGAAGGATTGAGGAGGGGAAGGATTGATGGAATTGGGAGGAAGGGAGGGAGGATGTAGGAGGAGGAGGAGATGTATTGAGGAAGGAGGGGAGGATGTATTGAGGAAGGAGGGAAGGATGTATTGAGGAAGGAGGGGAAGGATGTATTGAGGAAGGAGGGGAGGATGTATTGGAAGGGGAAGGAGGGGAAGGAAGTATTGAGGAAGGAGGGGAGGATGTATTGGAGGAAGGAGGGAAGGGATGTATTGAGGAAGGAGGGGAGGATGTATTGAGGAAGGAGGGAGAGGATGTATTGAGGAAGGAGGAGGATGTATTGAGGAAGGAGAGGATGGGGGAGGGGAGGGGAGGAAAAGGTATTGAGGAAGGAGAAGGAGAGAGAGGTAAGGATTGAGGAAGGAGGAAGGATGTATTGGAGGAGGGAGGAGTATGGGAGGATGTATTGAGGAAGGAGGGGAGGATGTATTGAGGAAGGAGGGGAGGATGTATTGAGGAAGGAGGGGAGGATGTATTGAGGAAGGAGGGGAGGATGTATTGGAGGAAGGAAGTAAGGATGTATTGAGGAAGGAGGGGAGGATGTATTGAGGAAGGAGGGAAGGATGTATTGAGGAAGGAGGGAAGGATGTATTGAGGAAGGAGGGGAGGATGTATTGAGGAAGGAGGGAAGGATGTTGATTGAGGAGGAGGATGTATTGAGGAGGAGGGGATGGATGTATTGAGGAAGGAGGGAAGGATGTATTGAGGAAGGAGGGAATGAAAAGTATTGAGGAAGGAGGGATGAGGGGAAGTATTGAGGAAGGAGGAAGGATGTATTGAGGAAGGAGGGGGAGGATGTATTGAGGAAGGAGGGGAGGATGTATTGAGGAAGGAGGAAGGAAGGATGTATTGAGGAAGGAGGGGAGAATGGGAGGGAGGAGGGGAGGATGTATTGAGGAAGGAGGGAGGATGTATTGGAGAAGATGTAGGGGAGGATGTATTGAGGAAGGAGGGAAAGGATGTTATTGAGGAAGGAGGGAAGGATGTATTGAGGAAGGAGTAAAGAGGAGGGAAGGATGTATTGAGGAAGGAGGGAAGGATGTATTGAGGAAGGAGGGAAGGATGTATTGAGGAGGAGGATGTAAGGAGAAGGAGGATGGGATTGAGGGAAAGGAGGGAAGGAGGATGGTTATTGAGGAAGGAGGGGGAGTATTGAGGAAGGAGGGAAGGATGTATTGAAGGAGGAGGACAGGATGTATTGAGGAAGGAGGGGAGGATGTATTGAGGAAGGAGGGAAGGATGTATTGAGGAAGGAGGGAAGGATGTATTGAGGAAGGAGGGAAGGAGAAGTATTGAGGAAGGAGGAAGAAGATGTATTGAGGAAGGAGGGGAGGATGTATTGAGGAAGGAGGGGAGGATGTATTGAGGAAGGAGGGAAGGATGTATTGAGGAAGGAGGGAAGGATGGTATTGAGGGAAGGAGGGGAGGATGTATTGAGGAGGAGGGGAGGATGTATTGAGGAAGGAGGGAAGGATGTATTGAGGAAGGAGGGGAGGATGTATTGAGGAAGGAGGGGAGGATGTATTGAGGAAGGAGGGGAGGATGTATTGAGGAAGGAGGGGAGGATGTATTGAGGAAGGAGGGAAGGATGTATTGAGGAAGAGGATGTATTGAGGAAGGAGGACAGGATATGTAGCAATACCTACTTGCGAGCTGCTGGTTTTGTTTCCTTTTACGTTCTGCAAAGCCAGGCAACATGCATTTTCTAACGCAAAGAAACAGTCCATTTGCTTTGTTTTTTGTATTTATTAGGGATTTCAACTTGGATAGGGAAATGGGCTTTGGGATGTCCAACGTGATTGAAGGATAACAAGAATGAGTACAGTTTTATTTTCTAGCACACAGCAAAATGACAGATATTTGATGGCATCCCAGCCAGAACCATGACAGTCTTTAGCAAAGTAATTCCCCTCCTAGGAATTCGGGGTCCCATGAGTGGATTTTTAGCAAAGTGACAACTTATAAGAGCTCTGGGTCCCCTTTGTGAACAAAATACCAGCCCACCTGGTTATGGTATCTGATCCCAGGACAAGGGATTGGGTAGGCAAAAAACTGCCACCTGAGGACTTGCCAAGAACTTTCATCTAGCGGACCTTTCCCTTATCGGCCCTGGGGGTTGTAGAGGTCCTCACACTGTCCTTGTCCTGCATCTAGAGATAGAAATGCTTTCAGGCCATCCCGATCAGTGTGCTTACAGTGAAGCACCCCCTCTTCCCTCCCAGTAAAACACTCCCAGCACACAGTTATCCCTTTGATCGCCCCTCACATTAACCCCTTCCTGCTCAGTGCTATTAGTACAGTCAGTGCTTTTTTTTGGTGACACCAAGTCAGTTCCCCCCCCAGTGTCAGAATGCCTGCCACAGTCCTGCTATAAGTCGCTGATCCAAAGAACAAATATATACCGCTCAGGCAAACAATCCATATCAATCCACAACAGGCGCAGGCTCTGGATCACCACCACACACGATGCAATAGGAAGAAGGGTCAGCCGCACACCGGAGGATAGATGAATATAGTGTGTATGTATCGATCCATAGGACACACAAAACACCAGGACATGAATACAGGACTTGTTAACGCGTTTCACACGACCGCGTGCTTAATCATCACACTATATTCCTCTATCCTCCGTTGTGCTGCTAACCCTTCTTCCTATTGCTTAAGTCGCTGATCGCCGCCATTACTAGCAGAAAAAAAAAAAACCCAAAAAACAGTATCTATATCACCATCTATAGACGCTATAACTTTCACGTAAACCAATTAGTTTACACGGATTGGGATTTTTTTTTTTAGCAAAGACACAAAGCAGAATACATTTTGACCTAAATTTTATGAAAAAAATCAGATTTTTACCAGACAAGTTTTATAGCAAAAAGTAAAAAAATATTGATTTTTTTCTCAAAATTGTTGGTCTTTTTTTTTTATAGCAGGCGAGGGGTTAAACAGACACCTAAGATGATCATAGTAGGATGTATGAATTTCATGCTGTGATCAGCCAGACTGCCTGCTGCCACCTGGTGGTTTGTGGCTGACTTGCAGATCTTTATGGCAGACAAATATAAAAACTCTTCTCACTTTATCCCAAAAAAAAAAGAAGAAAAACAGAATATTGTATCATACCGACCGTAATTTTCTTTTCCAGGAGCCTATCCATGGCACCATACCTGTGAAGCTCCGACCCAGACTCCTCCCTCAGGACTAATGAATATTATAAAAAAGAGAGACTTAGGCAGGCCAAACGCGGGTTGAATTCCGAATTATTTTTCGATCGAAAATCGATAACATCATTCGTTCTATAATCCGATGGTGCCACCAATGATGCTCCTTCAGGGGGTAGTGCTACACTAGTTTGGAAATGTAGAGTTTCCTTCCTATTGTTCTAGTATACCCTCATGGAAAAAAATATATCTGAAATATATTTTAAAAAAATTCTTCCCAAATATATTGACATATATTTGAAATGCTACAATTTTGGTCCGTATTCAATATATTTCAAAATTTATTTCAATAATTAAATAAATATATATATATATATATATATATATATATATATCTATTGCATGTTGAAATGCGTTTTTATTACAAAATATATGAAAAATATTTTTAAAAATACACTTCAAATATACTGTATGTCTATAAAAAATACAAATCTACATTTTTGGAATGCATTTACAAATATATGGAAAAAATATGTTAAAATTACTTTTTTATATGTTAATAAAAATCTGAAGAATATATAAAAAAAAATATATAATTTTAAAATATTTTTTTAAAATATATTTTTCAGATTTTTCTTTAACATATAAAAAGTCACTTACAGTGAAGGAAATGCGTATTTGCTCCCCGGCTGATTTTGAATGTTTTCCCCTCACACAGAAATGATCGATCTAACAATGGAATGTTCGGTGTAACACTGAGAGACAGAATACAACAACAAATTCAGCAGAAATGCGTCTAACAAATGATGACGGATCTGCATGTTCATGAGGGAAAGAAGGCTTTGATCCCCTTCACAAAACATGACTTAGTACTTGGTGGCAAATCCCTTGTTGGCAATCACAGAGGTCAGACGTTTCCTGGAGTTGGCCCCCAGGTTTGCACACATCTCAGGAGGGATTTTGGCCCACTCCTCTTGGCAGATCCTCTCCGAGTCATTAAGGTTTGGTGGCTGACGTTTGGCAACTCGAACTTTCAGCTCCTCCACAGATTTTCAGTCGGATTAAGGTCAGGAGACTGGCTAGGCCACTCCAGGACCTTAATGTGCTTCTTCTTGAGCTGCTCCTTTGTTTCCTTGGCCGTGTGTTTTGGGTCATTGTCATGCTGCAACACCCATCCACCACCCATTTTCAATGCCCTGGCTGAGGGAAGAAGGTTCTCACCCAAGATTTGAGGGTACATTGCCCCGTCCATCGTCCCTTTGATACGGTGCAGTTGTCCTGTCCCCTTAGCAAAAAAACACCCCCAAAGCAGAATGTTTCCACCACCATGTTTCACAGTTGGGATGGTGTTCTTGGGGTCATAGGCAGCATTCCTCCTCCTCCAAACACGGTGAGTTGAGTTGATGCCAAAGAGCTGGATTTTGGTCTCATCTGACCACAACACTTCCCACCAGTCCTCCTCGGCATCATTCAGATGTTCAGTGGCAGACTTCAGACAGGCCTGGACATGTGCTTTCATGAGCAGAGGGACCTTGCGGGCACTGCAGGATTTCAGTCCTTGTCGGCAGTAGTGTGTTACCAATTGTTTTCTTGGTGACTGTGGTCCCAGCTGCCTGGAGATCATTGACAAGATCCTCACGTGTAGTTCTGGGATGATTCCTCACTGTTCTCATGATCATTGACACTCCACAAGGTGAGATCTTGCATGGTGCACCAGACCTAGGGAGACTGACACTTGTTTTGTGTTTCTTCCATTTGTGAATGATTGCACCAACTGTTGTCACCTTCTCACCAAGCTGCTTGGCGATCGTTTGGTAGCCCAGTCCAGCCTTGTGTAGGTCTACCATCTTGTCCCTGACATCCTTGGACAGCTCTTTGGTCTTTGCCATGGTGGAGAGTTTGGAATCTGATGGTTTTGATTGCTCCTGTGGACAGGTGTCTTTTATAAAGGTAACACAAATGAGATTAGCAGCACTCCCTTTAAGAGACTGCTTCTAATCTCAGCTTGTTACCTGTATGAAAGACACCTGGTAGCCAGAAATCCTGCTGAATGATAGGGGATCAAATCCTTATTTCCCTCAAGAACATGCAGATCCGTCATCATTTGTTAGACGCATTTCTGCTGAATTTGTTGTTGTATTCTGTCTCTCAGTGTTACAATACACCGAACATTCGATTTTTACACCGATCATTTTTTTGTGAGGGGCGAACATTCAACATCGGCCGGGAGCAAATACACATTTCCGTCACTGTATTTTAACATATATCTGTAAATGCATTCCAAAAATGTAGATTTGTATTCTTAAAAAACATACGGTATATTTGAAATCTATATTTTCCTCCATGTGGGTATTTATGGGATGTGGCACCGTACGTCTGATCTTCGAGATGTGCTGATACATTTTTATACTGGGAAGTAAATGAAGAAATGTAACAAAAAAAGGGTTTAAAACGAGTAAAAGTGATTTGCTTTCCTATCGATTTACTAAAGCTAGCAGCATAAACTAAAATAATAACCATTGTTGACTGATAGAGTGAAGTTCTTCATCACAGGAAAGGCGACAGAAGCAATGGGAGGTTTGGACCAAAGGAAAGGATTGGGAGAGAGGCAGGAGAAGAGGGGAAGAGGAGAGAGAAGAAAAAAAAAAGACAACGGAAGAAACGTAAGCTGCTCTTTCTGATCTCGGTCCAAAGAACACACTTGTTGTGTCGGCACAACTGAATGCTCTAAGTGAAGAGATGTCTGCAGTCCCAAAAGACTCACAGAAGGGACTCCCCACCTCATCATCGCGTTCAGCAGCCCAAGCCTAGGGACCACGTCTGGTAGATGATGAACCCAGACAGAAGCTGCTCAAGGCAGAGGTAAGGACGTTCGACTTGCATTCGCTGACCATGAGGTATGAGGGAAAAAAGGGGAATGCTGGGGGGGGGGGGGGGGTCTAAGTCTCTCTTTTTTATAATATTCACTGGTCCTGAGGGAGAAGTCTGGGGGGGGGGGGGGGGGGGTGGTTAGGGAAGCTTCACGGGTATGCTGCCATGGAGGCACCAGGGTAAATGTTTTTGCTGGGGATGAAGTTTAGCCACTTGCCAACCGGACCGATTCTGACACTTCTTTCCTACATGTAAAAATGCTAAAAAATTACTTAAAATGTCCAAACATTATACACACTGCTCAAAATAATGATCTCAATGGTGGACAAATCTGCTGGATCTCTATACTGACATGGACGGGGGATGGACATGACGGGGGAACTGTGAGCAACGTAAGGATGCCCCATGGTTTGATGTCAAATGAAAATGATCGACCTACAGAGGACTGAATTCAAAGACACCCCGAAAATCAAAGTGAAAAATGATGCAACAGGCGAGTCCATTTTGCTGAAATGTCATTGCAACAACTCAGAATGGTCCTCAGTAGTCTGTGTGGCCCCCACGTGCTTGTATGCATGCCTGACAACGTCGGGGGAGGCTCCTAATGAGACCACGGATGGTGTCCTGGGGGATTTCCTCCCAGATCTGGACCAGAGCATCACTGAGCTCCTGGACAGTCTGAGGTGCAACCTGGCGGCGTCGGATGGACCGAAACATGACATCCCAGAGGGGTTCTATTGGATTTAGGTCAGGCGAGCGTGGGGGCCATTCAATGGTATCAATTCCTTCATCCTCCAGGAACTGCCTGCATACACTTGCCACATGAGGCCAGGCATTGTCTGCACCAGGAGGATCCCAGGACCCACTGCACCAGGAGGATCCCAGGACCCACTGCACCAGGAGGAACCCAGGACCCACTGCACCAGGAGGAACCCAGGACCCACTGCACCAGGAGGAACCCAGGACCCACTGCACCAGGAGGAACCCAGGACCCACTGCACCAGGAGGATCCCAGGACCCACTGCACCAAGAGGAACCCAGGACCCACTGCACCAGGAGGATCCCAGGACCCACTGCACCAAGAGGAACCCAGGACCTACTGCACCAGGAGGAACCCAGGACCCACTGCACCAGGAGGAACCCGGGACCCACCGCACCAGGAGGAACCCAGGACCCACTGCACCAGCGTAGGGTCTGACAATGGGTTGAAGGATTTCATCCCCATACCTAATGGCAGTCAGGGTGCCATTGTCCACCCTGTAGAGGTCTGTGTGTTCCTCCATGAATATGCCTCCCCAGACCATCACTGACCCACCACCAATACGGTCATACTGAACCATGTTACATGCTAGAGGACGTCGGGCCCTCAGGTCACCCTCATGAAGTCTGTTTCTGATTGTTTGGTCAGAGACATTCACACCAGTGGCCTGCTGGAGGTCATTCTGTAGGGCTCTGGCAGGGCTCATCCTGTTCCTCCTTGCACAAAGGAACAGATACCGGTCCTGCTGATGGGTTAAGGACCTTCTACGGCCCTGTCCAGCTCTCCTAGAGGAACTGCCTGTTTCCTGGAATCTCCTCCATGCTCTGGAGACTGTGCTGGGAGACACAGCAAACCTTCTGGCAATGGCAGGTATTGATGTGCCATCCTGGAGGAGTTGGACTACCTGTACAACCTCTGTAGGGTCCAGGTATGGCCTCATGCTACCAGTAGTGACACTGACCCGAGCCAAATGCAAAACTAGTGAAAAACAGTCAGAAGAGATGATTAGGGAAAATAATGTCAGTGACCTCCACCTGTAAAACCATTCCTGTTTTGGGGGTTGTCTCATTGTTGCCCATCTAGTGCACATGTTGTTAATTTCATGAACACCAAAGTAGCTGAAACTGATGAACATCCCCCTCTGCTACTTACCTGACCAGATCCATATCCCAGGAGTGTCATTGACTTGATGCTAGACTCGGATTAAAAAGTGTTCCTTTATTTTTTTAAGAGTGTATGTATATATTAGAAGAGGCCCTAAAGAATAAAATAGTGGGTTTTGCAATTTTTGTATGTCACACGGCATTTACGTACCAATTTTTTTGGGGAAAAAATACACTTTAATGAATTTTACTGCACACAAGCACAGTATAATTTTCAATTATTGTGTAAAATATAAAAGATGATGTTACGCCGAGTAAATAGATACCAAACATGTCATGCTTTAAAATTGCGCATAGCGGTGGAATGGCGCACCAAACTACTACACTTAAAAATCTCCATAAGCAACGCTTTAAACATTTTTGCAGGATACCAGTTTAGAATTACAGAGGAGATCTGGTGCTGGAATTAAAGTGTTACTAAACCCACAACAGTACAATCGGTCTGTAGATGCAGGAAAGCATGCTTGTTATACTCACTGTGGAACCTAAGGGGTTAATCCTCTGCATTGTGTAAAAAGGCTGTTTGATCCTGTCTTCTCTGATCCTCCCCTTTTTCAAGCGACCAACTCTTATCTTCAGACTGAACCGTAGGCATGCACATGCTCAGTTTGGTGTATATTGCTAGAGAGGGTTTTTTTTCTTGGGAGAGTGCATGTGATCAGCACAGAGACAATCAGCACTGTCCAGAGAGAGGATCAAGGGTTCTGCATCCTCCTAGAGCAGAAAGAAAACTCCTACAAGCTTTAACCAGTGCTCTGCTAGATACTGATAGAAGTCACAAGAGTGCTATATACAGGTGATGAGAAAAGGTATTTAGCAGTTCATATTTACTAAAATAATTGCATTTCCATGTTCTGTGTACTGTGGGAGACCAGATATAGTGAATGCGGGGTCCGGGGAGAGCGGATATAGTGAATGCGGGGTCCGGGGAGAGCGGATATAGTGAATGCAGGGTCCGGGAGACCGGATATAGTGAATGCAGGGTCCGGGGAGAGCGGATATAGTGAATGCGGGGTCTGGGGAGAGCGGATATAGTGAATGCGGGGTCCGGGGAGAGCGGATATAGTGAATGCGGGGTCCGGGGAGACCGGATATAGGGAATGCAGGGTCCAAGGAGAGCAGATATAGTGAATGCGGGTCCGGGGAGAGCGGATATAGTGAATG
The DNA here is from genome assembly GCA_951230385.1 of Staurois parvus. NCBI lineage: Eukaryota > Metazoa > Chordata > Amphibia > Anura > Ranidae > Staurois > Staurois parvus. The sequence continues at coordinate 83,531 of CATNWA010014343.1, read as the reverse complement.
CGGGTCCGGGGAGAGCAGATATAGTGAATGCGGGGTCCGGGGAGAGCGGATATAGTGAATGCGGGGTCCGGGGAGACCGGATATAGGGAATGCAGGGTCCAAGGAGAGCAGATATAGTGAATGCGGGGTCCGGGAGAGAGCGGATATAGTGAATGCGGGGTCCGGGGAGAGCGGATATAGTGAATGCGGGTCCGGGGAGAGCGGATATAGTGAATGCGGGGTCCGGGGAGAGCGGATATAGTGAATGCAGGGTCCAAGGAGAGCAGATATAGTGAATGCGGGGTCCGGGGAGAGCGGATATAGTGAATGCGGGGTCCGGGGGAGAGCGGATATAGTGAATGCGGGGTCCAAGAGAGCGGATATAGTGAATGCGGGGTCCGGGGAGAGCGGATATAGTGAATGCGGGGTCTGGGGAGAGCGGATGTAGTGAATGCAGGGTCCGGGGAGAGCGGATATAGTGAATGCGGGGTCCGGGGAGAGCGGATATAGTGAATGCGAGGTCCGGGAGACCGGATATAGTGAATGCGGGGTCCGGGAGAGAGCGGATATAGTGAATGCGGGGTCCGGGGAGAGCGGATATAGTGAATGCGGGGTCCGGGGAGAGCGGATGTAGTGAATGCAGGGTCCGGGGAGAGCGGATATAGTGAATGCGGGGTCCGGGAGAGCGGATATAGTGAATGCGGGGTCCGGGAGACCGGATATAGTGAATGCGGGGTCCGGGGAGAGCGGATATAGTGAATGCGGGGTCCGGGGAGAGCGGATATAGTGAATGCGGGGTACGGGGAGACCGGATATAGGGAATGCAGGGTCCAAGGAGAGCAGATATAGTGAATGCGGGGTCCGGGGAGAGCGGATATAGTGAATGCGGGGTCCGGGGAGACCGGATATAGGGAATGCAGGGTCCAAGGAGAGCAGATATAGTGAATGCGGGGTCCGGGAGACCGGATATAGTGAATGCGGGGTCCGGGGAGAGCGGATATAGTGAATGCGGGGTCCGGGGAGAGCGGATATAGTGAATGCGGGGTCCGGGGAGAGCGGATATAGTGAATGCAGGGTCCAAGGAGAGCAGATATAGTGAATGCGGGGTCCGGGAGAGCGGATATAGTGAATGCGGGGTCCGGGGAGAGCGGATATAGTGATTGCGGGGTCCGGGAGAGAGCGGATATAGTGAATGCGGGGTCCGGGAGAGCGGATATAGTGAATGCGGGGTCCGGGGAGACCGGATATAGTGAATGCAGGGTCAGGGGTTTAGTAACACTTTAAAGGGACTTTAAAGGGAGTGACTTTCAGCTGATTGACAGCCTCAACTCTGTTCCTGTGTGCTGTGTGGAGAAGGGCGTGTCCCTTCCCTCCAATCAGCTCTCACTGAGCTCTGCCTGCTGTAACTTCAGCTACCCATCCCCTGCTTTCTGACAGCTCAGACAAGCTGTATAAATTCTAGACTTGGAATGGCTGTAGAGGAGAAAATACTACAGAAAAACAGATACAACTTATGTAGGAGGATGTTTCATCTCTGTGTATCACCTGAGACCAATCACTGGGTATATGTAAGGGTTTATAACCACTTTAAACCTCTAGATAATAAACTGGCCCATGCAGTTTACTCAAACCACAAACACTTATCACATAAAATGCTCAGAGGAAGTCAACCTCCTGAAGAGAAATAAGGAGACCCTTTCAGAAAATGCTAGTCGCCTGTCTGTTATGCTGGTCCTCTGGCTTCAATCCCCTAAACAAGGATGTAAATAAGGAACGTTAGAGGATAGTCAGGAGTTTTTGTGGGTCAGGGACTTGACGTACTGAAGCCAGAGGGTCAGCATGACAGCCAGGCACCTAGCATTAGGAGAAGGAGATTTCAGCAGTGGTATCTCTCATGGTCAATAACAATCCTTTGTTTCATTACGTATCTGTACATATTCTATTTTTCTCTCTAAGCGATGCATGCAAGTCTCTGCATGTGTTTTTAGGGCTTGCCAATGCACTTCCTTATCCCCTGCAGGCGGTGACACTGGAGCCGAACATACACACATGAACCATGCTCTTATTGCACTACATACAGGCTTTCCTTATACCTACAGTTATCTTCCTAAAAGGTAAGAAATTCAGTTCCTGGTTCTGTTGTCTCTCTGTGCTGTGTCTGGTTCTGTAGGCTCTCCATGCTGTGTCTGGTTCTGTAGGCTCTCTGTGCTGTGTCTGGTTCTGTAGGCTCTCCATGCTATGTCTGGTTCTGTAAGCTCTGTGCTGTGTCTGGTTCTGTAGGCTCTCCATGCTATGTCTGGTTCTGTAAGCTCTGTGCTGTGTCTGGTTATGTAGGCTCTCCATGCTATGTCTGGTTATGTAGGCTCTCCATGCTATGTCTGGTTCTGTAGGCTCTCTGTGCTGTGTCTGGTTCTCTAAGCTCTCTGTGCTGTGTCTGGTTCTGTAGGCTCTCTGTGCTGTGTCTGGTTCTGTAGGCTCTCTGTGCTGTGTCTGGTTATGTAGGCTCTCCATGCTATGTCTGGTTCTGTAGGCTCTCTGTGCTGTGTCTGGTTATGTAGGCTCTCCATGCTATGTCTGGTTATGTAGGCTCTCCCATGCTATGTCTGGTTCTGTAGGCTCTCTGTGCTGTGTCTGGTTCTCTAAGCTCTCTGTGCTGTGTCTGGTTCTGTAGGTTCTCTGTGCTGTCTGGTACTGTTGGCTGTCTGTGCAGTGACTGGTTCTATAGGCTCTCCATGCTTTGTTTAGGTCTGTAGGCTCTCCATGCTGTGTCTGGTTCTGTAGGTTCTGTGCTGTGTCTGGTCCTGTAGCCTCTCTGTGCTGTGTCTGGTTCTGTAGCCTCTCTGTGCTGTGTCTGGTTCTGTAGCCTCTCTGTGCTGTGTCTGGTTCTGTAGCCTCTCTGTGCTATGTCTGGTTCTGTAGCATCTCTGTGCTGTGTCTGGTTTTCTAGGCTGTCTGTGCTTCTGTGCTGTGTCTGGTTCTGTAGCCTCTCTGTGCTGTGTCTGGTTCTGTTGGCTGACTGTGCTGTGTCTGGTTCTGTAGGCTCTCTGTGCTGTGTCTGGTTCTGTAGCCTCTCTGTGCTGTGTCTGGTTCTGTAGGCTCTCTGTGCTGTGTCTGGTTCTGTAGGCTCTCCGTGCTGTGTCTTGTTCTGTAGGCTCTCTGTGCAGTGTCTGGTTCTGTAGGCTCTCTGTGCTGTGTCTGGTTCTGTTGGCTGTCTGTGCTGTGTCTGGTTCTGTAGGCTCTCTGTGCTGTGTCTGGTTCTATTGGCTGTCTGTGCTGTGTCTGGTTCTGTAGGCTCTCTGTGCTGTGTCTGGTTCTGTAGGCTCTGTGCTGTGTCTGGTTCCGTAGGCTCTCCATGCTTTATCTAGTTCTGTAGGCTCTCAGTGCTGTGTCTGGTTCTGTAGACTCTCTGTGCTGTGTCTGGTTCTGTAGACTCTCTGTGCTGTGTCTGGTTCTGTAGGCTCTCCATGCTGTGTCTGGTTCTGTAGGCTCTGTGCAGTGTCTGGTTCTGTAGGCTCTCCAATTTTATTTAGTTCTGTAGGCTCTCAGTGCTGTGTCTGGTTCTTTAGACTCTCTGTGCTGTGTCTGGTTCTGTAGGTTCTCTGTGCTGCGTCTGGTTCTTTAGACTCTCTGTGCTGTGTCTGGTTCTGTAGGCTCTCTGTGCTGTGTCTGGTTCTGTAGGCTCTCCGTGCTGTGTCTGGTTCTCTAAGCTCTCTGTGTGCTGTGTCTGGTTCTGTAGGCTCTCTGTGCTGTTTCTGGTTCTGTAGGCTCTCTGTGCTGTGTCTGGTTCTGTAGGCTCTCCGTGCTGTGCCTGGTTCTGTAGGCTCTCTGTGCTGTGTCTGGTTCTGTAGGCTCTCCGTGCTGTGTCTTGTTCTCTAACCTCTCTGTGCTGTGTCTGGTTCTGTAGGCTCTCTGTGCTGTGTCTGGTTCTCTAACCTCTCTGTGCTGTGTCTGGTTCTGTAGGCTCTCCGTTCTGTGTCTGGTTCTGTAGGCTCTCTGTGCTGTGTCTGGTTCTGTAGGCTCTCCGTGCTGTGTCTTGTTCTCTAACCTCTCTGTGCTGTGTCTGGTTCTGTAGGCTCTCTGTGCTGTGTCTGGTTCTCTAACCTCTCTGTGCTGTGTCTGGTTCTGTAGGCTCTCTGTGCTGTGTCTGGTTCTGTAGGCTCTCTGTGCTGTGTCTGGTTCTGTAGGCTCTCCGTTCTGTGTCTGGTTCTGTAGGCTCTCCGTGCTGTGTCTTGTTCTCTAACCTCTCTGTGCTGTGTCTGGTTCTGTAGGCTCTCTGTGCTGTGTCTGGTTCTCTAACCTCTCTGTGCTGTGTCTGGTTCTGTAGGCTCTCCGTGCTGTGTCTGGTTTTCTGTAGGCTCTCCGTGCTGTGTCTGGTTCTGTAGGCTCTCTGTGCTGTGTCTGGTTCTGTAGACTCTCCGTGCTGTGTCTTGTTCTCTAAGCTCTCTGTGCTGTGTCTGGTTCTGTAGGCTCTCCGTGCTGTGTCTTGTTCTCTAACCTCTCTGTGCTGTGTCTGGTTCTGTAGGCTCTCCGTTCTGTGTCTGGTTCTGTAGGCTCTCTGTGCTGTGTCTGGTTCTGTAGGCTCTCTGTGCTGTGTCTGGTTCTGTAGGCTCTCTGTGCTGTGTCTGGTTCTGTAGGCTCCCCATGCTGTGTCTTGTTCTCTAACCTCTCTGTGCTATGTCTGGTTCTGTAGGCTCTCCGTTCTGTGTCTGGTTCTGTAGGCTCTCCGTGCTGTGTCTGGTTCTCTAAGCTCTCTGTGCTGTGTCTGGTTCTGTAGGCTCTCCGTGCTGTGTCTTGTTCTCTAAGCTCTCTGTGCTGTGTCTGGTTCTGTAGGCTCTCCGTGCTGTGTCTTGTTCTCTAACCTCTCTGTGCTGTGTCTGGTTCTGTAGGCTCTCCGTTCTGTGTCTGGTTCTGTAGGCTCTCTGTGCTGTGTCTGGTTTTGTAGGCTCTCTGTGCTGTGTCTGGTTCTGTAGGCTCTCTGTGCTGTGTCTGGTTCTGTAGGCTCTCCATGCTGTGTCTTGTTCTCTAACCTCTCTGTGCTATGTCTGGTTCTGTAGGCTCTCCGTTCTGTGTCTGGTTCTGTAGGCTCTCCGTGCTGTGTCTGGTTCTCTAAGCTCTCTGTGCTGTGTCTGGTTCTGTAGGCTCTCCGTGCTGTGTCTTGTTCTCTAACCTCTCTGTGCTGTGTCTGGTTCTGTAGGCTCTCTGTGCTGTGTCTTGTTCTCTAACCTCTCTGTGCTGTGTCTGGTTCTGTAGGCTCTCTGTGCTGTGTCTTGTTCTCTAACCTCTCTGTGCTGTGTCTGGTTCTGTAGGCTCTCTGTGCTGTGTCTGGTTCTCTAAGCTCTCTGTGCTGTTTCTGGTTCTGTAGACTCTCTGTGCTGTGTCTGGTTCTGTAGGCTCTCTGTGCTGTGTCTGGTTCTGTAGGCTCTCTATGCTGTGTCTGGTTATGTAAGCTCTTTGTTGTGTTTGGTTCTGTAGGCTCTCCATGCTGTGTCTGGTTATGTAGGCTCTCCATGCTATGTCTGGTTCTGTAAGCTCTCTGTGCTGTGTCTGGTTATGTAGGCTCTCCATGCTATGTCTGGTTCTGTAAGCTCTCTGTGCTGTGTCTGGTTCTGTAGGCTCTCTGTGCTGTGTCTGGTTATGTAGGCTCTCCATGTGCTGTGTCTGGTTCTGTAGGCTCTCTGTGCTGTGTCTGGTTATGTAGGCTCTCCATGCTATGTCTGGTTCTGTAGGCTCTCTGTGCTGTGTCTGGTTCTCTAAGCTCTCCGTGCTGTGTCTGGTTCTGTAGGCTCTCTGTGCTGTGTCTGGTTCTGTAGGCTCTCCATGCTATGTCTGGTTCTGTAGGCTCTCTGTGCTGTGTCTGGTTCTGTAAGCTCTCTGTGCTGTGTCTGGTTCTGTAGGTTCTCTGTGCTGTGTCTGGTTCTGTTGGCTGTCTGTGCAGTGACTGGTTCTATAGGCTCTCCATGCTTTGTTTGTAGGTCTGTAGGCTCTCCATGCTGTGTCTGGTTCTGTAGGCTCTGTGCTGTGTCTGGTTCTGTAGCCTCTCTGTGCTGTGTCTGGTTCTGTAGCCTCTCTGTGCTGTGTCTGGTTCTGTAGTATCTCTCTGTGCTGTGTCTGGTTCTCTAGCCTCTCTGTGCTATGTCTGGTTCTGTAGCATCTCTGTGCTGTGTCTGGTTCTTTAGACTTCTAGGCTGTTCTGTGCTTCTGTGCTGTGTCTGGTTCTGTAGCTCTCTGTGCTGTGTCTGGTTCTGTTGGCTGACTGTGCTGTGTCTGGTTCTGTAGGCTCTCTGTGCTGTGTCTGTCTGTGTCTGTGCTGTAGCTTCTCTGTGCTGTGTCTGGTTCTGTAGGCTCTCTGTGCTGTGTCTGGTTCTGTAGGCTCTCCGTGCTGTGTCTTGTTCTGTAGGCTCTCTGTGCTGTGTCTGGTTCTTTAGACTCTCTATGATGTGTCTGGTTCTGTTGTGCTGTCTGTGCTGTGTCTGGTTCTGTAGGCTCTCTGTGCTGTGTCTGGTTCTATTGGCTGTGTCTGTTCTGTGTGCTGGTTGGTTCTGTAGGCTCTCTGTGCTGTGTCTGGTTCTGTAGGCTCTGTGCTGTGTCTGGTTCCGTAGGCTCTCCATGCTTTATCTAGTTCTGTAAGGCTCTCAGTGCTGTGTCTGGTTCTGTAGACTCTCTGTGCTGTGTCTGGTTCTGTAGACTCTCTGTGCTGTGTCTGGTTCTGTAGGCTCTCCATGCTGTGTCTGGTTCTGTAGGCTCTCTGTGCAGTGTCTGGTTCTGTAGGCTCTCCAATTTTATTTAGTTCTGTAGGCTCTCAGTGCTGTGTCTGGTTCTTTAGACTCTCTGTGCTGTGTCTGGTTCTGTAGGTTCTCTGTGCTGCGTCTGGTTCTGTAGACTCTCTGTGCTGTGTCTGGTTCTGTAGGCTCTCTGTGCTGTGTCTGGTTCTGTAGGCTCTCCGTGCTGTGTCTGGTTCTCTAAGCTCTCTGTGCTGTGTCTGGTTCTGTAGGCTCTCTGTGCTGTTTCTGGTTCTGGTTCTGTAGGCTCTCTGTGCTGTGTCTGGTTCTGTAGGCTCTCCGTGCTGTGCCTGGTTCTGTAGGCTCTCTGTGCTGTGTCTGGTTCTGTAGGCTCTCCGTGCTGTGTCTGTTGTTCTCTAACCTCTCTGTGCTGTGTCTGGTTCTGTAGGCTCTCTGTGCTGTGTCTGGTTCTCTAACCTCTCTGTGCTGTGTCTGGTTCTGTAGGCTCTCCGTTCTGTGTCTGGTTCTGTAGGCTCTCTGTGCTGTGTCTGGTTCTGTAGGCTCTCCGTGCTGTGTCTTGTTCTGTAGGCTCTCCGTGCTGTGTCTTGTTCTCTAACTCTCTGTGCTGTGTCTGGTTCTGTAGGCTCTCTGTGCTGTGTCTGGTTCTCTAACCTCTCTCTGTGCTGTGTCTGGTTCTGTAGGCTCTCTGTGCTGTGTCTGGTTCTGTAGGCTCTCTGTGCTGTGTCTGGTTCTGTAGGCTCTCCGTGCTGTGTCTTGTTCTCTAACCTCTCTGTGCTGTCTTGTTCTGGTAACTCTCTGTAGTGTCTGGTTCTGTAGGCTCTCTGTGCTGTGTCTGGTTCTCTAACCTCTCTGTGCTGTGTCTGGTTCTGTAGGCTCTCCGTGCTGTGTCTGGTTCTGTAGGCTCTCCGTGCTGTGTCTGGTTCTGTAGGCTCTCTGTGCTGTGTCTGGTTCTGTAGGCTCTCCGTGCTGTGTCTTGTTCTCTAAGCTCTCTGTGCTGTGTCTGGTTCTGTAGGCTCTCCGTGCTGTGTCTTGTTCTCTAACCTCTCTGTGCTGTGTCTGGTTCTGTAGGCTCTCCGTTCTGTGTCTGGTTCTGTAGGCTCTCTGTGCTGTGTCTGGTTCTGTAGGCTCTCTGTGCTGTGTTCTGGTCTCTGTAGGTGTCTCTCTGTGCTGTGTCTGGTTCTGTAGGCTCCCCATGCTGTGTCTTGTTCTCTAACCTCTCTGTGCTATGTCTGGTTCTGTAGGCTCTCCGTTCTGTGTCTGGTTCTGTAGGCTCTCCGTGCTGTGTCTGGTTCTCTAAGCTCTCTGTGCTGTGTCTGGTTCTGTAGGCTCTCCGTGCTGTGTCTTGTTCTCTAAGCTCTCTGTGCTGTGTCTGGTTCTGTAGGCTCTCCGTGCTGTGTCTTGTTCTCTAACCTCTCTGTGCTGTGTCTGATTGTTCTCTCCGTAGGCTCTCCGTTTGTGCTGTGTCTGGTTCTGTAGGCTCTCTGTGCTGTGTCTGGTTTTGTAGGCTCTCTGTGCTGTGTCTGGTTCTGTAGGCTCTCTGTGCTGTGTCTGGTTCTGTAGGCTCTCCATGCTGTGTCTTGTTCTCTAACCTCTCTGTGCTGTATGTCTGTGTCTGTAGGCTCTCCGTTCTGTGTCTTGTTCTGTAGGCTCTCTGTGCTGTGTCTGGTTCTGTAAGCTCTCTGTGCTGTGTCTGGTTCTGTAGGCTCTCTGTGCTGTGTCTTGTTCTGTAGGCTCTCTGTGCTGTGTCTTGTTCTCTAACCTCTCTGTGCTGTGTCTGGTTCTGTAGGCTCTCTGTGCTGTGTCTTGTTCTCTAACCTCTCTGTGCTGTGTCTGGTTCTGTAGGCTCTCTGTGCTGTGTCTTGTTCTCTAACCTCTCTGTGCTGTGTCTGGTTCTGTAGGCTCTCTGTGCGTGCTGTGTCTGGTTCTGTAGTTCTCTAAGCTCTCTGTGCTGTGTCTGGTTCTGTAGGCTCTCTCTCGTGCTGTTTCTAACCTTCTGTGCTGTGTCTCTCTCTCCGTGCTGTGTCTGGTTCTCTAGGCTCTCTGTGCTGTGTCTGGTTCTGTAGGCTCTCTGTGCTGTGTCTTGTTCTGTAACCTCTCTGTGCTGTGTCTGGTTCTGTAGGCTCTCCGTGCTGTGTCTGGTTCTCTAAGCTCTCCGTTCTGTGTCTGGTTCTTTAGGCTCTCTGTGCTGTGTCTGGTTCAGTAGGCTCTCCGTCTGTGCTGTGTTCTGTAGGCTCTCTGTGCTGTGTATGGTTCTGTAGGCTCTCTGTGCTGTGTCTGGTTCCATAGGTTATTGGCATTATTATAAAACGTACATTTTTTCACATTAGGAAGTAGCTGTGAAATCAGCAGACCCTTTCTAAAATACTATGAAACCCTATCGTACGACAGGATGAGCCTTCTCCAAAGTCATCAGCGGTCAAAAAGAGCTACAAATGAAGAAGAAAAAACAATAACCCTGGACCTTGCCGCCTATAATAGGTACTGATCTTAAACACCGGGGAGCTGAGTCACTGAGGCAGGCCACACATGCATGGATTATTTATTTATTTGATCTGGTTGACATCTATGTTGAGGTCCGGGTCTCCTCTTTCTTATGTGTTTTTGTTTCATTTCAGCTCATTTGTACATTTAGTGCAGCATTTTGCTCTTTTAGTGTGAATGGGTCCATCAGCGCACTCTTCTGAAAGCTGAACATTTGGCTGGATCAGACTATTGGATTGAAACGCGTCAGCACATCAGTAGACCAGCAAGGTGGTGTAATCTGATTGTAAAATCTCCATTAGATTGATCAACAATTATTCAGTACATGAGATTGCCTGATTGGATATAAATGAAATAAACAGATTTCAGGTATACATTTCTGGTACATACTGTAGTTGTGTGGAACATGTTTGGATAGTTTTAGGAATGTTTCCATTGGATTCTGACCATTTTTGTTTCCAAATTATGTGGGAAATGAGGGGGCACTCAGAGGCGCAGCTTGAAGCTTGTGGACCCGATGTGAAAGTTGACCCGGGCCCCAGGGGTGTATTTACCACAAGGCAAACAAGGCAGTTGCCTAGGGCGGCATTTTTCGAGGGGGGGGGCAGCACTTCCCCCTGGAAGAAGGGACACTTGTGTCATGGGGACCAGCTGCGGACTGCTTGATGTGTATGCAGAGCCCGACTCTCAATCCCAGGGATGTCTGGAGCTGTGAAGGTGAGTGACTTTCTCTTCAAGGGGGGGATGTGTGTTAGTGGAAGGATCTTTCGGGGGGGGGGCAGGGGTGTTGTTGGTCAATGTCAGGCTCTCCCTGCGGGGGGGGGGGGGGGGCAATTTTTGTGTCTTGCCTAGGGCAGCAGAAAACCTAAATACACCACTGCAGGACCCCCCCACTCCCACCTAAAGCTTCCACCGCACGCCAAAATACTGCAAGTGGCTGAAGAGGATTTTTCAGATCTTTATTTCCATACTGACGGTAATTCAAGTGATTTTGGAGAAACTGTCCGCATTTTAGCATACCTCTACAAATCTTTTGGATACCATGGATCAGAGACAGTCAACCTTTGAGAAGTGAAGATCTACCTGAACCTGAAAGAGATCAAAGATTATCGTGGTTTGGCGCTGTTTTTAAAAAAAAAGAAATGACCTAACAAGGCCTAACTAAATAGTACGGAAAACGTAGATAAATATGATGTCATTGTAAAGATATAAACAGCCTACCTTAAAGTGGAGCTCCACCCAAAAGCTCTGCTTTAAGTCTTTGTCCCCCGCTCCCCATTAAGGATTGGCACCTTTGGGGAGCGGGTACCCGAATTTGATCGCCTGAGGCGATCGGAAGCAGAAGTTGTCCCCCTCCCTCCCTTCCCGTAGTCTTTTGGGACACATCACAGGTCCCAGAAGACTACGGGAGCATTCACAAAGTGCAGCGCTTCTCACGCATGCGTAGAGGGCACCCGGCTGTGAAGCCACAAGCTGTCACAGGGGGGTGCCCACACTGAAGATTCTGGCATCGGGGGAGAGAAGACGGCCGGTGAAACCAGCCGTGGTGAGGACACCGCTGGACCGAGGGACAGGTAAGTGACTGTATTTTAGAAGTCAGCAGCTACAGTTTTTGTAGCTGCTGATTTTTATTTATTTTTTTTCAGCTGGAACTTCGCTTTAAGAAAGGACAGTGTCAGTCATTAGTGCAGTAGATAGTGTCAGTAGGGCAGTGGATAACGTGTGGATGGTGTCACTAGAGTAGTGAACGTTTCAGTAGGGCAGTGAATGATTCAGTAGGGCAGTGGAGGGTCAGTGGATGATATCAGTAGGGCAGTGGATGTGTCAGTAGGGTGGATGTGTGGATGTATCAGTCAGTGGATGTGTCAGGGCAGTGGATGATATCAGTAGGGCAGTGGATGTGTCAGTAGGGCAGTGGATGATGTAGGGCAGTGTCAGTAGGGCAGTGGATGTGTCAGTAGGGCAGTGGATGATATCAGTAGGGCAGTGGATGATATCAGTAGGGCAGTGGATGTGTCAGTAGGGCAGTGGATGTGTCAGTAGGGCAGTGGATGATCTCAAATGAGCAATGGATAATGCCACTAGGGAAGTGGATGTATCTTTAGAGCCATGGATGCATCAACAGAGCAGTGGATATCACTAGTAGAGCAGTGGATGTGTCAGTAGGGCCATGGATGCATCGACAGAGCAGTGGATAATGCCAGTAGGGGAGTGGATGATGCCAGTAGAGCAGTGGATAACGCCAGTAGGGCAGTGGATGATGTCAGTAGGGCAGTGGATGTGTCAGTAGGGCAGTAGGGCAGTGGATGACGTCAGTAGGGGCAGTGGATGACGTCAGTAGGGCAGTGGATGATGTCAGTAGAGCAGTGGATAATGTCAGTAGGGCAGTGGATGATCCCAGTAGAGCAGTGGATGACGTCAGTAGGGCAGTGGATGATGTCAGTAGGGCAGTGGGATGATCCCAGTAGAGCAGTGGATGACGTCAGTAGGGCAGTGGATGATAACGCCAGTAGTAGGGGGCAGTGGATGATCTCAGTAGAACAGTGGATAATGGCAGCACAATTTTTTTAGCAGCCCTGTTGGGGGCTTTGGTGAAATATCAGGAGTCTAAATAAACCTCTTATGTCACACTTTTGAGGAAAACCTAAAGCAAAAACCAAAACCATTCACAAACCAAAAGCATAGTAAAAACAGTTTACTATGCTTCAGCTTTGAATAGACTCAGGATCGATTGGTTCTGATCACTCTCTGTGTTCATTCAGGAAAGGAAGGGGCTGGTAAATATATAATTAAATGACAATATATCCTGTACAGCAATGGTTTATGCTATATACACTATATTTCCAAAAGTATTGGGCCGCCGGCACACATGACCTTTAATGGCCCCTCCCAGTCTTAGTCCATAGGGTTCAATATTGAGTTGGCCCCGCCCTTTGCAGCTATAACAGCTTCAAATCTTCTGGGAAGGCCGTCCACAAGGTTTAGGAGGGTGTCTATGGGAAGGTTGGACCATTCTTCCAGAAGCACATTTGTCAGGTCAGGCACTGATGTCGGGGGAGGAGGCCTGGCTCGCACTCTCCACTCTAATTCATCCCAAAGGTGTTCTATGGGGTTGAGGTCAGGACTCTGTGCAGGCCAGTCAAGTTCCTCCACCCCAAACTGGCCCCTCCATGTCTTTATGGACCTTGCTTTGTGCACTGGTGCGCAGTCGGTTGGAACAGGAAGGAACACTTTCTACAAAGTTGGGAGCATGAAATTGTCCAAAATGTCTTGGTATGCTGATGTCTTAAGAGTTCCATTCACTGGAACTAGGGGGTCAAGCCCAACCCCTGAAAAACAACCCCACACCGTAGTCCCCCCTCCACCAAACCTTACACTTGGCACAATGAAGTCAGGCAAGTACTGTTCTCCTGGCAACCGCCAAACCCAGACACGTCCAGTCCATTGGATTGCCAGACAGAAAAGCGTGATTGGTCACTCCAGAGAACACGTCTCCACTGCTCTAGAGTCCAGTGGCGGCGTGCTTTACACCACAGCAACCGACACTTTGCATTGTACTTGGTGATGGAAGGCTTGGTTGCAGCTGCTCGGCCATGGAAAAACCCATTCCATGAAGCTCTCTATGCACTGTTGTTGGGCTCATCTGCAGGTCACACCAAGTTTGGAGGTCTTTATTGACTCTGCAGACAGTTGGCGACTTCTGCGCACTGTGCGCTTCAGCATGCGCTGACCCCGCCCTGTCATGTGACGCGGCCTACCACTTGGTGGCTGAGTGGCTGTTGTTCCCAGTTGCTTCCACTTTGTTATAATCCCACTAACAGTTGAGCGTGGAATATTTAGTAGCCAGGAAATGTCACAGATGGACTTATTGCCCAGGTGGCCACCTATCACGGGACCACGCTTGGAGTCACTGAGCTCCTGAGAGCGACCCATTCTTTCACCAATGTTTGTAGAAGCCGTCTGCATGCCCAGGGGCTTGATTGTATACACCTGTGTCCATGGAGGGGATTGGAACACCTGAATCACATGATATGGAGGGGATTGGAACACCTGAATCACATGATTGGAAGGGGATTGGAACACCTGAATCACATGATTGGGAGGGGATTGGAACACCCTGAATCACATGATATGGAGGGGATTGGAACACCTGAATCACATGTATGGAGGGGATTGGAACACCTGAATCACATGATTGGGAAGGGATTGGAACACCTGAATCCAATGGAGGGCGGGCCCAATACCTTTGGCAATATTATTATATATATATGTATGTTTTATTTTTTTTTTTGCAATATTTTTTTCCATGAAAGAGGAGTTAGGTTTTAAAACGATTTGTTGCATATATACAGAGAGAGTTCTCAGGAATAAACAAGCATATGCGTTTTTCTACTTCCCTCCAGCAAGCCGGGAATATTGAATATGAACTTTGCATCTCTGTATTTCTTTCCAGAAAATTTGCACTGATGTTAAGAAGGGATAGCGGCATTTTTGCAGATGATTTTTCCGTCATGTCACATGATCAGCCGCTACCGGTGGATATCTCTTTTGTCTACAAGGGCAGTCTTAAAGGTAAGGAACAGCCAGCAAGTCCACAATCCAATCACTGGTCTACACTGGAGTCCAAGCTTTGTCATCCATAATGCTAACTAAAGGCAACACCAGGGGCGGACTGACCATTTGGAAACTCGGGCACTGCCCGAGGGCCCGGGGTCAGTAGGGGGCCCCGTGAGATGCCCCTGGTACCTTTTTCATGGGCTTTTTTGAGTTTGGGCAAGGACACAGGGGCCCCATGATCCCCTATTGCCCGGGGGCCCCATGAATTGTCACTCTGCCCCTGGGCAACACTTTAGTTTTAATTTTGGATGGAGAAAGAGAAGGTTACAACCCTTGTCAGGTTTTTTTTTAAACCAACTATACGTGAATACATTATAAAATGTATTTTTTAAATACAAGCAGTGTAACTATCCGAATGTGACCTGCTATTAACAGTCCCGAGGAGATGTTATCATGCTGATAGGAGGAGAGAGCAGAGGGACAGAGAAATGAGCTCATCACTGTGCTGCTTCTCCTTTCATTGGCCATTCACAGGCTGGGGGCGGGTTCAGGATGACCTGGGCTCAGAAGGAGGTTGATTGAACGATGCTGGACATATGACTGAGGACATCTAGTGGTGGATAAAAGAACTGCAGGGGAAATCATTGCATTGAAAGTGAATATTGCAGCAAAAGCTGGTTCCTGTATTTTAGCTTTTAACCAGTTCAGCTCTTTGTACATCCAAAGAGTGAACCTTTAATCACAAGCTGATGGCAGCCATTTACTTTTTTGTTCATCCGGCTACCGGCTTGAAATTGAATGTGACGCAGCAGCTCCAATCACTTTCACAGAGCCGGCAGCGCAGTCGCCTCCCCCTCCCACTGGCACCCCCCTTCCTCCCCCTCTTCCCGTGGTTCCCGGGATCTCTGCTCTCACCGGAACCCCGGAACACAACTGCCGGATAGGGGAGGGAGAGCGCTGGGAGACCGAGGCAAATTCATACCTCAATCTCACACGTGATGTCACTTCTGGTTTCAGATTCACCCTGTCCTGGCCAGTACAGCCAGGGGACACCTCTAACAAAGCCGATCTGTGATTGGTTAGATGGTGTGAAGAACAGGAAAAATATTGGGGTCTTTTAGACCCCTAATGTCGCCATAAAGAGTACCTGTCACCTGCCCAGTGCTATCACATGTGGGTTTATAAGGTAAAAATAATTTTTAAAAAAATTTAAATTATAATAAAATAAATTAAAATATTGAGAAAATTCCCCTCCCCCGTTGTGCCACACACCTGCGCAAATACAAGCCCAGTGTGTGCACGCGTATGTAAACTGCGGTCGTACCACACGTGCGACATTGCCGCGAACGTCAGAGTGAGAACAATCGTTCTAGCACAAGAGCTCCTGGTTAACTCTAAACTGATGAGCTGCAAATGCTATTAAAGCGTCACTTATGGTGATTTTCGGGCTCCATAGTTTTTGGCGATATCATGGGCGCACCATATTTTGAGACATGGAGTGTATGGTATCTACTTACTCGATGCAACCTCCTCTTTTATATTTTAATCGAAAATGGGTATTCTTTTGTGTGTGTTTTTGCACTAAAACTCATTTTCTGATATTTTTTTCCTGAAAATTTGCGATAAATAAATAAGTAGCGCAAATATCGTGTGACATAAAAATTTGTGAATATCACCTTTTTTATTCTACAGGTCCTCTGCTTTCAGAAAAAAAAAAAAAAAAAAAAAAAAAAAATATATATATATATATATATATATATATATAAAATGTTTCTGGGGGTTAAAGTAATTTTATTGGCAACATTTTAGATTTTTACATGTATGCGAAAAATAAAAACAATGGTTCTGCAGCCAAACTGGCTAATGGGCCGTTCATTGTTATCTTTTTTTTTTTTCTGCTTAGAATTTAAATTCATAATCTTACAAACAAAATAAGAGCACTACATGATTTTTAGGATGTTATTTGCTTTTATACATGTCATATAACCAGGGCTTTTTTTCTCAGCGAATAGGTGCAGGTACTCCCCCATTCCGAGTCACCCTTTGTCTCTGCCCCCTACCTAGTATTGCCCCTTTTAGAGAATACAGAACCAAGTATCATATTGTGGTGCTATGAAACTTTGTATGGAATTTACTGATAACAAAAAAGCTGTCAAATAGATCTCCTGCTGCCAGCAACAGTAGATCCCCCCAGCAACAATAGATCCACAACAGCAACAATAGATCCACACCACCAACAATAGACCCCCCACCATCAATAATAGATCTCCCAGCAGCCAACATCGATAGACCCTCCAACAGCCAGCAACAACAGACCCCTCAGCAATAATAGATTCCCTACCGGCAACTATAACCACCCCCCAGGGGTGTATTTACCACAAAGCAAACAAGGCACTTGCCTAGGGTGGCATTTTTCAGGGGGGCAGCACCTTCCCCCAGAAGTAAGGATGGAAGAAGGGACACGCGCACCATGGGAACCAGGTGGGATCTAAGAGAGGCTGCGGGGGGCTTGATGGTGTATGTAGAGCCTGGCTCTCATTCCCGGGGATGTCCGGAGCTGTGAAGATGGGTGTATTTCACTCTATCGCCAGGGAGGGGGGGGGGGGAATAATGGAAGGCTCTCAAAGGTGGGGGGCATGGGTGTTGTTGGTCAATGTCAGGCTCTCTCTGGGGGAGGGGGGTGGTGTTGGTAGGTGTCCATGGGGGGAGACGATTTTTGTGTTGCCTGGGGCAGCACAAAACCTAAATACACCGCTGTCACCCCCCATAACAATAAATCCCCACCAACAGCAATAGACCCTCCAGCAGGTAGAATCAATAGACCCTCCAGCACAACCCAGGACCCCTTGACACTAGATACATTTAATTCCCCCGCATTCCTGCTGAAAAAAAGTCCTGCATGTAACACCGGTGTTCGATTTATGTCACTTAGGTGAGAACGACTCCTTGTGTCACGGTTCCATCATCAATGGATATTTCAGTGGATCCATCCATACAAGGAATGGGACTTTTTATGTTGAATATGAAGAAAACCACAATGGCTCAATAGATTCCTATATTTATCATGAGTCAGATATTGGTAAGTAATTTTAAAGTGGACCTATCAGCGACCTTAAAGTATATGTGAAGGTTTTTAATGCTGTCTGTGTCCCTGCTTGGGGCAGGAATGTCACCAGGGCCAGATCTAGGGGGGTGCTTGGGTGGGCTGTGCTGCCCCAGATTTGGTTTGTGTCCCCCCGGGTCTCTGAGAGTGTATCCACTGATCCATGAGCCAGTCTGATGCAGACAGTTGATGTAAGGAGGCACTCTGATGAGGACAATCCATGCAAGGGGGCATTCTGATGGGGACATCTGATATAAGGGGCATTCTGATGGGGACACCTGATATAAGGGGCATTCTGATGGGGATACCTGATATAAGGGGCATTCTGATGGGGACATCTGATATAAGGGGCATTCTGATGGGGACACCTGATATAAGGGGCATTCTGATGGGGACATCTGATATAAGGGGCATTCTGATGGGGACATCTGATATAAGGGGCATTCTGATGGGGACATCTGATATAAGGGGCATTCTGATGGGGACACCTGATATAAGGGGCATTCTGATGGGGATACCTGATATAAGGGGCATTCTGATGGGGACACCTGATATAAGGGGCATTCTGATGGGGACATCTGATATAAGGGGCATTCTGATGGGGACATCTGATATAAGGGGCATTCTGATGGGGACATCTGATATAAGGGGCATTCTGATGGGGACATCTGATATAAGGGGCATTCTGATGGGGACACCTGATATAAGGGGCATTCTGATGGGGATACCTGATATAAGGGGCATTCTGATGGGGACATCTGATATAAGGGGCATTCTGATGGGGACACCTGATATAAGGGGCATTCTGATGGGGATACCTGATATAAGGGGCATTCTGATGGGGACATCTGATATAAGGGGCATTCTGATGGGGACATCTGATATAAGGGGCATTCTGATGGGGATACCTGATCAAATGTAAGGGGATACTCTGATGGGGAAGATGGATGTAAGGGGCCGCTCTGATGGAAACCTCATGTAAAAGGACACTCTGATGAGTAGTCATGATGTACAGTAAACGAGGGACTCGGACAGGGACATCTGATATAAGGGGCATTCTGATGGGGATACCTGATATAAGGGGCATTCTGATGGGGACATCTGATATAAGGGGCATTCTGATGGGGACACCTGATATAAGGGGCATTCTGATGGGGACATCTGATATAAGGGGCATTCTGATGGGGACATCTGATATAAGGGGCATTCTGATGGGGACACCTGATATAAGGGGCATTCTGATGGGGATACCTGATATAAGGGGCATTCTGATGGGGACATCTGATATAAGGGGCATTCTGATGGGGACATCTGATATAAGGGGCATTCTGATGGGGATACCTGATCAAATGTAAGGGGATACTCTGATGGGGAAGATGGATGTAAGGGGCCGCTCTGATGGAAACCTCATGTAAAAGGACACTCTGATGAGTAGTCATGATGTACAGTAAACGAGGGACTCGGACAGGGACATCTGATATAAGGGGGCACAGGTTCTGTTTAGCAGTGTTTCCCAGGTCGGGACAACGTGTGATAGACTGTCAGCGACTAACACAGTGTTGACATTATACCTCCTAACTTTTTTTACTGCACCCCCAAATCAGATAGGCAAGATCCAGCCTCGGCGATCACCCTCTTCATTTGTGCTGGTAACCATTGTCACCAAGACTGAAAGTTAAGGGAAAATCTGAAATGTCACAGTTGCATTGACCACTTTTATTTAAAAGAAAAAAATAAAACACAACGGGGGTTACCCTGACATTGGTTGTTCGGCATATCTCTGCCAAAAACACACATTCAGCCTCCTGGCTTTTCATTGCACCACCACTTAGGGCCCCTGCCTGTTCCTCCACATAAGGCCTTCTCCAAGCCTGTACACACAGCCCCAGCCCCCATTGCCTGACTCTAGGCTCAGTCCTCTGTGGACTAGTTCCACCTGAGCATTGTTGTACAGCTAATGTCAGACACTCTTTCCTGACTGGAAAGGCTCTCCAAGACTCTCCCTGGCAGCCCTTACAGCTACTCAAAACCTGGTAAACTATGTTGTAGAAGATCCTGAGCCTAGGTTCATAACTCAACTATGGTGCCTCCACTTTCAATAGCCTTGAACTAGCAAGTAGGACACTTCCTAGAGACACCCTGACTCCAAGGTAGAGACATGCAGGAATGCAGGACCAGACTTAAAGAAGCAACTCAACACTTTAATATGAAGTTGAAGAAGGACAGGAGGAAGTGGAAAACCTAAAGCTCTTCAAGGGTCTCTGGGTGGGTCTCAACATCAAAGAGCATCACATAACATCTACTGGAGCATAGGAGCCATAAAGAAGGTTAGAGTATTACTCCATTTCAGTTCTTTGGCTCTGACATAGGACTCTTCAGGCCTCCAGGAACACCTTTGGGGCTCAGCCTCAAGGCCTGGGACCTCTCAAATGGCACCCAGCCTGCTCATTGAAGAACCTCTTCTGGAACAGGGCTCAAATGTTTTGTCAAAACTCTGTCCAACCCAATGATGACAAACCTGTTACGGATTGGCCAGCTAAGACTTTCTAAACCCAGCTTGGTCACAGGGCTCTTGAGTTCCCTCAACAGATTTATTGGCAGATAATGTGAAACAGCCCCTAAAAACCAGGTTCTAGAAGAGACATTTTGGGGGTACTCTGCTTCAACTTTGCTTTTGCCCCAAGACTTTGCCAATGTGGTACACAAGCAAAATTCATCTTCTCAGAGTGTCCAAGTAAAAGAACAAGAATACCAGCAGACGTCTCCTCTGATACCATCTCATCTTGCTTCATAGGAAGTAACCAGCTTATGGGTTTCAGCCTCAGTTGGCCTTAGTTATCTTTTTTCTCATATCCTTATGAGACAAGATGATATAAAAAAAAAGCGGTATTGGAGTGTGCTGGCATTCTTCTTCTTCATAAAAATACTTTTACAGCAAGTGTGTTAGGGAACATGTCCCCACATGTATGTATCTTGTACTGTATGTGTATTTTAAATATTTTTTTTACTTTCATTTCAGACTACTCCCTTTTTAAAGATGTGAACTCTTTTGATCTGGCATTGAAAAAATACACTTCACTGGAGAATATGAGATGGATACCAAAGGTCAGTAGCAGGGGCGGACTGACAGCTCATGGGGCCCCCAGGTAATAGGGGATCATGGGGCCCCTGTGTTCTCGCACCCACACTCAAACCACACCCAAAAAAGGCTATGAAAGGTACCAGGGGCATCTCATGAGGCCACCTACTGACCCCGGGCCCTTGGGCAATGTCCGAGTTCCCAAATGGTCAGCCCGCCCCTGGTCAGTACTCAATACATTTTTTTTCCTTTCAATGATGTTTATTTGTTTTATAAAAGAAGGAGTTACAAGCCAATCCAGAAAGTTATACATCCATTTTCCATAAACTGCCACCCATCTGGGCTGATACAAGCAATGCACAACATACAACTTTCCAGGACAATTGTCAGGCAATGATAGCCAAAAGTGTCCCATTGGGACTTATAGTGTAAGGCCCGTAACAACACGGTAAAGGAGAAAATGAAAACTAAAGTGAAACTTTTTGTCAGGCCTGGCGTCAGAGACTACCATAACCTGCATGGAGGGTCGATCACCCTCCAATAATCAACAAGCCATAAGGGGAGACACCCCCCCCCCCCATGGCCTTTAGTTAACTATATCCAATACCAGGGAAAAAAAAAAACGTAAAGGGAAAGAGATGAAGAAAAGAGGGAAGAAGGGAAAAGAGAAATCGAAATTGAATAGAGAAGGAGAAAGAGGAAGAAAGGACATGTGGAGGAGGAGGAACCGGCGGGCAACCAAGCGGGGGTCAATACATTTTTTGGTTTTGGTCTGCAAATCAATGTATGCTCACTGGAGCTTGTACTTGCTGTGACAACTACATGAGGGTCTCATTCTCCCCGCTGGATCTTCATTTATTTCATATGGATGAGGCCTAAGGCGCCCTAGTGTGGACACTGTGAGAGAACGCTCCTTATGGCCTGAGCATCAGGCGGAAACATTGTTCATGTTCAGCATTAAGGCGGCACTTCAAACTTAGAAGCGAGCGGGACGACGTTTAAAGCTTTGAAATCCATTACCATACTGTGTGGACACCACTAATGCACTATGGACACAGCTTCTTGTTAGAGATCACCTTTCCCCATGTTGTGCACCACAAAGCTTGTACCGGTCTCCACTAACTCAGCAGTCCCATCACCGCTCTCCTTGTGACAATGTTCTGTTACTAATGGATGCAGGAAAACTTCTCCAAAACTCCATGCTTGTTCTACTCCCTGGGCCCCTTATTACACCTCTCCCTCTGTGACTCCAGCCTAGATCCCTAGGCACTCTATGCTGCGAGACTGGTCCTTGTTGGGAATACAAGGGCATGTACTATATAGTATTGTGTGTTAATATCACTTGACCAGTAGATGTCACTGTACACTAAGGTTACTAGTTGTGCATATGTGTAAAACTTGTTGGCTCTCTCTCTTCTTCTCTTCCTCTCTTCAAAAACAAGATGTCTGCTGAAATGTGTTCTGTATGTTTGCAACTTAAGCCACACAAGTAAAACAGTGTTCTGCCTCATCACAAGCTACCAGTGTCTTCTCTAACACATAACCAACAGTCCTAGTGTGTGGGGAGTAGGTCACCAAGCAAGGGGCCAAGCGCACTACCCATTCCCCACCAGTATGTCCATCACCCTTGTCATGTCACCCTTTTCCTGGCTGATTGATTGCTTAGCGAGTGACACAAACACGGTGGCTCTCAGCAATGACAATATAGCTTCTCTGCTCGTTAGACCCATGTACTGTATCTTCTCTAACATCTCTTCTAGTCCCCCTGTTTTAGGCCCTGTTCTTTTGATATGTTTTACATGCACCCCTTTTAAGATTTCACTTCCGCCTGGCAGTACTCGGGTAGTTGCTTCGAATCCCAGCCACGGCACCACCTGCCTGGAGTTTGCACGTTCTCCCTGTGCCAGTGTGAGTTTCCTTCGGGTATTCCAGTTTCCTCCCACACTCCAAAGACATGCTGGTAGGTTAACTGGATCCTGTGTAAATTGGCCCTAATATGTGTATGTATGAATGTGAGTTAGGGACCTTAGATTGTACGCCCCTTGAGGTTAGGGACTGATGTGAATGTACAATATACAGGTGAAACTCGAAAAATTTGAATATCATGGTCTTCCATAACACCTCAGCAGTACCACAGGCTGATAGCTTCCATGCCACACCGCATTGAGGCAGTAATTGCTGCAAAAGGGGCCCAAACCAAGTACTGAGTACATATGCATGCTTCTCCAATACACACTTTCCTGACAAAGTTCTCCAAGTGCCTTTGAATATTGTCCCTTGAGGTAGTCATACCTTGTTCAGGTAGTAAGTCAGTAACTGGCAGTAAATCCATACGGGGCAGCAATATTCCATATGCAACAGGTAGCACAAGTCTGTGAAATTTCATAGGCTCCCCATTTCATTGGGAACCCCAACTAGGCTCAACCATGGGGTGGTGCAATCTGATAGAGTAACGGCTACACTAATGAGCCCCTATTTATCTGACAGGACCTTTGAGGGGGGGGGGGGTGGTAATCTTCCTGAAAAGAGCAGAAAAACCACACCAGCAGCATTAATCCTTCCTTCTCAGCATCCACCATCTCATAGGTCAACCAAGGATCCAGTGTAACAAATGACTTGTACACACAGTTACAGTTGAGATGAACAGACTCAGAACACATACCCCAGTGAAAGAAAAACCTTTCGTATTTTGGAAGCGCCTGCTTACACCTTTCTCAGTCTTTTTACCCTTGAGGAACCCTTGAAATAATGTTTAGTCTTGAGGAACCCCTGCTAAAACCAATTAATTGAGGTTCAGTGGGAAAAATGCCCTTTACATTGGTGGCCACTAGTAACAATGTCCCCTTTGCAGCACTGGTCAGAATGCCAATCTTACAGACAACTAAGAAGATCACTGACTGGCCATGTAGCATTGGTCCCTGGTATTCTGACTCCAAGTGTTGTATTAGTGACGTATCCCTTTACTGCGGACAGTCTTTATGGAGGGACAGGAGAGGGTTCAACCGAACCCAGGCTGAGAATAACTGTTATAGAGAATGCAGCAGGAAAGGACTGAACAGTGGAGTGAGTTACCGAACACTCCAAAGTGGGCATTAAGAGAACCAAGAACTGTGACAGAGGCATCTCTCTGCTGGAGCGCCCAATAGATCTACGATAATTCGATTCACCGGTCTACAACTGAATTCTTACTTTTGGGTGCATGCATTTCATATGTGCATCTAACACGGGATGAGTACTCTACGTGTAGCACCCTCCTAGTTTAGCTAGGGGGAGCTAGTTTTTAATTAGTAGTGAGGAAGGCTGAGTAGCAGCCTGGGTGTAATATCCAGAAGGTCAAATCATGGTCAGGAGCTGAGCGGCTCTGCAGGCCAGCCCCCCCTGGAATTTTCCTTGGCTCTCATGCTTTGGAGGAAGGCCCTAGAGGCAGTGGGTGGGTCCGAGGAGTGGTTGGCTGCACTCTTGAAGGAACCTAGCCAGTCCCCAACAGGAGGCTGGAAAGGGGCTAAGGTACCCTTAAAATGTTGGAGCCTGCTCAGCAGCAGGAGAGTTCGGATGGAAGATGGAGAGGAAGATGTGAGGCTGGAGGCTGTGAGGAGGCCCAGTGGGATGGGGCCTACTTACAGGCCTGAAGCAGTAAAGGAGGAAAGCCCAGAGCTCACCGGCCCCCTGAGAGAGGATCACCTGTATGGCAGGGAAGGAGTGGCCCAGTTGATAGGCCTGGTGTGGTCGTGATCAGGGACACTGACTGGTGACAGTACAAAAAAAAAAGTATTTTTCAATTTTTATTTTTTTTATTTTTTCAATTCTTTTTTTTTTCTTTTTCTTTTCATAACATAATGTGATCAGAGTAGTATAATGTTACCATAGTAACATTGTACTCCTCTGGGGAAGTGATCAGTATCTTTTTTTTTTTTCTACATTATGATTGCTTATAGCAAAGAATGTATTTGCTATAAGCAACGGGCTGGTACACAGATCTGTCATCGGCTGTATCCGAGGTACACAGCTGGTGGCAGATCTCACCACAACGTGGCCCCATGGGCACATGCGAGGCCTGATCCAGGAAAGATGCCATATGACGCCCACCCTGATCAATGAGAGTCCTATTCGACCGTCATTTTGCTATTGGCCGGGTGGGAACAGGTTAAACTATTTAAGCTCCCCTCCAGCCACCTATTGGGCACACTTCCCCAGGGAGTGGCTGAGGTACCATAAATAGTCAGACTGCCCATTTGACTTTCCTAGCCCTCTATACTCTGGAAAACTCCAGAATGCAGGGGGAAGCAATCAAGCCTGCAGCCTATGAGTTCCAAACCAGCCCAAATAAACCATTGCTGCTCCAGGGAGCCAAAAAGAACTACATTTGCCTATGAACCTAGCAGCCTATCTAGGAGGACCCGGAAGTAGATGCTGACCCTGGATGAACAGAAACGGTGGCGTCCTTCTAGAGATAAAAGCAGATGGAGACATTTTCAGAGGATTACTGTGTGTCTTACCTACACATTACTTGGCATGCATGGACTAAAAAAGATTTCTGAAGCTAGCTCCACTTTAGATGTTTAGGTTTGGTCCTTGCCAGGGGCGGACTGACAACTCATGGGGCCCC
Source organism: Staurois parvus (assembly GCA_951230385.1). NCBI lineage: Eukaryota > Metazoa > Chordata > Amphibia > Anura > Ranidae > Staurois > Staurois parvus. Next base: position 58,986 of record CATNWA010014343.1, on the reverse strand, counting down.
TGGGCAATAGGGGATCATGGGGCCCCTGTGTCCTTGCCCACACTCAAAACACACCAAAAAAGCCTATGAAAGGGGCATCTCATGGGACCCCCTACTGGCCCTGGGCCCTCGGGCAGTGCCCGAGTTCTCGAATGGTCAGTCCGCCCCTGGTCCTTGCATTATATCATTTTACTTCTTCATATTAACATTAACAGAGCTGACATCACTGTGTCAAAAATTAAGAAACTGCACAATGGACCCAAAGAGCGTGCCGGTCGCTCCAATAAAAACACTCACCGGCCACTTTATTAGGTCCACCTGTTCAATTGCTTGGTAACACAAATTGTTAATCAGCCAATCACATGACATCTAGATGTGGTGAAAATGACTTGCTGAAGTTCAAACCGAGCATCAGAATGGGGAAGAAAGGGGATTTAAGTGACTTTGAATGTGACATGGATGTTGGGGCCAGACAGGGTGGTCTGAGTGTTTCAAAAACTGCTGATCTACTGGGATTTGAATGCACAACCATCTCTAGGGTTTACAGAGAATGGTCTGAAAAAGAGAAAATATCCAGTGAGTGGCAGTTGTGTGGAGGAAAATGTCTTGTTGATGTCAGAGGTCAGAGGAGAATGGGAAGACTGGTTCCATATTATAGAAAGGCAACTAGTAACTCAACCCCTCGTTACACCCAAGGTATGCAGAATACCATCTCTGAACGCACAACATGTCCAACCTGGAAGCAGATGGGCTACACTACAATATAGTGTGTGTGTGTGTATATATATATATATATATATATAAATATATACTATATTATATATATACTGCTCAAAATAATGAAAGGAACACTTTGAAAACCCATCAGATCTCAATGGGGAGGAATCTCCTGCTGGATCTCTATACTGACATGGACGGGGGATGGGTGAGGAACGTAAGGATGCCCCATCATTTGATGGAAATGAAAATGATCGACCTACAGAGGACTGAATGCAAAGACACCCCGAAAATCAAAGTGAAAAAATAATGCAGCAGGCGAGTCCATTTTGCTGAAATGTCATTGCAGCAACTCAGAATGGTCCTCAGTAGTCTGTGTGGCCCCCACGTGCTTGTATGCATGCCTGACAACGTCGGGGGAGGCTCCTAATGAGACCACGGATGGTGTCCTGGAGTATTCCCTCCCAGATCTGGACCAGGGCATCACTGAGATCCTGGAGAGTCCCAGGTGCAACCTGGCGGCATCGGAGGGACTAAAACATGACATCCCAGAGGGGTTCTATTGGCTTTAGGTCAGGTGAGCGTGGGGGCCATTCAATGGTATCAATTCCTTCTTCCTCCAGGAACTGCCTGCATACTCTCCCCACCTGAGGCCGGGCATTGTCTGCACCAGGAGGAACTGCACCCAGGACCCACTGCACCAGCATAGGGTCTGACAATGGGTCCAAGGATTTCATCCAGATACCTAGTGGCAGTCAGAGTGCCATTGTCCAGCCTGTAGAGGTCTGTGCGTCCCTCCATGGATATGCCTCCCCAGGCCATTACTAACCCACTACCAATACGGTAATGCTGAACCATGTTACAGGCAGCAGAACGTTCTCCACGGCTTCTCAAGACACTTTCACATCTGTCACATGTGCTCAGGGTGAACCTGCTCTCATCTGTGAAAAGCACAGGGTGCCAGTGGTGGACCTGCCAATTCTGGTGTTCAATGGTAAATGCCAATCCAGCTCTATGGTGCCAGGCAATGAGCAAAGGGCCTGCTAGAGGACGTCGGGCCCTCAGGCCACCCTCATGAAGTCTGTTTCTGATTGTTAGGTCAGAGACATTCACACCAGTGGTCTGCTGGAGGTCATTTTGTCGGGCTCTGGCAGGGCTCATCCTGTTCCTCCTTGCACAAAGGAGCAGATACCAGCCTGCTGTTGGGTTAAGGACCTTCTACGGCCCTGTCCAGCTCTCCTAGAGGAACTGCCTGTCTCCTGGAATTTCCTCCATGCTCTGGAGACTGCTGGGAGATCCTGGAGGAGTTGGACTGCCTGTGCAACCTCTGTAGGGTCCAGGTATGGCCTCATGCCACCAGTAGTGACATTGACCCTAGCCAAATGCAAAACTAGTGAAAAACAGTCAGAAAAGATGAGTAGGGAAAAAATGTCAGTGACCTCCACCTGTAAAACCATTCCTGTTTTGGGGGTCTTCTCATTGTTGCCCATCTAGTGCACCTGTTGGTAATTTCATTAACACCAAAGCAGCTGAAACTGATGAACAACCCCCTCTGCGACTTAGCTCAACAGATCCATTCCCCAGGAGTTTCATGGACTTGATGCCTGACTCTGATAACAAAGTCTGTCTTTCATTTTTTTGAGCAATATATTTAAATAATTCTTTGCTTTCCCTATTGTGACACCAGAAGCCCAGAGGGAGCTGATAAGTCAACAACTCTTTTCTTCCCCCTCTGCTGCTGGTGTTGAAGTTACTTAGTTACAACATACCATTTGAGACCATATAATCTGGTAATCGCTGCTATTTGGGTATTTTCATTTTATCAGTGTGTTGTTTTTATGTATTAATTGGGGATGTACCTCCTAAACCTTCATTCTTGTGGTCTACTCTTTTGAAGAGTAATATAGAGGTGTTACTAAAGAATTGTGTCTCTTTCATTATAATTTCATACTTTTGAAATATATCTGAACCAGGGGCGGACTGACAACTCATGGGGCCCCCGGGCAATAGGGGATCATGGGGCCCCTGTGTCCTTGCCCAAACTCAAAAAAGCCTATGAAAAAGGTACCAGGGGCATCTCATGGGGCCCCCTACTGACCCCGGGCCCTCGGGCAGTGCCCGAGTTTCCAAATGGTCAGTCCGCCCCTGGCCTGAACCCAGAGTGTCAGAGGTGTCGGGAGGCTTGCAAGGTCAGGACAAAGACTGGGTACAAGCATTATCAGGCGGCCCCTGCAGGGGTAGCGCTACATGTTATTTGTATGCTTTTAATTTCTTTTTTAATGTAGACTTTTTGTCCATTCAGGAGGAATCTGTCAACAGACCCAAAAGAAGTTTGGATTTATCTCGTACATCTTGTCTCCTCCATTTGAAGGCTGATTACTACTTTTTTTAGGAGTTTTAGAAATTTACAGGAAGCTATTTCTCAGGTATGCTTTGGTTTGTATCCATTATTTCCATCACACAAAATGAACACAGATCTGGACATGCATCTCCATGCATTTGTCAAATGGGATGTGGTCTCAAAATCTTCCCTGACCACGATTTTATTTATTTCTGGCACTGGGGCAGTTTCCTCTGACACCACGACCATGACCACCATTGGGAGGTTGTCGGGTAACTCTGATGTAGAGTTGCAAACATCACCCTCAAATTCAGGCAAAATTGCGACCTCATTCATTTTAGACACATTTTCACAATTGGTTTTTTCATGGATTTCCCCCTACAGTTTGAAAATAGTGTGAAATTACAGCCCAGTATTACTGTGTAGCAGTTCTCAACCATGCCCATGACATGATTTACAGTTCCACTAGGTGTCTCCACTAAGAGCACCTCAGTGGGATAGTCTTTGGCATTGTCATGTATACAAACTATTCCTATTCGGTCTGAGCCAGACATGGCAGGGTCTACCAGACTGACATGGACCAGTAAGAATGGGCTTCTGGAGTTCCTACCTGTGCTGCCAGAACAGGCTTGGCAAATAGTGACATATTGTATATTACCAACAGTATTGGGCCAGTCCTCCAAATCATGTGATTCAGGTGTTCCAATCCCCTCCATATCATGTGATTCAGGTGTTCCAATCCCCTCCAAATCATGTGATTCAGGTGTTCCAATCCCCTCCATGGACACAGGTGTATACAATCAAGCCCCTAGGCATGCAGACTGCTTCTACAAACATTGGTGAAAGAATGGGTCGCTCTCAGGAGCTCAGTGACTCCAAGCGTGGTCCCGTGATAGGTTGTCACCTGGGCAATAAGTCCATCCGTGACATTTCCTGGCTACTAAATATTCCACGCTCAACTGTTAGTGGGATTATAACAAAGTGGAAGCAACTGGGAACAACAGCCACTCAGCCACCAAGTGGTAGGCCGCGTCACATGACAGGGCGGGGTCAGCGCATGCTGAAGCGCACAGTGCGCAGAAGTCACCAACTGTCTGCAGAGTCAATAGCTAAAGACCTCCAAACTTGGTGTGGCCTTCAGATGAGCCCAACAACAGTGCGTAGAGAGCTTCATGGAATGGGTTTCCATGGCCGAGCAGCTGCATCCAAGCCTTCCATCACCAAGTGCAATGCAAAGCATCGGATGCTGTGGTGTAAAGCACGCCGCCACTGGACTCTAGATCAGTGGAAATGTGTTCTCTGGAGTGACCAATCACGCTTCTCTGTCTGGCAATCCGATGGACGTGTCTGGGTTTGGCGGTTGCCAGGAGAACGGTACTTGTCTGACTGCATTGTGCCAAGTGTAAAGTTTGGTGGAGGGGGGATTATGGTGTGCGGTTGCTTTTCAGGGGTTGGGCTTGGCCCCCTAGTTCCAGTGAAGGGAACTCTTAAGGTGTCAGCATACCAAGACATTTTGGACAATTTCATGCTCCCAACTTTGTGGGAAGAGTTTGGGGATGGCCCCTTCCTGTTCCAACATGACTGCGCACCAGTGCACAAAGCAAGGTCCATAAAGACATGGAGGAGACAGTTTGGGGAGGAGGAACTTGTGCTTCTGGAAGAATGGTCCAACCTTCCCATAGACACCCTCCTAAACCTTGTGGACGGCCTTCCCAGAAGAGTTGAAGCTGTTATAGCTGCAAAGGGCGGGGCCAAGTCAATATTGAACCCTACGGACTGGGAGGCCATTCAAGTTCAAGTGTGTGGAAAGGCAGGTGGCCCAATACTTTTGGCAATATAGTGTACAATGGATTTTTCTGCTTAAAAATATGACACTACATGATTGAGGAAGGCCTTAAGGATTTTTTTATCTGTGGAACTTTTATTATGTGCCTTAGTTAACCGCTTGCCGACCCGCCGCAGTGTTTTTACTGCGGCAGGGCGGCACCTGTGCACACAGCACCATCTTTAAACGTCGCTGTGCAAAACAGGTAAGGGGTGCGCGCATGAGGTGCGTGGCTGCCCTACCCGTCCCGCCGATCAAGGCAGCGGGTGTCCATCACCGGATCCCGGAAGGTCATTACCTGTCGGCTCCCGGCGATTACCGGTAATCACTGACAGATAGCACGGCTGCAGTGTTTACACTGCAGCTCTGCTATCTGTCAGTTCAGAGCACGCTGAACCTGAGAGAAGACTTTATCTCTCGGGATCAGCTGTTCCCATTAAGTACACACCCTCGCCCCTAGTAAAACACTCCCCGCACACAGTTAACCCTTTCATTGAATAAAAAAAGTTAACCCCTTCCTCCCCAGTGCCATTAGTACAGTGTCAGTGTTTTTTTTTTTTTTTTTGCACTGATCACTGTATTGGTGTCACTGGGGATGTCAGTGACCCCAAGTCAGTTCCCCCCCAGTGTCAAAATGTCCGCCGCAGTTCCACCATAAGTCTCTGATCACCATAAATCGCTGATCACCGCCATGTCGCTGATCATTAGTATAATGAAAAAAAAAAAAAAATCCCAGTATCTTTCCCGCCATTTGTAGACATTATAACTTTCACGTAAACCAATTAATTTACACATATTGGATTTTGTTTAGCAAAGACATGTCGCAGAATGCATTTTGGCAGAAATTTATGACTAAATTTGATTTTTACTGGACATGTTTTATAGCAAAAAGGCCAAAATATTGTGGTTTTTTTTCAAAATTGTCAGCCTTTTTTTTTTTTTAGTGCAAAAAATAAAAAAAACGCACAGGCGTTTTGGTGTAAATTGCAGTATCTATCCCATAGTTTGTAGATGCTATAACTTCCACACAAAGCAATCAATATATACTTATTGGGATTTTTTTTTACCAAAACATGGAGCAGAATACATTTTGGCCTAAATTTATAAGTAACTTTGAGTTTACTATATATTTTTTTATAGCTGAAAGTAAAAAATATTGTTTTTCTTCAAACTTTTTGGTCTTTTTTTTTTGTTTATAGCGTGAAAAATAAAAATCGCACAGGTGATCAAATACCACCGAAAGAAAGCTCTATTTGTGTGAAAAAAGGACGTAAATTTAGTTTGGGTGCAGCATTGCATGACCGCGCAATTATCAGATGAATTAGTGCAGCGCCGAGTAGCAAAAAGAGGCGTGGTCATTAAGGGGGGTAAATCCTCAGGAGGGCGAGGGGTTAAAGCCCATCTGTGGCCAAAGTTCTAGTTGTTTGAGGGATGTAGCTTTGAAGACTTCTATCACCACGTCGTTACACCAGAAGGAGATTGCTGTTCACTTTATTTTAGTTGGGTAATAACAGTACATAAAATCCAAGGACTATTAAATAATCTAAATTTTCTTTTTCTTCTTTCAGATTGCTGGATATTTGATGGCTTTAAATGCAATATTTGAGCAAGTGAATTTTAACGACATTAAGTATATAAACTTTAAACTGAAAGTGTTACATGTAAGTATGGCCGTGTGTCTACGTGTCCTAAGTGTGCGATTTCAAATGTTAGGACTCTCCTCTGTAAGGTCCAATGTCATTTGATACCAAACTGAGATCTCTGTGCTTTGAGTGTATATACAGTATGTATTTACAGTTAGGTCCATATATATTTGGACACAGGCACAATTTTTAGTTTTTTTCAGGTATTTACCAAAACCAGCTATAGTTCTATAATGGATATGGGCTGAAAGTGCGCACTCTCAGGTGTAATTTGAGGGTATGTACATCCAAATTGAAGGAAGGGTTTAGGAATTACAGCTTTTAAGAGTAGCCATCCCCCCTTTTTTCAAGGGACCAAAAGTAATTGGACAATTGAATCAAAAGCTGTTTCATGGCCAGGTGTGGGCTACTTCTTTGTTAGTTCTTCATCAATGAAGCAGGTAAAAGGTCTGGAGTTGATTCTAAGTGTGGTATTTGCATTTGGAATCTATTGCTGTGAACCTATATCATGCTTTCAAAGGAGCAGTCCATGCAAGTGAAACAGGCCATTGTAAAGCTTCAAAAACTAAGCAAATCCATCAGAGAGATCACAGCAACATTAGGAGTGGCCAAATCAACAGTTTGGTACATTCTGAGGAAAGAAGAATGTACTGGTGAGCTCAGCAACATAAAAAGGCATGGACGTCCATGGAAGACAACAGTGGTGGATGATCGCAGATCCGCTCTATGGTAAAGAAAAACCCATTGACAACATCCAGACAAGGGAAGGACCCTCTCTAGGACAGCGGTTCTCAACCTGGGGGTCGCGACCCCTTTGGGGGTCGAACGACGCTTCCACAGGGGTCGCCTAAGACCATCGGAAAACACATATTTCCGATGGTCTTAGGAACCGAGACACCGCTCCTCGCCGCCGCCGCCGCCACCGCCGTCTCCAGGTGTGGGCGGGATGACATGCCGCCACTTTCATCTGGACACACCTCGAGATCAATCCTCGCCTGTGATTGGCTGCCGGCACTGTAGCTCAGGAGAGGCACACAGGCGGCCAATCACCGGCAAAGAGGTGGAGCTTGGAGAGGAGGAGCCGAGCAGCACCGCGAAGATCGAGCGAGTGAAGAGGAGGAGAGCGGCCGGAGAAGGAAGACATCTGACAGGTAAGTGTTGGTACCATGGGAGAGGGAGGGAGCGAGCGAGCCCAGGCTGGAGCAGGGGTCTGCAAGGTAAGTATCATTGGTGTCAGTGGGAATAGTGCCCCATCATTGGTGTCACTAATACCAATGATGGGGCACTATTCCTCCCACTGACACCAACGATGGGACACTATTCCTCCCACTGACACCAATGATGGGGCACTATTCCTCCCACTGACACCAACGATGGGACACTATTCCTCCCACTGACACCAATGATGGGGCACTATTCCTCCCACTGACACCAACAATGGGACACTATTCCTCCCACTGACACCAACGATGGGGCACTATTCCTCCCACTGACACCAACGATGGGACACTATTCCCCCCACTGACACCAACGATGAGGCACGATTCCTCCCCCAAATGACACCAACGATGGGGCACGATTCCTCCCCCCACTGACACCAACGATGGGGCACAATTCCTCCCCCCATTGACACCAAGGATGGGGCACAATTCCTCCCCCCACTGACACCAAGGATGGGGCAGTATTCCTCCCCCCACTGACACCAAGGATGGGGCACTATTCCTCCCCCCACTGACACCAAGGATGGGGCACTATTCCTCCCCCCCACTGACACCAAGGATGGGGCACTATTACCTCCCCCCACTGACACCAAGGATGGGGCAGTATTCCTCCCCCCACTGACACCAAGGATGGGGCACTATTCCTCCCTCCCACTGATACCAATGATGGGGCACTATTCCTCCCACTGACACCAATGATGGGGCACTATTCCTCCCACTGATACCAATGATGGGACACTATTCCCCCCACTGATACCAATGATGGGGCACTATTCCTCCCACTGATACCAATGATGGGGCACTATTCCTCCCACTGACACCAATGATGGGGCACTATTCCTCCCACTGATACCAATGATGGGACACTATTCCCCCCCACTGATACCAATGATGGGGCACTATTCCTCCCACTGACACCAATGACGGGGCGCTATTCCTCCCACTGACACCAATGACGGGGCGCTATTCCTCCCACTGACACCAATGACGGGGCGCTATTCCTCCCACTGACACCAATGAAGGGGGCACTATTCCTCCCACTGACACCAATGACGGGGCACTATTCCTCCCACTGATACCAATGACGGGGCACTATTCCTCCCACTGACACCAATGACGCGGCACTATTCCTCCTACTGCAAAATTACAGTTATGAAGTAGCAACGAAAATAATTTTATGGTTGGGGGTCACCACAACATGAGGAACTGTATTAAGGGGTCGCGGCGTTAGAAAGGTTGAGAACCACTGCTCTAGGAGGTGGGCGTATCATTGTCAAAGTCTACAATCGAGAAGACTTCACGAGAGCAAATACAGGTGCAAATACAGGGGTTCACCACAAGAGTGCAAACGATTCATAAGCCTGAAGAATAGAAAAGCCAAATTAGACTTTGCCAAAAGAACTCTAAAAAAGCCGGACCAGTTCTGGAAAAGCATTCTTTGGATGGATGAAACTAAAATGAATCTGTACCAGAATGACGGGAAGAAAAAAGTGTGGAGAAGGCTTGGACCAGCTCATGACCCAAAGCACACAACGCCATCTGTAAAACATGGTGGAGGCAGTGTGATGGCATGGGCATGCATGGCTTCCATTGGCACTTGGTCATTGGTGGTTATTGATGATGTGACAGAAGACAGAAGCAGACGGATGAATTCTGCAGTGTTTACAGATATAATGTCAGCCCAGATTCAGCTAAATGCAGCAAAGTTGATTGGACGACTCTTCACAGTACAGATGGACAATGATCCAAAACATACTGCAAAATCAATCCAGGAGCTTTTGTAGGAAAAGAAGTGGAATATTCTGCAATAGCCGAGTCAATCACCTGATCTCAACCTAATTGAGCATGCATTTCCTTGCTGAAGGCAAAACTAAAGGTAGAAAGACCCACAAACAAAGAACAACTGAAGACAGGTGCAGTTAGAGCCTGGCAAAGCATGAGAAAGGAGGAAACACAGTCTTTGGTCATGTCCATGGGTTCCAGACTTCAGGCAAAGCATGAGAAAGGAGGAAACCCAGTCTTTGGGGTCCATGGGTTCCAGACTTCAGGCAAAGCATCAGAAAGGAGGAAACCCAAATGGGTTCCAGACTTCAGGCAAAGCATCAGAAAGGAAAAACCCAGTCTTTGGTCATGTCCATGGGTTCCAGACTTCAGGCAAAGCATGAGAAAGAGGAAACCCAGTCTTTGGTAATGTCCATGGGTTCCAGACTTCAGGCATCATCAAAAGGAGGAAACCCAGTCTTTGGTCATTTCCATGGGTTCCAGACTTCAGGCAAAGCATCAGAAAGGAGGAAACCCAGTCTTTGGTCATTTCCATGGGTTCCAGACTTCAGGCAAAGCATCAGAAAGGAGGAAACCCAGTCTTTGGTCATGTCCATGGGTTCCAGACTTCAGGCAAAGCATCAGAAAGGAGGAAACCCAGTCTTTGGTCATGTCCATGGGTTCCAGACTTCAGGCAAAGCATCAAGGAGGAAACCCAGTCTTTGGTCATGTCCATGGGTTCCAGACTTCAGGCAAAGCATCAGAAAGGAGGAAACCCAGTCTTTGGTCATGTCCATGGGTTCCAGACTTCAGGCAGTCATTGACAGTAAAGGATTCTCAACAAAATATTACAAATGAACATTTTATTCATGATTATATTCATTTGTTCAATTACATTTGAAAATGGACGGACTGTGTATAAAAATGGTTGCAGTTCCTAAAATTTGTACTTATATTTATGTTCAACCCCTTAAAGCTGATAGTCCGCACTTCACATTCATTTGGATTGTTTCATTTTAATTTATTCTGGTGGCATACAGAGCCAAAAGTATGAAAATTGTGTCCAAATATATGGATCTAACTGAATACACATCGATCAGCCTTAACTTTATGACCATCCATCTAATATTGAGTAGGTTCCTCTTGTGCTGTCAAAACAGCCCAGATTCCTCGAGGCATGGACTCCTCTAGTCCTCTGAAGGTAAACGGTTGATATCTGGCACCAAGCCATCAGTATACAGATCCTTTAAGTCCTGTAAGTTGCGAGGTGAGGTCTCCATGGACTGGACTTGGTTTTCCAGCATGTAGGCAGGTAGAGGTTAAAACTTCCCCAGTTAGGCAGTTTAGGGTTATTTCGGTTTTCTGGTTCTTTTCTTGGCGGGTTTTCCTGGGTCTGACCCACTGGTTCTGTACATTTACAAGGTACAGTGGTCCGTACCCAAGAGGCTCAGGGGTTCAAAGGCTTGAAAACTCACACGCACATAAGAAGCTGTTGGAACCATTGCTGGATTCTGTCCCATTGGCCTGCGAAAGATCCCGAGGCCAGAATGTCAATCATGTCCTATCTGCCCTCTGGACCCTGTTACTGCCTGAAGGGATTGCTGGAACTTGCAGACCGCCCTGAGATGCCATTCCTGGATACTATCCATCATGGACGTTTTCCTATGCAGGTATGCTGGGGCAGCCACAAGCCTGAGTTAGGGACTAGGGACATTAGGAAAAGACTGCGCCTTATGTTGAAATGTCTTGCTAACTTATTCTTCAGCGGAGCTTTCAAAACTTTGCCTTTGCCTGGAGTGGATTTACTCAAGGGGTGTAATGAAAGTAATCGGCGCATATAGTCCACCATGTGGGTCAATAAGCATACTGACGTATGAAGATGTGGGTGCAAGAGTTCATACAGTGTGAAGATACAGTGGTTACCAATGGTAACAGCGGCACTCCTTCTGCAGCGATCTGTCTCCCATAGCAATGGGAACAGATCACCACCACAGAGGTCCCTAGCCTGTACACAGGTACGGAAGAGGAAGAGTTAAGTGACGTGAATCCATTGAGTCAGCGCTAGGTGCACAGCAGGGCTCCATATCATTGGTAGTGTGGTAGCAGGGATATGCTGGACAGATGGAGAGGGCATTGGCTCTGCATGTCCCTCCTAAATGCACAAGTGACCGTGGTGTTGTATATTACATCAAAAGAGTTAACTAGAGTTCAGTCATCTATTTAAGTAAAGGTATCCCATGTGTAAATGTCTCTGTACAAAGTGCCTAGCATAGCCCAGAAGAACCCACACATGGTAGGCCTTTTATATGACCCTTGCTTGGAGCTCAGCAAGGAGCTGAACATTGAGGAGGGTCCACCTGCCTACCCTTACATTTGGCACCCAACATGGGGCTACACCTACTGCATACACCTGAAGACCACATCTAACGAGACCATAGCAAAACTTAGCTAGTTAGAAATGGTCCAGGCTTGCCCAGTAATAGTCCACGTGAACTACACATGTCTGCTTCCTGATTGACTCCTGCGGGGTTCCAGCACCAGATTGGCAGACATCCTGATAAGCAACCAGACCTGGAAAAGACGCTCAGATGTTCCACGTGTGTTTGCTACCAGCCGCTATGGCGAGCCACCAGCTTCTGTGGAAAAGAGATGCCTCCGGTCTGCGATATCGGGGCAAAGTACCAACCGGTTGGCCCTCTGTCATTCGGGCACCCAGGAACAATTCAGAGTCATCTGTCCCTCCTGTAGGTGTCCGGCTACACTCATCCCTCAGGCTCGCTGTCAAATATGTAGCACACTGCTGTTCCAGTGTGTCTTTGAGATTGGTCTTGATGACCTCCCTAAGGCTACACCCGCTTCCGGAGATGCCACCTCTGCTGAACTTCCAGCAAAGATCCTTAAGCTGTGCTGAAGACAGCTCTCCAGGATGGCCTCCCCTGCTGCTCCTGGGGTTGAACTGCTGCTCTGCAATGCTACCAGAGAGCCTATCTTTGGGAGGAAGATCGATCAGCCCCAAAGGCCCTTTTTGATGTACTGCCACCTCCACTATACTGGACAGGTAGAGAGGGAACAGACTCTGCATGTCCCTCCTAAATGCACAAGTGACCGTGGTGGTGTAGAATACATCAAGAGAGTTAACTAGATGTAGCACTACCCCTTTGGGTTTGCTTAGTATTTGGGTCCCCCTATAGTCCTGTACAGCCAGGCAACAAGCATTTGCTTCAGACTTGCAACAGGAGACAGTAACCAGTCCTTGAGCTTTGTTTTGAAGTTTTATTAGGGGAACTAGAACTTGGATGGGGTGAGGGGTGTATGGGATGGCAACAAACTCCTTAGCGACTATGTACAGGTGTTTACAGCAAAATATCTTCTGGAGAGCTAGCCAGCATCTCCCACAGTACCACCCCAGACCCCAGATGAATCCTCTCTTTCATCTAGCTGTACTGGGTGAATCCCTAGGCAGGTGATCCAGTGCCTGCCACCACAATGTGAACAGACCTGGGTAAAAAGCTAGTCCAGTTTCCCACCGGAGTGTCTTTTTCCCCTTGCTGGCCCAGGAGGTGCAGGTCTACTCATATGGTCCTTCTCCTGTGTTGCCAATGGGTTGGTGGCTGCTACCAGACCTTCTAGCTGGGCCGCTCCTTTCCTGTGATACAGGTGGTCCTCTCAGGGGGCCAATGAAGTCCCAAGCTTTCCTCCTTCCAAGGTCTCTCTGCCTTTAAGTGAGTCCCTTTCCCATCTGGGCCCCCTCCATAGAATTCTACATCTCATCCTCTCTTACATCTTCCACCAGACTCTCACTCTCCAACTCTCCTGTAGCTGAGCAGGCTCAGTTACTCTTAAAGGTTGTCTTTTTCCCTTGCCAAGCCTCTTGTTGGGGATTGTTCAGGATTCTCTAAGACAGCGGTTCTCAACCTGGGGGTCGCGACCCCTTTGGGGGTCGAACGACACTTTCCCAGGGGTCGCCTAAGACCATCGGAAAACACATATTTCCGATGGCCTTAGGAACCGAGACACCGCTCCTCTATCCGACTCCAGGTGTGGGCAGGATGACATGCCGTCCCTGTCATCTGGACACACCCCCGGGATCAATCCTCATCGGTGATTGGCCGCCGGAACTGTAGCTCAGGAGATGCACACAGGCGGCCAATCACCGGCGAGGAGGTGGAGCTTGGAAAGGAGGAGCCGAGCGGAAACCGCGAAGATCGAGCGAGTGAAGAGGAGGAGAGCGGCCGGAGAAGGAAGACATCTGACCGGTAAGTGTCTGTACCATGGGAGAGGGAGGGAGCGAGCGAGCCCAGGCTGGAGCAGGGGTCAGCAAGGTAAGTATCATTGGTGTCAGTGGGAGGAATAGTGCCCAATCATTGGTGTCACTAATACCTATGATGGGGCACTATTCCTCCCACTGACACCAACGATGAGGCACGATTCCTCCCCCCATTGACACCAACGATGGGCACTATTCCTCCCCCCACTGACACCAACGATGGGGCACTATTCCTCCCCCCACTGACACCAACGATGGGGCACTATTCCTCCCCCCACTGACATTACGATGGGGCACTATTCCTCCCCCCACTGACACCAACGATGGGGCACTATTCCTCCTACTGACACCAACGATGGGGCACTATTCCTCCCACTGACACCAATGTTGAGGCACTATTGCTCCCCCTGATACCAACGATGGGGCACTATTCCTCCCACTGACACCAACGATGGGGCACTATTCCTCCCACTGACACCAACGATGGGGCACTATTCCTCCCACTGACACAAATGATGGGGCACTATTCCTCCCACTGACACCAACGATGGGGCACTATTCCTCCCACTGACACCAACGATGGGGCACTATTCCTCCCACTGACACCAATGTTGGGGCACTATTGCTCCCCTGATACCAATGTTGGGGCACTATTGCTCCCCCTGATACCAATGATGGGGCACTATTCCTCCCACTGACACCAATGATTGGGGCACTATTCCTCCCACTGACACCAATGATGGGGGCACTATTCCTCCCACTGATATCAATGATGGGGCACTATTCCTCCCACTGACACCAGTGTTGGGGCACTATTCCTCCCCCTGATACCAATGATGGGGCACTATTCCTCCCACTGACACCAATGATTGGGGCACTATTCCTCCCACTGACACCAATGATGGGGGCACTATTCCTCCCACTGATATCAATGATGGGGCACTATTCCTCCCACTGACACCAGTGTTGGGGCACTATTCCTCCCACTGATATCAATGATGGGGCACTATTCCTCCCACTGACACCAGTGATGGGACACTTTTCCTCCCACTGACATCAGTGATGGGGCACTATTCCTCCCCACTGACACCAATGATGGGGCACTATTCCCCCCACTGACACCAATGATGGGGCACTATTCCCCCCACTGACACCAATGATGGGGCACTATTCCCCCCACTGACACCTATGATGGGGCACTATTCCTCCCACTGACACCAACGATGGGGCACTATTCCTCCCACTGACACCAACGATGGGGCACTATTCCTCCCACTGACACCAGCGATGGGGCACTATTCCTCCCACTGACACCAACGATGGGGCACTATTCCTCCCACTGACACAAACGATGGGGCACTATTCATCCCACTGACACCAACGATGGGGCACTATTCCTCCCACTGACACCAATGATGGGGCACTATTCCTCCCACTGACACCAATGATGGGGCACTATTCCTCCCACTGACACCAATGATGGGGCACTATTCCCCCCACTGACACCTATGATGGGGCACTATTCCTCCCACTGACACCAATGATGGGGCACTATTCCTACTACTGATACCAATGATGGGACACTATTCCTCCCATTGACATCAGTGATGGGACACTATTCCTCCCACTGACACCAATGACGTGGCACTACTCCTCCAACTGCAAAATTACAGTTATGAAGTAGCAACGAAAATAATTTTATGGTTCGGGGTCACCACAACATGAGGAACTGTATTAAGGGGTCGCGGCATTAGAAAGGTTGAGAACCACTGCTCTAAGAGTACAGACCAATCACTCCTCAGATACACCCACTGCTTCTAGACCTTTATCCAGACTTCTAGAGCAGAGGGAAATTCCAGAGGGCTGGTCTGCATAGTCTCTCAGCTCTGACCAAAATTTGGCCACTGCTAGTTATCACACCCAGGCTGCTACTCAGCCCTGATTAACATTTGGAGTCTAGCTCCCCCTAGCTAACTAGGAGGGTACTACATAGCATTCAGTCAATCGATCCAAGTAAAGGTACCCCATGTGTAAGGCAAGTGACCCTGTTCAAAGTGCTTAGCGTGGGCCTCTCATGTGACCCTTGCCTGGTGCCCAACGAGGAGGGGAACATGGAAGAGGTACAATCAGCCTACTCTGCAAGCACATCCCACAGATGCTCGGTGGATTGAGATATAGAGAATTTGGAGGCCATGTCAACAATTCTAACTTGTTGTTGTGTTCCTCGAACCATTCTTGAACAAGGGTGCATTATCCTGCTGAAAGAGGCCACTGCCATCAGGGAATACCATTTCCATGAAGGGGCGTACTTGGTCACCAACAATGTTTAGATAGGTGGTACATGTCCAGTGACATCCATATGAATGGACAGACCCAAGGTTTCACAGCAGAACATTGCCCAGAGCATCACACTGCCTGTACCGGATTGTCTTCTTCCCATACTGCATCCTGGTGCCATGTCTTCCCCAGGTTAGGGAAGCTCACCCACCCCGCCATCCACACGATGGAAAAGAAAATGTGATCCATCAGACCAGGCCACCTTCTTCCATGGCTCTGTGGTCCAGTTTTGATGATCACGTGCTCATTGTAGGCACTTTTGGCTGTGGAAACTGGTCAGCATGGGCACCCTGGCCAGTCTGCAGCTACACAGCACCCTACACAATAGGTTTGGGAAGCTCACCAACCCAGCTATCCACATGATGGAAAAGAAAATGTGATCCATCAGACCAGGCCACCTTCTTCCATGGCTCTGTGGTCCAGTTTTGATGATCACGTGCTCATTGTAGGCACTTTTGGCTGTGGAAACTGGTCAGCATGGGCACCCTGGCCAGTCTGCAGCTACACAGCACCCTACACAATAGGTTAGGGAAGCTCACCAACCCAGCTATCCACACGATGGAAAAGAAAATGTGATCCATTAGACCAGGCCACCTTCTTCCATTGCTCCGTGGTTCAGTTTTGATGATCACGTGCTCATTGTAGGCACTTTTGGTTGTGGACACGGGTCAGCATGGGCACCCTGACCACTCTGCAGCTACACAGCCCCATACACAATAGGTTAGGGAAGCTCACCAACCCAGCCATCCACATGATGAAAAGAAAATGTGATCCATCAGACCAGGCCACCTTCTTCCATGGCTCTGTGGTCCAGTTTTGATGATCACGTGCTCATTGTAGGCACTTTTGGCTGTGGAAACTGGTCAGCATGGGCACCCTGGCCAGTCTGCAGCTACACAGCACCCTACACAATAGGTTAGGGAAGCTCACCAACCCAGCTATCCACACGATGGAAAAGAAAATGTGATCCATTAGACCAGGCCACCCTTCTTCCATTGCTCCGTGGTTCAGTTTTGATGATCACGTGCTCATTGTAGGCACTTTTGGTTGTGGACACGGGTCAGCATGGGCACCCTGACCACTCTGCAGCTACACAGCCCCATACACAATAGGTTAGGGAAGCTCACCAACCCAGCTATCCACACGATGGAAAAGAAAATGTGATCCGTTAGACCAGGCCACCTTCTTCCATTGCTCCGTGGTTCAGTTTTGATGATCACGTGCTCATTGTAGGCACTTTTGGTTGTGGACACGGGTCAGCATGGGCACCCTGACCACTCTGCAGCTACACAGCCCCATACACAATAGGTTAGGGAAGCTCACCAACCCAGCCATCCACATGATGGAAAAGAAAATGTGATCCATCAGACCAGGCCACCTTCTTCCATGGCTCTGTGGTCCAGTTTTGATGATCACGTGCTCATTGTAGGCACTTTTGGCTGTGGAAACTGGTCAGCATGGGCACCCTGGCCAGTCTGCAGCTACACAGCACCCTACACAATAGGTTAGGGAAGCTCACCAACCCAGCTATCCACACGATGGAAAAGAAAAATGTGATCCATCAGACCAGGCCACCTTCTTCCATTGCTCCGTGGTTCAGTTTTGATGATCACGTGCTCATTGTAGGCACTTTTGGTTGTGGACACGGGTCAGCATGGGCACCCTGACCACTCTGCAGCTACACAGCCCCATACACAATAGGTTAGGGGAGCTCACCAACCCAGCCATCCACATGATGGAAAAGAAAACGCGATCCATCAGACCAGGCCACCTTCTTCCATGGCTCCGTGGTTCAGTTTTGATGATCACGTGCTCATTGTAGGCACTTTTGGTTGTGGAAACTGGTCAGCATGGACACCCTGACCACTCTGCAGCTACACAGCCCCCTACACAACGAACTGCAATGTTCATTTTTTCTGCCTTCAACTTCAGAGACAACATGTTCCACCCACTTTCAGATGTCACTGTAAGAAGATAATCAATATTATTCACTTAAAGCAATATTAAACCCCAAAAAGCACACATTTATATCTTTATATTTATAAAAAAAAGAATTAAAACAATAATTTTGAATGTTGACCATAATAAATAAAAACATAAAATATTCCTTGAGTCTAAAATAAAAAAAAAAAGGAGGGTGAAACTTATGCCGGCCATAGACGGGTCGAAAAAACGGCTTATTTGTCGGCAGAAAAAAAAAAATGGCCGATTTTTCGCACTGTTAGTGAGTTAATTGGTCGGCCGTTTTTTTTCGGGGTTTTGGCACATTGATCGTCTGATTTTCCCGGCAATGATGGGCAAATCGGCCAATTGTTTTACCGATAAAAAATGTGCGCATGAGCCGTGACCTGCAAGAAGAAGAAAAAGAAGAAGAAGAAGGAGAAGAAGAAGAATTCCATTCCGCTATTATATTTTACATGAAAAGTATTGCGGTTGCAAAAATGTATCTATTTGTATCCAAATAAAAACATCTGTATCTGAAATGGATACAAATGGATACATTTTTGCAACCGCAAGACTTTTTCATGTCAAATATAATAGCGGAGCTCTCTGCAGGGACAGAAGTAACTAAATGCCGGCCGTAGACGGGACGAAAATCAGCCGATTTTTTTACCATTGGTGGTAATGTCAACCGATTGAACGACCGATTTTTTTGTTGCCGGTTTTCGACCCATCTATGGCCTGCATTAGAGAGTATGCATTTCCAGCAGACTGGCATATTAGGACTGGTCTGGAGTAGTTACTGTTGGTATTGTAGTTATTTTATCTATTGACGAGACATTTCCCATTCCTGTACTCTGTATAGATCATGCAGGAGGAGCAGCCAGGTGACCCTCTGAGTTCTCCTTACATCGGGATCGAAAAGCTGCTGATGCTGCATTCCAGAAACAACTGGAACCACGTCTGCCTTTCCTACCTGCTGACAAACCGCGACTACAGTGGCACCCTGGGGCTGGCCTGGATTGGAAGATCCGGTAAAAAACAAATGTCAGAGGGCTTTGTTCCTTCCGGGTCGAACGTTATTCATTCATAAAATAGAGAGTGGCTCAGGAACATACCACATGATGGCCACTAGATGGAACCGATGATCGTGGTAAATATGTAGTTATCAGTTCCATCTAGTGGCCATCAGGTGGTACTTTGTGGATTCACTCCATTCTGTATGAATGAATAACATTCGCCCTGGAGGGAAAAATGCCCAGAAACAGTCAATATTGCATCCTTGTGCACAAAACGAATGTCCCTGCAATTTCACAGGATAAATAACTCTGGGGGGTTTTTCTTCATAACTACACCTGGGAACTTGGCACAGGGATGGTGGGAACCCCTCCTAATGGGCATAGCTGGTGTACAGACCCAGGAACTTGGCACAGGGATGGTGGGAACCCCTCCTAATGGGCATAGCTGGTGTACAGACTTGGGAACTCAGCACAGGGATGGTGGGAACCCCACACAACCCTAATTATCTAAATAGAACCAGAAATGAAACATTATTGAAAGGTTTCCATTATTTTTTTGCAGGGAATTTTGGAGGAATATGCTCGAAGTTTGATAAAATGCAAAACAGCACAGAAAAGGCATCTCTGAATACGGGAGTGGTGACCATACAGAAGTACGGGCAGTACTTACCTCAGAGGGTCATCCATATCACCCTGGCACATGAGATGGGGCACAGCATGGGCGCTCCTGTAAGTGACATCTGGAACATCTTTGCTGCTCAAAGAATCTAATGCTGAACATTTGTGGGGTGTAAATCACACAGCTAAGAGGGTCTGAGAATGTGATCAGCAGAAGCAACGACTTCTCTCAGGTCTACTTGTATGTGAACTCCAGGCAAGTCATATACAGTATATGGGCACAGCGGGTGTACAGACCCGGGAACTCAGCACAGGGATGGTGGGAACCCCTCATAATGGGCATAGCGGGTGTACAGACCCCGGAACTCAGAACAGGGATGGTGGGAACCCCTCATAATGGGCACAGCAGGCGTACAGACCCGGGAACGCAGCACAGGGATGGTGGGAACCCCTCATAATGGGCACAGCGGGTGTACAGACCCCGGAACTCAGCACAGGAATGGTGGGGAACTTCTCATAATGGGCACAGCGGGTGTACAGACCCAGGAACTCAGCACAGGGATGGTGGGAACCCCTCATAATGGGCACAGTGGGTGTACAGACCCAGGAACTCAGCACCGGGATGGTGGGAACCCCTCATAGTGGGCACAGCGGGTGTACAGACCTCGGAAAGTCTCCAGTTCCACGGCTGGACACAATAAATATACAGTAGTAGTGGTTTGGATGTTTTGCATTTTCTTTGCGATTTGTTTTATTTCAGCACGATGGAGATAAGGAATGTGCCAAGTTCTCAGTGAATAGTCCGTATGGAAATTATTTGATGTTCTCACACGCGGTGGACGGAAACCAGTACAACAATGACAAGTTCTCTCCTTGCTCCATTCATTATATTTCTAATCTCCTGAAAGTAAAGAAGGATAAGTGTTTTGTCGGTAAGTAGGCAGCAATACTTCCACTGCCATCACCACTGCTAACAGTACTCCCTGTGACCGTGCGAGGCCCCGCCCACTGTGGAAATGCAGGGGAACATGACACAGGAATTGCATCAAGGTTTAGTGTGAGGTCCCAGACCGTGGTCTCTGAGCAGGGAAAGCTGTTTTTGGCCTTCTATAGATTCGGCAGTCCCTGAGCTTGGATCCAAAGTTCCAAAGTGTCTTTGGTGGGACGGAACCTTCAATCCTGTGTCCAGATTTTACTGGATACCTGCAGCTTGTCTGAGTACACAGATGTGTGGGTCATTATATACACAACCTTGAGGATAGTTTGGGGCTCACATATTGGAGACAGGAGGTCTCACCCAGGGGTCAGATGTGCCCCAGCCAGGATTCAAGAGGCAGGAGGTCTCACCCAGGAGTCAGATGTGCCCCAGCCAGGAGTCAAGAGGCAGGAGGCCTCATCCAGGGGTCAAAGGTACCCCAGCCAGGAGTCAGGAGGTCTCAACCAGGAGTCAGAGGTGCCCACAGCCAGGAGTCAGGAAACCTCAACCAGTGGTCAGAGGTGATCCAACCAGGAGTCAAGAGGCAGGAAGTCTCAACTGGGGGTTTAGAGGTCATCCAGCCAGGAGTCACAGGTGCCCCAGGCAGGAGACAAGAGGCAGGAGATCTCACCCAGGGGTCAGAGGTGCCCCAGCCAGGAGTCAAGAGGCAGCAGGTCTGAAACACGGGTCAGAGGTGATCCAACCAGGAGTCAGGAGGCAAGAGGTCTCACTCAGGGGTCAGAGATGATCCAACCAGGAGTCAAGATGCAGGAGGTCTCACTCAGGGGTCAGAGGTGATCCAGCCAGGAGTCACGAGACAGGAGGTTTCACCCAGGGGTCAGAGGTGCCCTCAGCCAGGAGTCAAGAGACAGGAGGTCAACCAATGGTCAGGTCTTATCCCAGGAGTCAGGTGGGCTTCTATTGGGGTGTCAGGAGAACCCCTATCCAGAGGCCAGGAGTGGGCTGTGCATCAGAGAGCTGTGGCTAAAGGCTGAGTGATCCAACTGAACCAGGAAAGCTGAGTA
This sequence comes from Staurois parvus, assembly GCA_951230385.1. Lineage (NCBI taxonomy): Eukaryota > Metazoa > Chordata > Amphibia > Anura > Ranidae > Staurois > Staurois parvus. The sequence continues at coordinate 37,317 of CATNWA010014343.1, read as the reverse complement.
AAACACAATCGGAGGGACTGGTAAGAAGAGCAGGGGGGCTGCTGACAAAGGAGCCAGGTGGCTGGGAATTTTCAGTTAACTATTGATGTGGAAGAACCCCTGCATGGGCAGCTGAGGTCTATGGAAACGTTTTCCATCTTTCCAAGAAAAAATGGGCTTCCAGGCCCTATAATACAGTTTGGGCTGGTATGATTCATTATAAAAGCACCTGCCACATGAGTGTAATCACCCCAATACCACTTACCGTACATGTCAACCGTCCTGGTTTTGCCAGGACAGTCCTGCACCTCGGCCATGTCCAAGGACCATAGCATCAACCGGTTTCTTTCCCACAAGGAGGACCTTCAGGACCCCCATCTTACCAGCACACCAGCATAGATACTATAAAGTCAGCCAGCTCAGCTAAAAGGTGAGAAGTATGGCGGAGTACCCCTAGTGGACAAGTGGCATCGACTGAACAAATTGAACTATTATTATTATACAGGATTTATGGCGCCAACAGTTTGCTCAGCGCTTTACATTATAGTGGGAGACAATACAGCAACAATACAGTTCAATACAAGAAGGATAGGAGGCCCTGATCCTGGGAGCTTACAATCTAGGAGGGAGGGGCTGAATGGTACAATAGGTAATAACTGTGGGGGATGGACTGGTTGGAAGAGTAGAGGATTCCAGTATTAGCAGAGGGCGGGATAGGCTTCCCTGAAGGAGAAAGGTTTTCAGTGATCGCCTAAAAGTAAGTAGAGTAGGCAATAGTCTGATAGATTGGGGTAGGGGGAGTTCCAGAGGACGGGTGCCACCCTGGAAAAGTCTTGGAGATGAGCATGGGAAGAGGAGACAAGGGAGCTAGAGAGTAGGAAGTCTTGCGAGGAGCGGAGAGTACAGTTTGGGTGATATTCAGAGATAAGATCGGTTATGTAATTTGGGGCAGTGTTGTGGATGGCTTTATATGTCATTGTTAGTGTTTTTAATTTTATCCGTTGGGCAACTGGGAGCCAGTGGAGGGATTGGCAGAGAGGGGTGGTGGAAACTGAGTGGAGGCCAGTGGAGGGATTGGCAGAGAGGGGTGGAGGACACTGAGTGGAGGTCAGTGGAGGGATTGGCAGAGAGGGGTGGAGGACACTGAGTGGAGGTCAGTGGAGGGATTGGCAGAGAGGGGTGGAGGACACTGAGTGGAGGCCAGTGAAGGGATTGGCAGAGAGGGGTGGAGGACACTGAGTGGAGGTCAGTGGAGGGATTGGCAGAGAGGGGTGGAGGACACTGAGGAGGTCAGTGAGGGATTGGCAGAGAGGGGTGGGGATGAGTGCCAGTGAAGGGATTGGCAGAGGGGGTGGAGGACACTGAGTGGAGGTCAGTGGAGGGATTGGCAGAGAGGGGTGGAGGACACTGAGTGGAGGTCAGTGGAGGGATTGGCAGAGAGGGGTGGAGGACACTGAGTGGAGGTCAGTGGAGGGATTGGCAGAGAGGGGTGGAGGACACTGAGTGGAGGTCAGTGGAGGGATTGGCAGAGAGGGGTGGAGCACTGATGGAGGTCAGTGGAGGGATTGGCAGTAGAGGGGTGGCAGATGAACGTTAGTAAGGTGGATGAGTCTGCAGCAGCATTCATAATAGACTGAAGAGGGGATAGCCTGCGATGAGATAGGTCAATGAGGAGTGAGTTACAATAGTCAAGGTGAGATATGACAAGAAAGTGAATAAGTTGCTTAGTGGTTTCCGAGGTTAGGAATGGTCGTATCTTGGAGATGTTGCGGAGGTGAAGTCTACATGATTTTGTCAGCGATTGGATCTGGGGCTGGAAGAACAGATGGGAGTCTAGGGTTACCCCTAGTACCCTGGCGTGAGGGGATGGACTGAGGATGGTGTTATCAATATTTATGGTGAAGTCATTGGAGGTGGCATGGGTGGGGGGGGGGGGGGGGGGGAAATACTAAGAGCTCAGTTTTGGAAAGGTTGAGTTTGAGGAAGTGGAGTGACATCCATGCTGATATGTCACTTAGTAGGCTAGTGATGCGAGTGGAGACTGAAGGGGTCTAAGGACAGAACTTTGAGGGACCCCTACAGAGAGAGGGAGTGAAGAGAGGTGGCAGCGTTATAGGTAACACTGAAGGAGCGCTGCGATAGATAAGAGGAGAACGAGGAGAGAGCGGAGTCGCTGAGGCCAAAAGAGTGAAGTTTTTTGAGGAGGAGGGGGATGGTCAACCGTATCAAAAGCCACAGAGAGGTCGAGTAGTAGGAGTACGGAGTAGTGGCCATTGGTTGGGTATGAGTACGGAGTAGTGGCCATTGGTTTTAGCAGTTGGTAGATCCTTAGAGAGTTTTGGTAGGGCAGTTTCAGTGGAGTGTAGAGGGCGAAAGCCAGACTGTAAAGGGTCGAGAAGGTTGTTGTCAGTGAGGTGGGAGCTCAGGTGATTGTAGACTAAACGTTCTAGGAGTTTAGAGGTAAATGGCAGCAGAGAGATGGGTCTAAGGGTGTTCAGGTTGGTGGGTCAAGGAAGGGTTTTTTAAGTATGGGATTGATGTGCGCATGCTTTAGAGGGGAGGGGAAGGCACCTGTAGAGAGGGAAAGATTGAAGAAGTGAGTGAGCGTAGGATGGAGGAGGAGGGTGACTGAAGGAGTTGTGAGGGGACAGGGTCCAGGGAGCGGTGGTGAGGCGGGCTTCTGAGAAGATCTTAGCGACCTCTTCGGTGGTAGCGAGGTCAAAGGAGGAGAGTGTTGAGGGAGGTATGATATGAGGAATGCTAAGTGGGGTGGGTGTTTGTGTAGTGGTGATGTCCCTACGAATTGCATCAATCTTCTTTTTGAAATGATTTGCAATCTCGTGGGCAGTGAGTGAGGCGCTGGGTGGCGGTTGGAGGCGAAGAAAGTAGAGAGTTAAAAATAGAGACTTCTTCTTCTATCCTATCCTCAGAAGAAGAAGAAGAAAGAGAGGAGGAAGAAGAAGAAGAAGAAGAAGAGTAGGATGAAAATAAGAATAATTCCAAGCCGGCAAAAAGTGTATGTGCAGAGTTCCTCTATTCTGCAGATACATTAGAGGAGCTCTGCAGATACACTTTTTTCTGCCGGCTTGGAATTAATCTTTTTTCATCCTCCTTCTTCTTCTTCTTCCTTCTTCTTCTTATCCTCATCCTCATCCTCAGAAGAAGGAAGAAGAGGATGAGGATGAGGATGAAGAAGAAGAAGAAGAAGAAAGGGAATGTCATAGGAACTGTCAGAAATAGAACTATTAATGACAGTTCTGGGGACTGTCCTTCCATACAGCAGGTTTGAAACCATTGTATCTATTTGTGTTCCATAAATGGATCCAAATTTATGGAAACAAATACATACAATGTTTCAAACCGCTGTATGGAAGGACAGTCCACAGAACTGTCATAAATAGTCCTATTCTGACAGTTCCTACTGACATTCCTCTCCATACAGCTCTTCTTCTTCAAAGGACCGCTGTATGGGAGTGAATGTCATAGAACTGTCAGAAATAGACGATTAACTGACAGTTCTGAAGACAGTCCTTCATACAGCGGTTGAAATCCTTGTCCTGTATTGTTTCATAAATTCGGTATCCATCCTTCTTCAAACAAATACATAAAATGTTTCAACCGCTCATGGAAGGACTCCAGAGCTCATTAATATCCTATTTCTGACAGTTCCATGACATTTCCCATCCTTACAGCGTGGTTGAAAACATTGCTATCAATGGTCAGTGCCTGTCCCATTCTGTCAACAAATAGATACGAAACTGTTCACCGCTGTAAATCTGAATGTCCTTCTTCTCAGTCCTTCTCCCTTCTTCTACATTTCTTCAATCCTCTGCTCATCCTTCTTCTTCTCAGCCTTCTTCTCCTTCTCTCATTCTCTCCTTCTTCTTCATCGCTCTTCTAATCCTGCCTCCATCTTCTCATCCTTCTCCTTTCACTTCTCCTCTTCTTCTCATCACTTCTCCTTCTTCTGAGGATCCGTCTCCTTCGTCTCATCCTTCTCTCCTTCTCCGATCTTCTCATCCTTTCTCCTTCTCCGTAAACTTCATCTGTCCCTTCTCCTTCTCTCTTCGTATCTCATCCTTCTCCTTCTCTCCATCTTCTCATCCTTCTCCTTCTTCTTCTCAGCCTTCTCCTTCTTCTCATCCTTCTCCTTCTCCATCTTCTCATCCCCCTGCCCCCTTCTCCTTCTTCTCATCCTTCTCCTTCTGCTCATCCCTTCTCCTTCTTCTCATCTCTTCTCCTTCCTCATCCTTCTCCTTCTTCTCATCCTTCTCCTTCTCCTTCTCATCCTTCTCCTTTCTTCTCCTTCTCCTTCTTCTCATCCTTCTCATCCTTCTCCTTCTTCTCATCCATTCTCTCCTTCTCCTTCTCTCATCCTTCTCCTTCGCCTTCTTCTCATCCTTCTCCTTCTCCATCTTCTCATCCTTCTTCCTTCTCCTTCATCGCTTCTCCTTCCTTCTCATCCTTCATCTCTTCTCCTTCTTCTCATCCTTCTTCCTTCTCCCTCCTTCTCATCTTCCATCTTCTCGCTCTCCTTCTTCTCATTCCTTGCTCCTTCTTCTCATCCTTCTCCTTCTCCTTCTCCTCCTTCTCCTTCTTCCTCATCCTTCCTCCTTCCTCCTTCTTCTCATAAACCTTCTGCCTCTTCTCATCCTTCTCCTTCTTCTCATCCTTCTCCTTCATCTCATCCTTTCATTCCTTCTCCATCTTCTCATCCCTTCCTCCTTCTCCATCTTCTTCATCCTTCTCCTTCTCCATCTTCCTCATCCTTCTTACTTTTCCTTCTTCTCATCCTTCTCACTTCTGCTCTCTCCTTCATCCTTCTCCCGTCTTCCTCATCCTACTTCTCCCTTCTCATCCTTCCTCCTTCTTCTCATCCTTCTCCCGGCTTTCTCATTCCTTCTTCTCATTCTCCTTCTCCTTCTCTTCTCATCCTTCTCCTTCTTCTCATCCCCTTCTTCTCCAAATCCCATTCTCCTTTCTTCTCATCCATCTCCTTCTCACTTCTTCTCATGTCCTTCTCCCTTCTCCTTCTTCATCATCCTTCTCCTTCTCATCCTTCTCCGTCGCCTTCTTCTCATCTTCTCACTTCTTCTCATCCTTCTTCTCATCCTTCTTCTCATCATTCTCCCTTCTTCTCATCCTTCTCCTTCTCTCTCACCTTCTTCTCTCATCCTTTCTCCTTCTTCTCATTCTTCCTTCTCCTTCTCCTTCTTCTCATCATTCTCCTTCTCCTCTTCTCATGCCTTCTCCTTCTCATCCTCTCTCTCTTTCTCCATTCCTTCATCCTTCTCCTTCTTCCTCATCCTTCTCCTTCTTCTCTTCCTTCTCATCTTCCTGCTCATCCTTCTCCTTCTTCGCATACCTTATCCTTCTCTTCTTTCTCATGCCTTCTCCTTCTCCATCTCTCTCATCCTTCTCCTTCTCCATCTTCTCAATCCTTCCTCACTTCTTCCTTCCTTCTCATTCTCTCTCTCCCTTCTGCTTCAGCCAACAGGACTCCTTCCTTGTCCTCATCTCCAAGAGGCTTTTAAATTAAAGGTACAGGTTTCTTGCACTAAATTTAAAGGCTCTCTGAAGCCTAGAAACCCTTTTTATAAAGTCATCTACTCGTAGCGAGAGAACTATTCGCATCGAATCGAATTTTCACACTGGAATTCGCCGACCATCACACGAATATCGAATTTTTGAGAAATTTCGCTCAACTCTAGTAATAATATAATCCAGTGCACACCAAGTAGGGCTTGTATATGCAGTGTGAATGGAGGAATTGTATGTTAAGGAAGCAATTTAAATCGGGTGAGCGCTTGTGTGGATTGGGTTTTACCACCAACACCCATCGGCTCCAGCACACGACTAACTGTCGTTTTAAATTTAGGGTGTGGCAGTCATGGCCAAGCGTGGTAACGGTCGGGCCTGATGCTTCCAGTTGTTAGGGGAGCAAGTGAAATCTAGTGTGGATGAAAGAAGAACTGTTTGTAGACACAAGTGGCCAAAGGTCAGCAGACAGGGGACTTGATGCCGTCATAGAATGGTCAGGGTTCAGAGTGGAAGGGGAGCAGGGTTTCAATTTTGGGAGATTTCTGCAGGTAATTGTCTGCTGTTTAGTGGGGTAGGTGTTAGAGGACAAGGAGACTGTGAAGGTTGATGAGATTGTGATCAATGAGAGAGGAAAGGGGGTGTTTGTGAGGTTGTAGGGAGTACAGTGGTGAGAGAAGACAAGATCTAAGGTATTCCCGTCGCAGTGAGTGGAGGACCACACTTGATCTTAGCCACAGACCAGACAAGCTTACATTTATGCCGCTGTGTGTATTTCTCGGTGGATGACATTTACTTCTCATTGCAGAGAGTGACCGGCCGACGTGCGGTAACCAAATTGTAGAAGCCGGGGAACAATGTGATGTGGGGTTCAATGACAAAGACAATGACACCTGTTGTTACAGCGCCAATGCCAAGAGGGGCTACAGTGCACACTGAAACCAGGAAAGCAGTGCAGGTGGGGTGACGGCATCTGTAAAAAATCGACATTATTATAATTATGCATGGGATGCGTCACTCACCACTAAGGGCTGGATTTACACGTGCTTCGACCTCAACGCACAATAAAGCGCCTATCGCTTCAATGTGCTTTTCTGATGCTTTAATGAAGCTTGGCAGATGTCCTGTGTAGTACCCCCCCAGCTCTGCTGATTCCCCACTAAGTAGTAACCCCCAGTCTCTGCTGATCCTCTGGTTTGTGCTGGTCCCTCCTCTCAATAGCAACCCCCAGCTCTGCTGTTCCCCCACTCAGTAGTAACACCCAGCTCTGTCATTCCCCTCTCAATAGTAACCCCCAGCTCTGCTGATCCTCTGATTTGCTGGTCCCCCTCTCAATAGTAACCCCCAGCTCTGCTGTTCCCCCCTCAGTAGTAACCCCCAGCTCTGTCGTTCTCCCTCTCAATAGTAGCTCCCAGCTCTGCTGATCCTCCACTCAGTAGTACCCCCAGCTCTGTTGATTCCCCACTCAGTAGTAACCCCCAGCTCTGCTGATCCTCTGGTTTGCTGGTCCCCATCTCAATAGTAACCCCCCAGCTCTGCTGTTCCCCTACTCAGTAGTAACCCCCAGCTCTGTCGTTCCCCCTCTCAATAGTAACCCCCAGTTCTGCTGATCCCCCACTCAATAGTAACTCCCAGCTCTGCTGATCCCCCGCTCAGTAGTACCCCCAGCTCTGCTGATCCCCCACTTAGTGGTAACCCCTAGCTTTGCTAATCGCCCACTCAGTAGTACCCCCAGCTCTGCTGATCCCCCACTTAGTGGTAACCCCTAGCTTTGCTAATCGCCCACTCAGTAGTAACCCCCAGCTCTGCTGATTTCCCACTCAGTAGTAACCCCCAGCTCTGCTGATCCCCCACTCAGTAGTAACCCCCAGCTCTTCTGATCCTCTGGTTTGCTGATCCCCTGGCTTGCTGATAGTGTAAAAATTACATAAGACAGTCTTTTTGGCAAGTCCTTTAATAAAAACACAAATTAAAAAAAATGTCCCCCAAAGTAGATCCGACATCAATCACGATGCCCGCCACCGACCTGGAAAAGAAAAAAAAAACACTCTGCTCCCGACGCTGGCTCCCGCCGGCTGACAGCTGCGCCAGTCTTGACAGTTCCTAAATAGTGTGATGACGTCACAAGGGGCCAGGGTGACCCTGCCCCTTGTGACGTCATCATGCACTGTGATTGGCCAAAGAATTGTGCACACATATGCAAATGGTGTTAGCAGAACACACGTGAGGTATCGCTGCAAACATTAGATTGAGAGAAATCATTTTAGCACTAGACCTCCACTACAACTCAAAATAGGTAACCTGTAACATTTTTTTAAAACGTCACCCATGGAGATATTTTTGTACCATAATTTGTCGCCATTCCACAAGCGTGCGCAATTTTAAAGCGTGACATGTTAGGCATCTAATTACTTACCATAACATCCTCTTTCATATTTTACAAATAAAAAAAAATGTGGTATATATTGTGGGGGTTTTTTTTTTTTCATTCACTAAAGTGTATTTTTTCTAAAAAAAAATTGCGTTTGAAAAAAAAATGCTGTGCAAATACCATGTGACCTAAAACAAAAATTGCAAACGATTGTCATTTTATTCTCTAGGGTCTTTGCAATAATAAAAAAAAAAAAAAAATATATATATATATATATATATATATATATATATATATATATATATATTTATTTTTTTTTTTGGGGGGGGGTAATAAGTAATTTTCTAGAAAAAAATACAGATTTAAACTTGTAACAAAACATCCCAGAAAATGCCGGGTCTTCATGTGGGTATACTGTATTTAATATATTGTATTTCTAGTGGGGGACTTGCAGCCTGACACTAGACTGATATGTGAATTCTGCTATTTTAACACACACATATGCATATACAGCGTCTTGAAAAAGTCCCCCTCCCCCTTGAAATTTTCCACATTTTGTCATGTTACAACCAAAAACATAATTGTATTTTATTGGGATTTGATGTGATAGACCAACACAAAGTGGCCCAGAACTGTGAAGTGGAAGGAAAATGAGAAATGTTTATCAAAATGTTTCACAGATAAATCTGTGAAAAGTGTGGCGGCATTTGTATTCAGCCCCCTTTACTCTGATACCCCTAACTAAAATCTAGCGGAACCAATTGCCTTCAGAAGTCACCTAATTAGTAAATAGAGTCCCCCTGTGTGTCATGTGATCTCAGTATAAATCCAGCTGTTCTGTGAAGCCCTCAGAGGTTTGTTAGAGAACATTAGTGAACAAACAGCATCATGAAAGTCAAGGAACACACCAGACAGGTCAGGGATAAAGTTGTGGAGAAGTGTAAAGCAGGGTTAGGTTATAAAAAAAATATCCCAAGCTTTGAAAATCGCACAGAGCACTGTTCAATCCATCATCCGAAAATGGAAAGAGCAAGGCACAACTGCCAACCTACCAAGACATGGCCGTCCTCCTAAACTGACAGGCGGGCAAGGAAAGCATTCATCAGAGAAGCAGCCAAGAGCCTCATGGGAACTCTGGAGGAGCTGCAGAGATCCACAGCTCAGGTGGGAGAATCTGTCCTCAGGACAACTATTAGTCGTGCACTCCACAAATCTGGCCTTTATGGAAGAGTGACAAGAAGAAAGCCATTGTTGGAGGAAAGCCATAAGAAGTCCCGTTTGCAGTTTGTGAGAAGCCATATGGGGAGATACAGCAAACATGCGGAAGAAGGGGCTCTGGTCAGAGGAGCCCAAAATGGAACTTTTTGGCCTAAAAAGCACAACTCTCTGTGTGGAGGAAAACTAACACTGCACACCCCCCTGAACACACCATCCCCACTGTGAAACATGGTGGTGGCAGCATCATGTGGTGGGGATGCTTTTCTTCAGCAGGAACAGGGAAGCTGGTCAGAGTTGATGGGAAGATGGATGGAGCCAAATACAGAACAATCTTAGAAGAAAACCTGTTAGAGTCTGCAAAAGACTTGAGGCCGGGGCGGAGGTTCCCCTTCCAGCAGGACAACGACCCGAAACATCCAGCCAGACCTACAATGGAATGGTTCCGATCAAAGCATCTTCATGTGTTAGAATGGCCCAGTCACAGTCCAGACTCAAATCCAATGGAGAATCTGTGGCCAGACCTGAAAATTGCTGTTCCCAGATGCTCTCCATCCAATCTGACAGAGCTTGAGTGATCCTGCAAAGAAGAATGGGCAGAAATGTTCCTCTCTAGATATGCAAAGAGACATCCCCAAAAAGACTTGCAGCCGGAATTGCAGCCAAAGGGGGTCCTCCAAAGTATTGCCTCCGGGGGGCTGAATACAAATGCCGCCACACTTTTCACAGATTTATTGGTCACAAATGGATTCTCATTTTCCTTCCACTTCACAATTATGTGCCGCTTTGTGTCGGTCCATCCCATCCAATCCCAATAAATACATTGTAACATGGCAACATGGGGGGGGGATACATTGTAACATGACAACATGGGGGGGGGGGAGGATACATTGTAACATGGCAACATGGGGGACGTTTCAGGGTGGGGATAAATTGTAACATGACAACATGGGGGACATTTCAGAGGGGAGGGGAATACATTGTAACATGACAACATGGGGGGCATTTCAGGGGGGGAGGGGGAATACATTGTAACATGACAACATGGGGAACATTTCAAGGGGTGTGAAGACTTTTTCAAGGCCCTGTACATGCTGCATGTACCTGTATTTCATGTATACCTAACAGTCTATATCCTCATCTCTCCAGTCCCAGTCAAGGACAATGCTGCAGCCAGCGGTGTGAACTCAAAGCTAAAGGAGAGCAATGTCGGGATGAGGCGGAATGCAGTTTTGCAGACTTCTGTACAGGAGAGTCGGCCAAATGCCCCAATCCCAAACCGAAGGAGAACTACACCTTGTGCAGCTATGGAACCAGAATATGCCTGAATGGGGTAATGAGACAAAACCCAACGATCAGCCATTTCTCTGGATGTACTGCTATCATGCCGTGTACAATGCCGTGTACAGCGCGGTGTACAGTATGTATGTAGTCTGTGTGTGTATACCTGGGAACTTTGTAATCCGTGTTACCTAAGTCATGCCCAACACTACACCACCCTAAAACGTAAACCCTCCAACACTCCCTTCCCCTCCAGTGACGCCAGTAGATATGCGCAGAACAGAAAAATTTGTCTAGCTTCCTTTTGGGTATATTTGTTATGTTACTAATTTTGTTTTGTTATTCTTTTTCAAAATTTGTTTCCTATCGCTGATACATTTTCTAACAAAATTAAAATTTTTGGAACGATTAGAATTCGAATCTGATAGACCAATCTGAATTCTATTTGAAGAATAGTTTGTTGCTAAGGAGCAGGCCAGCAAACTGGCTGCCACGTCCTTAACAACCGTTGACTTATCAGCTGTCAGCAAGGTTCCCCGTTGACAGCTGAATGTAATAAAATTACAATTTTTTAAACGATTAGAATTCGAATCGGTCGAAAACTGATAGACCGATCTGAATTCTATTTGAATAGTTGGTTGCTGAGGAGCAGGCCAGCAAACTAGCCACCACATCCTTAACAACCGATGACGTATCAGCTGTCAGCAAGGCTCCCTGTTGATAGCTGAATGTAAAAAAAAAAAAAAATTACAAATGGTCCCCCCCCCCTCCGTACCAGGCCCTTTGGGTCTCGTATGGACTTTTTAGAGGAACCCCACGCCAAAACTTGCAAAAAAAAAATAGCTTGGGTCCTCCCCAAAATCCTTTCCAGACCCTTTTCCAAGCATGCAGGCCAGAAAAGGGAGGGGCGAGTGAGCTCCCCCCTCGAACCATGCCAGGCCACATGCCCTCAACATGGGGGGATGCTTTGGGGTAGGCTGGAACCCCCCAAAGCACCTTGTTGCCATGTTAATGAGGACAAGGGCCTCTTCCCCACAACCCTGGCCTGGTGGTTGTGGGCGTGCAGGGGGGTGACTTATTGGAATCTGGCCCCCATGTGAATGAGTAGGGGTACATTCACCAAAAAAGTGTAAAAAGTGTTAAAACAGTTTTTACAAGTCCTTTTTAAAAAAACAAAAACAGCCAAAAAATAAATGTCCCTCGAAGTAGATCCGATGTCCATCACAATGAATGGCAGGAAACCAAAAAAAAAAAGAGCTCTGCACCCGACGAAGGCTTCAGCCATCTGACATCTACACCATCTGACAGTTCCTAAATAACTAAGGGGCAGGGCCACCCGATGACGTCACTGGGTGACTCTGCCCTCTTGCATCGTCATCAAACAGGGGCATGCTGGGTCGATGATGTCACAAGGTGGCGGGCTCCAAACCCCCCCCCCCCGTGTTGAGGACATATGGCCTGGAATAATTTAGGAGGGGGGTTTCTCACTCGTCCCCCCCCCCTTTTCTGGCCTGCTGGGCTGCATGCTGATGAGTCATTGGTTGCTAAGGAGGTGGCGGCAGGCTTGCTGGCCCACTCCTTAGCAACCAGAGGAAGCCAAAAAAAACCAGCAAAGCATAATCCAATGTTCTCCTGCAGGGAAAAAATTCCTTCCTGATCCCCCGAGAGGCAATTGGATATTCCCTGGATCAACTTTCCCTATAAATGTTCTATCCAGTTATATTCTGTGTATCCAAGAAAGAATCCAGGACTTTCCTACAGCAATCCACTGAGCTGGCCACAACCAACTCTGGAGGGAGTCTATTCCACATTCTCACAGCTCTCACTGTGAAGAAACCTTTCTGTGTTTGGAGATGACATTTATTTTCCTCCAGACGTAAAGAGCGCCCCCTTGTCCTCTGTGATGACCTCAGGGGGAATAACTACACCGAGTTCACTATATGAACCACTGATGTATTTATACATGCGACCCTACACTTTCCACCCTCGTCAGGAACCTTTCCCTATCACTAGTATTGTCCCTCACAGACGGGGTACCTGTCCCTATTTTTCCCACTCACATGTGTGCCAAACCCAGGGGCCTGGCTCTTGAATACACTCACATAAGATGGCTGCCAGAGTCACATGGGCGGCTAGCATCCAATTGGATTTCTACCCCAGTGACTCTGGAAACCATAGAGGAACCTTGTTCTCCATGACTTTTGCTCCATCTGCATTGTCTCTGCCGTTGAGCGCCACCTGCAGTGCAGACAGCAGACTGCACCTGTCTACACTCCAACTCCCCCCCCACAGTTTTAACTGCTGTCCTCGGCATCACAACCACATGAAAACACAGTAACACTGATAACACAATGGGGTATGGTAAAGCCGAACAATAAACAATTTCAAACAACATAATCCGATTATCTTGCAGGGAGTTGCCCGCGGTTTTACCACAAAGGGTGCTGGTTTTCTTGACTTTCAGCTGAGTCACTTGGCGAAAACTCATCTGAAGGTAGTGGCAGGGGGTCACACATGTCCTCCGCTGGCCCATCACCTGGGCCCAAGTTTGCATGTTCAGACATATCAGTACAGTCCGTTGTACTGGATGGGGTTGTTAGGTATCCTGGACCCCCAACACCAGAGCTGTCAGTCTTTTGAGTCGGCAGAGGCTGGAGGCTCAAGTTCGAGGGGAGGCAGTAACCAGTCACTCATATACGGGGGAAGAATAGCTTCTAGTCACTGGAAGGCTTCCTCGGTAGTCACCGCCCAGCACACAAGGTCTCAGCATGTTTCGATGCAGTCTCCTTTTCATGAAGTCAGGCCCCTATGGAGTCATAGATCGGGGTAGATGGAATAGGTTGCCCCACCACCAGGTACAGGTATGCTTGGTGTTCTTTACCAACAACTGGTCCCCTGGATGCAGTGGCAGTCACCCCAGAACAGGATCAGAAACCATTTCTTTGTGCTTGTCCAACAGAAACTGGCTTTTTGCATCCGCTCCCAATTCTCCTTTACCTAGGTGTTCTGGGCGGAAGGTGTTCCCATCAGGAGGTCCACGGGCATTTGGTCATATCTCCAAAAACATTATGAAAAAGGGCGTGTGGACTTGTGGACAGTGTTGTTATATTTCCACACCCTGGCCCCTATGTGTTGGTACCACCAGGGGCGGACTCACAACTCATGGGGCCCCGGGCAATAGGGGATCATGGGGCCACTGTGTCCTTGCCCAAACTCAAAAAAGTCTATGAAAAAGGTACCAGGGGCATCTCATGGGGCCCCCTACTGACCCCGGGCCCTCGGGCAGTGCCCGAGTTTCCAAATGGTCAGTCTGCCCCTGGGTACCACTGATCCCAGTGACTCAGCTCTAGAGTCCGCAGCATTCCCAAAAAGCTGCGGTTAAACCGCTCACAGGCACTGTTGCCTTGGGGATGATATGGAGTGGTATGGGACTTCCTGATGCAACTTAAGCGACAGAGTTCAGTCATTATCGCGGATTCAAAGTTTGGTGGTGTGGATTACTTGAAATACTTCCAAGATATGTGACTGGGGGACTGCAACTTGCAGGATGTCCCCATGTTCAGAAAATATTTGGGTAGAGTACCTTGTCTCACAATTCCAGCCAATCCCATTGTCTCAGGATTGCCTGTGCAACAGCAGACAATTTTTGACACACTTGTGAGGTAGGCCTGGGCCTTAGGGTATGGCCCACCAACTACTCTCCTGACATTACAGGATCCTTGTGGGGTTCTTCCATCACTGTAGCTCCTGGTAGCTTCCTGTGAGCCCCCAATGTCAGGGACCAGACCACCAATGCAGTGGTGCCAAGATTAACTTTTGCTTTGGGGGTACGGACCACTCCCACTTGTTCAGGCTGCCCTTTAAGTAGCTTTGTGTTGTGCTGTAAAAGCCTGAAGTACTCTAAGTCACGCTGCCCACAGGTCACAGCCACAGGCACTCCTGCCCGAATGCTCATATTTGTCTAGCAGACAGGGCAGTTTCAAGTCCTTCATGACCACTCTGACACCCACCACCTGGTCCTCGATTTGAATCTTCACCCAAGTGATGTCTTCGATCAAAATAGGCAGATTACTGGCCTCTCAGAGGGACAACCAACAGGGGTCCAGTTGTTTCTGGGCTCCAAATCTCTGCACATAGAAATCATATTCCATGATAGTGACCTCGGACCCAAGTGTCGATCAAACATGAGATCTCTTGCCCATTGACTAGGGCGGACATCACTGGGCTTGGCGTGACCGTGCCTTCAGACTTGTTGGGACTCTGAGTCCCTCTTGTCTCTCTTGTCCCAGGGTTGTCCCTCTTTCCCCGGAGTTAGTATTTAAATGACAGCCTGGAAGGGTTCCTGGATCCAGACCACCCACAGTTCTTGGATATGTGTCCATAGTGACCACACTGCCAATATTTTATGTCTTCTTCTGGGTCCTTGCGCAATGGGTTCTCGTACTTATGGAGTTGGTAAAAAATCTTTTTTAGAGGAGGCTGTGCTTTAAAGTGGCTAGATAATGATCTATCTTCATAAGTGCTGTCTGCATGGCCGACATGGGTCATGATGCCAGGTCCTCCTCCTTAAGGTATGCAGGCTCAAATTCCTTGGTGACTGCTATTTTTTCATCCACCTCTTTTTGCTCCCTCGCAACTGCATCCAACAGCACATTGATAAAAGAAAAGATGGGTTGCGCTTTAACTTCCTGCAGGGCTCTCCAGACCAGGCCTGCCTTCAGACCAGGTATGAATTGATCCCTCAGTATGTGATCTGAATCAGTGAAGCCGTGAACATCCCTCTTTTCTAGGCATCTCCTGAGATTCTGCATGACCACTGCATAGTGGGTGAAACTCCGGTCTTCCTGCTGCTTCCTTAAGAAAAATCTGCACCTGTGGCAGCTTCTCCCCAAACAGGCTCTCCAAGAGGGACAATATCTGTTCTAGGGTGACCCGCTCATGTTCTGGGAGCGCCATCACCGCGTGGTGGGCATTCGACTCCAAAGTGTTAATAGCTAATTCCGCCACCAGCCCGGGCTGGGACCTGGTACGGGCGCACAGCACTATCCAGTCTCTCCTTCCACTCTGCCAGAGTGTTAGAGCCATTAATCTCGGTGTCAGGTCCAGGGGCGGACTGATAACTCATGGGGCCCCCGGGCAATAGAGGATCATAGGGCCGCTGTGTCCTTGCCCAAACTCAAAAAAGCCTATGAAAAAGATACCAGGGGCATCTCATGGGGCCCCCTACTGACCCCGGGCCCTCGGGCAGTGCCCGAGTTTCCAAATGGTCAGTCCGCCCCTGGTCAGGTCTAAGGCCGAATCTATGCTGGAGCCCAGTCCTCCTTCCACACCCGTCGCAAAGGGACATATCCTTCTGATTATGCCAAGTGAAGGCAGGGTGCAGCATGGCGTGGTGCCAATAATTCACACAGGTGCGATAGAAAACTTGTATTGATGTAACACAGCAAGAGTTTACAACAATTTCGGTGGGAAAGCTACCCAGTTGGGCAAACTCACAGTCCCAATATCATGAAGAAGTAGGTTCCAGCTGAACCGACAGCGACTGTTGAGAGGGGTAGAATATGCCTTGGCCGCCTCATGCCCACTCTGGAAGGTTTCCAGAGAGATGCGACTCTACACTTTCCCTCCACGTCAAGAACCTTTCCCTATCACTGGTATGGTCCCTCACAGATGGGGTACCTTTCCCTACTCTACCCCAGGGCGGACTGACAACTCATGGGGCCCCCGGGCAATAGGGGATCATGGGGACCCTGTGTCCTTGCCCACACTCAAAAAAGCCTATAAAAAAGTTACCAGGGGCATTTCATGGTGCCCCCTACTGACCCGGGCCCTTGGGCAGAGCCCGAGTGCTCAAATGGTCAGTCTGCCCCTGCTCCACCCACTCGCATAACATGCCCCAAACCCAGGGGCCAAGGTCTTAAATATTCTCTGCCAAACCTAAGATGGCCATCAGGGTCTCATGGGCAGCCAGCATCCAATTGGATCGCTACCCCAGTGACTCAGGAAATAACAGAGGAACCTTGTTCTCCATGACTTCCTCTCCCTCTGGATTGCCGCTGTGGTTGAGCGCCACCTGCAGTGGAAACAGCAGACTGCACCTGCCTACACAACAGTCCCTACTCATGGGGCACAGTGACTATGGGCCATAGAATTCAGGGAAGTAAATGTGCAGAGATCTTCACATAGAATGTTTACTAACTTCGAGGTGGTTCAGAATACTAGGAGTAGGCTGGAAATAATTGGAATCCAATGTGGAAATGAATATTTGATTTTACAGTCTGTCGATGGATTAGCTTTTTTTTTTCCTTAGGGGATCAAAGCTCTATGTGAAAACTTCATTCTGGGTGGAGTTTTGCTTTAATACCTGCCAATGACTGTATTGTATCGTCTTTATTCTTAGGTGTGCAGCCAATCTGTTTGTGTGAAATTCGGTTTGGAGCAATGTGATTGTACGACAGAGAACATGTACGAGATGTGCCAGCTGTGCTGCCGGAAGCCAGGTAACCACAAAGTGACTGACAATTAAGCTGGCTACACTATACAACCTGATGCAATCTCCTTTAACCCTTTTGTGACCAGTTGTCATTGATGGCTGTATCAGTGTTTTCCAACAGAGGTGCCATGAACAGTCCTCCATGGTGCTGTGGCAACAGTCCAGTCTGAGCGGGATCCTGTGTTAACTCCCATGCACAGAGAGGAGAGAGAGCACAGCCCTCACCTCCCCCCTACTCTCTCCTCCTCCCTGTAATTATCTGTACTATTGCCATGGAAAACCTGAAAGCTGTGCAGGCCGCCTGCCCACATCTTACCGACCAATGGTGTCATTGATGTTGAGGACATGTCGGGCAACAGCTTTCAGTTTTTCAATGACAGTAGTAGAGATAGCACAGCTCACACCCCCTCCCAGCTCTCTCCTCCTTTCTGCTTCTGTCT